>JAGFMF010011390.1:1084315-1217660 GCA_019455555.1 Galemys pyrenaicus
GGAGGATCAAGGAAAGGAATAAGAACAATAACAGCAATAAAGACACAAAAACCAAAAATGAGGAGACAAGGACAGACTGGGGACACCTGGTGGGGAGGGGCGGGGGAGGGTTGAGGGTAGATGGGAGCACAAGGGACTGAGGTGATGGTGCACTGGTGAGATGGTGATGGGGAATACATGGGGATTACAATTGATGGCAAGTATATGTAAATTTTAAAATATTTTATATTAATAAAAAAAGATCTAGCCTTCTTACCACTATGTATGCACTTAAAAGAGTTTATTGAGCACCTTTAGTATCCTAATCACAGTGTTAGGTAATGGGAAATTGTAGGGACACCTCAAATCCACCCCTGACCTCATGGCATGGAGACTAGTGGAGATGCCCCCCTTACTCAAATGAGCACAGAGTCACTGGGACCCAGGATCCAGCAAGCACAAGGAGTGCTGACCACAGCTCTAAAAAAGGAGCTGTGTCCCTTGCTGTCTTGGTCATGGAGCTTCACAGCTTGCCTGAAAGCTGACTTTTAATCCTTAAAAGAGCATGAGCAATTACATGAGCTATATTTATCTCGTTTCTGGAGCCACACAGGGATTTGGCCTTGCTCTACCAAAATCTTCAGCTCATCACTCATTCCCATCAGAAACAATCATGTGTCCTCAGCATAAAAGCAGTGGGCCAGCGAAGTCAACCACACGCTGCTCGGGGAGGCTCGCGCAACAGGCCATTTGACTCAAGACCAGGGAAGAAGTTGAAAAGCCCCAGGCCAAAAGCATGTTCTGGGACCAAAGGAAGTCAAGTGAGGAGAAGCAGCTCCTGCCAAGAACACTGCCAGCACAGGGGCTGACTGCCGTAATAATCGCACTGGGATTTTGATCTCCTTGCTCTTTTCAGACTTAGGGACTTTGTGCGATGCCCAGCACTTAGTAGACCCCAGATAAGTAAGTGAACAAAGACGAGATCAAGCCAGCAGGAAATGCATCCAGGTGACAAAGACAGGTGTCATGCCCTGAACACAGTGCCATCATGCAGCCGCTGTGCATGTAAAATCTCATTCAGTCCTCGCCAGTTCCATGGGAGGTGGGCTTCTCACCTCATGGGTTGCATTGAAGACACTGAGATTTTTTTAAAGCCTCTCCCCAACAGGGAATACTAATACAGCAAAATTGGACATTCTCTGTCCCAGGTAAAGCTAGCCAGTAAACTGGCTCACACATCACTTTCTATTTCCTATTCAAATGTCACCTTCCCTGTGAAACTTTCTCTTATCGCTCTATTTAAACAGTAAACCCAAGCCCCACCAAGGCCGTCTCCTTCCCTGTTTTCTGTTTTACATTTCATCACAGCGCCTATCCCATCTGACAAGTTTCATATTTTAATTAATTAGTTTATTGTCTCTCTCCTCCATCCTCTGCCAAGTGAGATTAGGGAGTTTCACCTATTTTGTTCTCACTCGTTACCCAATACCTGGGCTAGTGCGTGGACACAGTCGGCCTGTCATCATCACAAGCTGAGAGAATGAATGAGTGAGCAGAAAACTTTAGAAACTGGCAAGGAAAACACGACAGTGGGGGAAGACAAAGATAATCCAGGGAACAGAAGATAATTTTAAAATAATTCTAACTAGCATCAACAGGAAGATCCAAAAAGAGTCAAACAAAAATAGAATACTGTAAAAAAAAATAAATAACTAGAGAACAAGAAAGGAAATTATGATTTAGACCATGGAGGACATACAGAAGATAACTAAAAGCTCTGGGATGGGGCCTTGGGGGAACAGGTCACATACAGAGGAATGAAAACTGGTGTGAGTTAGCGCCTGCTTTGTCTACCATAGTACAAAGCCCAGTATAAAGTCTACTCACAAACATAAACTACCTATATTATTTAGGGTTACAATAGTATCCATCTGAAGGGATAAAGGGGTTCCCTCTAGAAGCAAAACTTGGGGTGTGGGAGAAGAAATATTTTAATTATGAGATTTTTCTGACTATCTCATTCTTGTAAAAAGTTGTACGGAGGAATTACTCTGATTCGAAATTATTTTTAAAATAAAAAATGTAAAATTGAAGTTCTTAGGTGTTCTTTCCACTATAAGTAGGTCCTGGGGTGGCTGGCGAGAAAAAGGACTGTGGCCTTCTGACTTTTGCTTTAAGCCAACTCTGGCAGAAACAAATACTAGAAAAATTGCCATCCACCTTCTGCTCTCTGACTCAAGAACGCAAATTGCCCATTTGTTTGAAGGACGTGTATTGTGCACATACCTTGTGTCCAGGGCCTCTGCTAGGCAGTGGGTTTATAGAGGGGAACAAAACATGACCTCTGACCTTCAGGATCTTATAGTTTCAGACTCTGGAAAGTGATGTCATCTGTTATACAAGGTGTGTGAAAGTGGTTTACGAACTGTCTGTTGTTTTGCTTAGATGAAGAATTGTTAGTAAAACTAGTTTATGGGGAATAACATGGTCTGTGCCATGGGTAGACCAAGTAGGGTCAGTGAACTTGAACCAAGTGCTGCAGGCCTTCTGAGGAAGAAGTGGACGTTAAGGAAGCTTTGCTTTCTAGAGGAGTTGCATTTGAGGCTATCACAAGTCCAAACAGGTCAGGTTTCAAGGGTTGGAGAGCAGGTGGGGTTTGGGGAAATGATGGCATTCCCAAAGGAAGACTTGGTGCAGGTCATGGGTGACAGGGGGGAAATACTTGGGGATGTAGTGGCTGGAGTTCAGGAAGCTTGTGCAGGGAGCTGGTACCCCAGGACTTCTGTCCATATGGACTTACCTCCCTAGGAGCTTTCTAAGAGGGGGCAATGTGTGCTGAGAGCTGGGCTTTGGGAACATTGTTCTAGGACAGGAAAACTTTTGCTAAACATCCTGGGAAGAAAGTGGGTTTTTGAGCCAGAAAGACTCAAGGAACTATGGGAGAAATTAGTTAACCTCTTCAAGGCCAGTTTCCTCTTCTTCAAAATGTATAACACTGGGGATTGTCTTCAAAATACTTACATGTTTGATCTCGAGCACTGGCCAATTAGAATGGATGCCAGCGGCTGTCCTGCTGGAGGAGCTAGGTCTTATAGTGCTGTAACAGCAGTCATCATCCGCAGCTGTCAGATCGTGAAGGTGCAGGGAATCCTGGGGGAGAAGTCAACCAACTGGGGTGGGAGGGGAACATTCAAGGGCCTCAGGACTGGAGTATTTGCAACTGAGAGGGAGGCACCTCAGTACTTTAGCAATGCATGGCCAGATTGGGGTGGTTGGGCTGAATATAGTCTGGGTGCTCTGAAATACCCAATAAAGTTGTGGCTCTCAAGAGAGGAAGATGTCAAGGATTACTAGATTGAGCAATGGGGCACACAGTGGGGTCATTTATTGAGATGAGGAAGTGAGCTGGGGGGTAGGAGTAATAGACACAAGGGTTTTGCATTTAGATACAGGGGGAGGAAATGACTGTGAAACATCTTGGTGGAGATGACATGTGGACAGATGAGCAAATGAAGCTCTGTGGGGAAGGGGAAACAGCAGACTCAGTAAACTGACCTGGCAGCGTGTGGAAAAGGAAAGGCGAGATCAGATGACCCAGAGTTTTCATTCCTGGACATACAGAATGTTAATAAATGTCATAGGCAAAACCAGTGCACTGGCTAAAGAAGATGTGAGTTTAGAGATGCTCAGAGTAGTTAGATACACAGGCTTGCAAATGTTGCTGCTTAAGAGAGGTCCAGACTGGTATAGATTTCAGAATTTGGACCGCTGAGGTCAATCAGTCTCAACCCAATCTGTCCAGAGGTACTTGTCTTGGATCTCTAGAACTTTAAGACACAGGTCTTTGTAAACTGATAAAGGTAAGAGCGTAGAGGGGGGGAAAAGAGCTAAAGAAAGAACTTCAGGTTTGGAAAGAAGAGAAAGGAGGGAAACCCACAAGGAAGAACAAAAGATGAGAAACCACAAAAAACAATCCAGGAGCTAGTGTCAGTACCTGGGAGAGAGGTGGGAGCAGCAGGAGTATGCATCGGACACCAGAACAGCCTGGATAAAGAGGCTGCTGTTGGATGACGCTAGCAGTCTCCTCTGCTGCGCTGGGCGTCACACAGTGGGAGGGACTTAGGCTCTGGGCAGAAAGAGACCAGCATGGGACAAGGCATACTATCTCCACTGTCTTTAGATATTTGAAGTTGGCCAACAGCATTCAAAGCTAGTTAGGACTATTGAACTTGGGCTACAACCACAGGCTCTATAGCCCATCCTGCCCGGAGGCATTTGCTATGACAGACTTTAATCTTTTTAGAGTTCCATAGCTGGGCATTTGATGAAAGTTAAAGACCAGAGCTATACCTGATGTATACTTTTTCATGAGAGTCACACACCTCCTGAAGCTTAGCCAGGACCTCCACCTATGAGTTTTCCCTGCGACATCCTATGACATGCTATTATTGATTGTTCACCTCTTACTTGAGTGCCTCAATGAATACAGAGCTCTTCCTTTCTTGGCAGCTCATCCCAACCATCAAGAGCTCTATGTAACTCCCCCTCCTTAATTTACCTTGTGTCCTGTGTAGAAATACAGACCCCATCTCACTAGCGTTTGGCAGCACTTCAAAGATCTAAAGACAGTGGCAGTAGCATGCCTTGTCCTTGTCCTATGCTGGTCTCTTTCTGCCCAGAACAACACACTCTGCCTAAGTCCCTCTCACTGTGTGATGCCCAGCGCAGCGGAGGAGATGGCTGGTGTCATCCAACGGCAGCCTCTTAATCCAGGCTGATGTCCCATGGCCAGGATACTGGACCTCTTTGAATTCAACCTTCGATGTGTGTTGGCTCTTTAAATGACCATATCATTACTTGGCTCATAGAAAACGCATGGTCCACTGAGACTCCCAGATCTTTATCACAAAAAATGAGCTATCCCTACTTTGCCCTCCCTTAAACTGTCATGAGTAATACTGTGGTCTCTGTCTGTTCTTCAAACATGGGATTTCTGTGCTGGTGCCTTAACACAACAGATTGTTTATCTCACCAAAAGAAGAGTCAAACCTTTCTCAGATTCTCCCTTCTGGCTTCACATAGTTTTTATTTTGGATGAAAAGGGAAAGAGATGCAAAGCAGAGAAGGATTTTTGAGGTTTGCAAGTTGACATTCCACCACTAAATTAATGCTAACAAAAGCTTGATTTCACTAATCCTGAGAGGAACTTGATCCGGACTTGCTGGTTCGATGCCTGTACCACTAGGCTGCTTCCACCGCCCAGAGTTGTGTATTTTTCCTTTTTAAAAGACTTTGAAGTTGCAAAGAGCATGTATCACTTTTAAAGAGCAAACCCAAAAGAAATTTTAAGTGACTTTGTTCAAGTGAAGGCTAACTGAGTTAAATAGTTTCCTCATATAATAGTAAAAAAAAAAAAAAGTGGGGGGGGGATAAACTTGTTCCCCTTTATCTCCCCAATGTGTAACACTGGGATGTGCTTGGTTCCCAGATTTAGATTCTTTTCTATCTACACTCACTCCCAAGAGAATTTTGTCAAATTTATAATTTTAAATACCATCTATCCTCTGAATACTCTCAAATATTTATGTCCAATCTGGACCTCTTCTCCAAAATCCAACTGCCTACTCAACACCTCTTCATGAGCATCTCCTACATATCACTTTACCACTTTATCACTCCAACTTTACCCACTCAACCCTCAATATCTGCTCGTCCCTCGGTGTTCTCCATTACAGCAAAGGACAAGTCAATCCTTCAAATTGCTCAACAGCAAAACATGAGTCACCCTATGTTTCCACTCTTACTTCCGAAACACCCCACATAGTTTCCATCAGAAAATCCTGGTGGCTCTACAGAAATCTGACTGCTTCTTACCATATTTATCTTCTACTACCCTGATCTAAATTATCATAACTTCTTTCTGTACCAGTACAATCCCCTCCTCACTGCTCTCCTACCAACACGAAAAAGACAGTGATTCATTTCAATTATGAGTTAGATCAGGTAATCTTTCTGCTCATAATCCTATCTCACTCAGTATAAAACTCGAGTATCTTCTGTAGGGCCTCAGAGATCCTACATAATCTGATCCTGGACTCTTGGACCTTTTTGCCCATCCCGCTGCCCTCCTCACTGTTCCTCCAAGCTTATTTACACCCCTGGAACTTTACACTTACTTTCCCACCGCCTGGAATGTTCATCCCTCAGTTATCCTCTGTTGGGATCACTCCCTTCAGGTTTTTGAGTCTCTGTTCTAATGTCACCTATTCAGGGACCACTAACATGACCATTGAAACTTAGTATCATCCTCTACCTCATGACTCCCTATTCCTTTTTATTCCTTTATAGTACTTTGTCACTAATAGATCATATATTTATCATTTTGCTATCTATCTTCCACTCCAAGAATGTGAAAACAGCAACTTTATTTTGATAGCTGTTGTACCCTGACATCTGCAACTCTGCCTGGGACACAGGTGAACAATCAGTAAATTTTCTTGAATGGATGGATAGATGGATGGATGGATGGATGGATGGATGGATGGATGGATGGATGGATGGATGGACAGACGGATGGATGGATGGATGGATGTCTTCAGTATCTACTAAGTGCCGTTATGATTGAAAGATGATTGACTCCCATCTTACAAATGTGTCAGCTATGGCTCAAGGATATTATAGGTGATAAGAACCAATATTTGAACCCAGACCTAAGATGATAGCAGTATTGGATCTGGATAGGGGCATATGGACCCCAAGTAAGGATCTGAGTTGAAGTATCTATCCTTGGGTCTGGTGTGACCAGAGGCAGTTAACCTACTCCTCTCTTAACAGATGAGCTCTTGAGGTCCTGCATGATGTGTGGCTTTATAGAGTCATGATTCCCTCTGAGAATGAGCCTGGAAGAGCATTTCTAGATAGCTGCTCAGCCTGAAAATTGGATTCTTTTCACTCTAAAATGCTCCAAGTCCTGGCCAGAGGACATGAAGATTCTGCTCTCAGATGTTCCCTGCCTGACCACAGGTCTATCTCCATCTGACTCTAAGCTATGACTTGTCCTATGCAGGGTGCTCTGTTCTGGGCAATTAATCACTATAACTAAGTCTGAATGGAGATCCTGTATCTTTTTCTTAGCTACTTGAGTTTTAGCCCTCTACAACTTCATCATAAAATCAGAATAATTGAAAAATTCACTCTACAGAGGACAATATAGGCATAGGAAGCACTCCCATGCACATGTTACACACTGATTCCTCATTAACTTCATATCACTGATTCCTGTATGTATACAGCTATTCTATAAGCATTTGGTGAAACTCTCCTCCATGGACTGGGCTCTTGTGCTAGATTCTAGGGATGAGCAATGAATTAGACATACTCCCTGCTTTACAGTCTGCAGAGCAGATATCATCATCATTGTCATCAGCAGCAGGAGCTGCTACTGAAGTAATCATTTAAATGGTATTTTAATGCCAAGTACTGTTCTAAGCACATTTGTATAGTAGCCTGTTTCATCCTCACAATAATTCTATAAAGTTATATTCTTTTCTTTTAAAGATTTATTTATTTGTGCATACAAGAACTAGGGTACAGACCAGATGTGCGGGGGTGAGAATATTCACCAGAGACAGAGTGGGGAACAGAACAGGCAGACAGACTGATATACACTGCTGAGGGGAGCAGCAGGTGAGGCAGGAGAGGTCTGCTGTGCCATGTGGGTCACCCCCTGACCGGCAGCAGGGATCGAACTCATGCTGCAGTGACTACGGTTTGCTTCATAGTGCATTGCTTAACCCACTGCGCCACCATGGAGGCCCCCTATAAAATAAGTTATATTCTTTTTTTTTTAAGATTTATTTATTTATGCATACAAGAGCTGGGGTACAGGCCAGAGTCGCAGGAGGTGAGAGGATTCACCAGAGACAGAGTGGGGCACAGAACAGGTTGATCAACTGAAACACACCGCTGAGAGGAGCAGCGGGCGAGGCAGGAGAGGTCTGCAGTGCCATGTGGGTCCCCTCCCTGGCCGGCGGCAGCAATCGAACTCGGCTGTAGTGGCTGCGGTTTGCTTCACAGTGCGTTGCTTAACCCGCTGCACCACCAGGGAGGCCCCAATAAGTTATATTCTTATCCATGGCTTACAGATGAGAAAAATGAGTCCCAGAAAGGTCATGTGACATGCCTGGTGTCACAAAAGTGGCTAAGCTAGGACCTGAATGCAGGCAATCTAGTTCAAGAGTCAACACCCTCTTCTACCATACTGCACTTCCAAAAATTAAGTATAAGAAATATTTTACGTGGATGCAAGGATTTGCAGTCACACTGGGTAAAGTCCAGTGCAAAAGTCATAGACATTGAGGAAAACCAACCAGTTTGCATTTCTGCTTCTGAGACCCACTCTAAAAAGCATCTCTCCCAGATCTCGTCCATCTCCTAGAGATGGATAGCATTGGCATATAGGGAAGTTTAAGAGGTTCATACCGAAAGAAGCAAAAGAAAACAAAGAGGTATCAAAGGCTACTTTGTACAAGGTATCATACACAGCAATTTAGATACATTACTTATTCTCAAAAAATTCAGTCTGCATTTTCCAGTTAAGAGAATGAAGCTCAGTGAAATAAGATACCTTATCTAAGATCGCACATGAAAGAGCTGAACTCTAACATCCCAAGGCCCATGCTCTTTCCTTCAATTCAATTGCTGAAGAAGAATTTGGTTCCTGCAACTCACCCTGAGGAAATTCTTCTGTCAATATTGCCTTATCAAGTCAATGCATTCTAAAGTCAAGTTTATAAAAAGAAATTTTAACAAATTGAGAAGGTAAGGATGGAAGAAAAACACTTCTGTAGGTCAGTCTTTTTGACAGCAGTTGACCTGCCCAATTTATTCCCTCTGTCTGTAAAGACATGCAACTTATAGCCTGATATGTCAGAAAGGGGGTTTTCAATCAGATACCACATCACATCAATCAGGCCCATATTGTTTTCTCCATACCTTGGATTCTGGGCCCTGTACTGCCATTTCTTTATTTTTCACGTTATTCTGGACTCAAATCTCCACAGTCTTAGTACCTCTTCTATTTCAACAATGACAAAAGCAGTCATTGATAAAAGCAAGTATCTGAGCACATCCTCCACGCATGGAGCAATGTCTATGCTTCAGAAATCACAGATGGTTCCACCCAACACACTTGGTTTTGTAACCTTGAACTTTCACATTGAAGATAAACCTTGTACTAAACGGAAGAATTCACTTTGGAGCTGAGCCTTCATTTGTGATTGTCTTTCCTTCTTCTGTATAAAAAGCAAAGGGGGATCTGTGTGATAAGTCCCTTGTCAGTAATGTTGTGTGCAAAGGAACTGGAAGGGATTATGCTCAGCGAAGTAAGTCAGAAGGCAAAAGAAAAATACCAGATGGTTCCTCCCCTAGTTGGAATATAAGGGAACCAAATAAAGATCAAGGAAAGGAATAAGAACAATAATAATAATAATAATAATAATAACAACGAGAAAGAAACAAAAACCAAAAATGAAAAGACAAAGACAAGCTGGGGACACTTGGTGGGGAGGGAAGAGGGGAAGGGTGGAGGGCAGTCGGGAACCCGGGGGACTGAGGCTGATGGCACTGGTGTTACGGTGATGGGGAATACATGGAGATTACAATTGATGTCAAATATATGTAAATTAAAAAAATTTATATAAAAAAAGCAAAGGGGGGGGCAGGAAAAGAGATCAAAACGGGAGAGGAACTATGGGACCTAAAGGACCATGGTGCTGGTTCACAGGTGAATTGGTGTATATGTATTTATATATATATTTATATATATATTTTACATCTCTGTGTATTCCCCACAAAAAAAAAGCAAAGGACGTCTTCTCAAAGCATTTAAGCCTGTTTTGGAATCTCCAAAAGCTGATTTGAGGCCTGCTGAGGATGTCCCTCTTCTTTCCTGTGCGGTGACATTACCTATTATGTATTATTATTGTCTGAATGTTAAAAGTGTTCTGGGAATGGAAAACTGAAAAGTAGAACCCTGGAGGCAGGGCACCTGAGTGACAGTTTCCCAAGAACAATAAAGGAGGGTCTGAGTAAGAGGTTAAGACCTGGAAGATGCACTGCCCTCAGCAGCCACCTGGCTCTGCTGTAAGCCTCACCCATGGCCCACGGAAATCTGCTTCTGCTTTGAATGCAGGTGTTAGTGGCTGGGGATTCTAGTGGGCTAAAAATGTGACACAACCAGAAAGGTTTTGAGAAAGGATAGTGTTGCTCTTGAGTAAGATTCAGCTCAGGTCATTAGAGGTTAAAATGCAGAATTCAGCAAAACCCAGAATCAGACTTAAAACCAGCTTGTGCCAAGCGCCAAAAACACCAGACAGCTCAGCAAAACAAGATGGAATAGGACCTCAGGGCTACAGCAAAAGGGTCAAGCCAGGTAGAGAGACAGTAGGGATGTGTAGGGTGAGTGGAAGAGAGCAGGAAGGGGCGAGTTTTACTCTTCTGGAGTCTGAAGACCCCACAGACCATCCGGGAAATGTGCGTAGACCGCAGAGCGTGGCTTGTGGCCAGCGCAGAGACCCAGGTCACAGCTTCATCATTCTCCATTAATTTATTCGTTCATACAATAGAATATTTATCTTTTCTACCTCTTCCTGACATACCAGTAAGTAAGGAATTAAAGTTAAAAAGGAACTTTTAATTCCTTACTAAGGAGTTTTTACCAGTAAGTCAGGAAGTAGAAAAGGTAAATATTTATTGTGTCTACTCTTGCCAGCCTCCCCCACTGTCAGTCAGAGGTACTTTTCTAAAGTGCTGTTCTGTGGCTCATGCCCTCGTGCAGGGGGACCAGATCCCAGCGACTGAAAAGAGTCCTCTGAGGGCTCCTCTCCCTGAGCCCGCTTAAATCCTCCTTCCTCCATTTCGCTTACAAGAGCCACTACCCGCCTGGGCCTCCTCGCAACTGAGTCTAGTCATAGTCATCTAACATGCCGCCACAAAAACCTGAACAAAATCTCCTTAATTTTGTACTAGAGTAACTATTTTAAATCTGATTTCTACCTTGCTTTTTCAACTTTTAGAAGAGGAAAGAAGAGATGGTGTAGAGTGAGTGATGGCGCCTCACTATGATCTCCACTTGCCATTTCACTTGCCCCCAGATCCTCGCTTTGAGGCCTTTATATGTAGGATCTACATAAAACAGAGGGATGCTAATATAGTCTTAAAAAAATACTATCGGACCTCCTTGGTGGTGCAAAGGGTTAAGGTGCAGCACTGTGAAGCTATCCATAGCCACTGCAGCATGAGTTCAATCCCCAGCCAGGGAGGTGACCCACATGGCATGGCAGACTTCTTCTGTCTCGCCTGCTACTGTATTCAGCAGTGTATTTCAGTACATCTGCCTGTTCTGCTCCCCACTCTGTCTCTGGTAACTCCTCTTACCACCACCACCACCACCTGCACCTCTGGCCTGTACCCCAGTTCTTGTATGTATATATAAAAAAAAAAACTATCTCTGCTATTGTTAGAAGTGATAATAGCAAATCAAATAGTCCATCATAAGGCAAAAGAAAAATACCAGATGGTTCCTCCCTTAGGCGGAACATAAGGGAACCAAAGGAGGATCAAGGAAAGGAATAAGAACAATAACAGCAATAAAGACACAAAAACCAAAAATGAGGAGACAAGGACAGACTGGGGACACCTGGTGGGGAGGGAAGGGGTAGGGTTAAGGGAAGATGGGAGCACGAGGGACTGAGGTGATGGTGCACTGGTGAGATGGTGATGGGGAATACATGGGGATTACAATTGATGGCAAGTATATGTAAATTTAAAAAAAATTATATTAATAAAAAAAATAATAAAACAAGTACTCAAAAAAAATAGTCCATCATAGGTTAATCTCACTAGAGCCTCAAATAAAAAAATAATAGAATAACACATAAGATAATGGAAATGGATCTTAACAACAGAATGCCCTAACCAAAATTAAATAGACAAAAATTAAATAGACAAGACAAACAACAAAATGGCAACAAACACTTATATCTCAGTGGTCACCTTAAATATAAATGGCTTGACTTCACCATCAAAAATTACTGTGTGGCTAAATGGTTTTCAAAACAAAGCCAACCTCCTGCTACTTACAGGAAATTTCCCTCACTAACAAAGACAAACATAGACTTAGAAGTAAAGGTTGAAAGACAGAGTGTCAAGCAAACAACAAACCAAAAAAAAAATCTGGAACAGATGAACTTAAAGCTGATAAAATAGATTTTCAACTGAGAGAGTTAAAAAGAGATGAAGGACACTATGATATGATTAAGTGTCTAATAGAACAAAAACAAATAACATTTATAGATGCACCAAATACTGAAGCATCAAGATACATAAGACAATAACAGAACATCCTTCCCTCACAGCTCTTAGACAGAACCAGGCCCTGACTTCCTACCAAAACTGTGTACAATGGGCCCTAGAGACAGGCCCCAGCTAGTTCCTGAGGGTTTCCCAGCAACAATCAGCCGGATGCCATTGCTTCCCTCCCCCCATCTCCGGCCCTACCCAACCTCTCCACCCCCTGTGCCTGGGGTCTCTGATATCAGCTCACCAGATGGGATCCAAGCTGGCTTCAGGAAGCTGATAGCAGAAGACTTGCTCCCCCCCCACCCCAAGCTCTGCTCATCCATCCCATCCTTCCACCATCCCAGGATTTTCACCTGGAAAGGTGCACACCTACCTTTGGTGGAACATAGATAAGCACTTTAAGTCATTTGTTAGACATTCTCATGCATATTTTAAAAAATAGAATTTTTGGAAATTGCAAAATTTTAGAATCCAGTTTAAGATTGAGCCTATAGGAAGAAGGGCAAATATGGGGGGGTGCTGAGTGTTGGGGAGGAGCAACAGAGAGCTGAATTACTCCTCAAAATAGAGAGGAGGAAATGGAGTTTCTAAGGCCTCGTGGAGAAGTGTAAAGGGGGGGAGGGAGAATGGAGGAAGGAAGAGGTTGCAGAGATGGGATACAAGTGACCCCAATTTCTAACGGTTAGTTGAGAAGGATTCCGAAGGAGCATCTGAACTCAGCAAGAGTTACCTGACCCATCAGTGGACAACAGTGTGGATATAAGGGGTGGGGCATTGGTACCCTACACTTGCTGCACCAGGGCCTTTGGCTTCCCTAAATCATCACCCTCTGTATCCCCAAGCTTGTTAGCTCTGTGAGGCTGGGAGTTGACGTGGATGCCTGAGTCAGCTCAGCCTCCTTGGCAGCAGAATATAGTGCAGGGACTGCATGAAGCATCCATATTTATGTGTTGATCTGTCAGACTTTGTGAAGATGAATTCCACTGTCAGATGCACCCTACACTGGAGTTCCGTTCAATCTCCCCACATAGGGAAACTTGATAAATAACAGTATTATTCTTAGAACTCTTTGGGATAGCTATTTAATAAACAATGTCACAAGAGCCATAGAGAAATTCCTACCCTTTGACCCAGTCATAGCATCCTGCAATGTTATTCTAAGGAAACATTCAAAAGACGGGAAATAGATTCATTCACGAATTCAGTAAACTTGCTAAAGATGTGAAGGCTGTGTGAAGGGGTCACTTGTATCCCATCTCTGCAACCTCTTCCTTCCCCCATTCTCCCTCCCCCCCTTTACACTTCTCCCTTATATCCACACTGTTGTCCACTGATGGGTCAGGTAACTCTTGCTGAGTTCAGATGCTCCTTCGGAATCCTTCTCAACTAACCGTTAGAAATTGGGGTCACTTGTATCCCATCTCTGCAACCTCTTCCTTCCTCCATTCTCCCTCCCCCCCTTTACACTTCTCCACGAGGCCTTAGAAACTCCATTTCCTCCTCTCTATTTTGAGGAGTAATTCAGCTCTCTGTTGCTCCTCCCCAACACTCAGCACCCCCCATTCATACTCTCACAGGGAGGCAGTAAAATATGATTATTAGCATATGTTTCTTTCCCTCTCACATATGCCATGGATTACTAGAAAGCTATTAGAAAAAAGAGTAGGTTAGATCTATATGTCCTAGTATCAATGATTTAAACATCAAAATTTTAAAAATCATGTTACAGAGCAATATATTTAAGCTGACACCCACATATTCCTGAGGTCCAGCCGGTATGTGTGTCAGTGAACAGTGCTTACTATGGGAGGAAACAGTGCTGGGAGGGAGGGTTTAGCTTGTGAAGGAGAGCATTCACATTTTTACTCCATATACTGTATTGTTTGAACTGTGTTTATTTTATAATGAAATGTTTTAATTATTTTAGTAAGAAAAAAAAGAAGATGTAGGATTCCAGCATGGGAAGAGCAGGCTTAGGATTGCCAAATCCCTGACTTCTTGGAGAAGCATATTTTACCCTCAGCTGCTTTGCTTAAGGCCAGCTGCTCATATCCCCCAAAGCCTCAAGAAACACAGAAAGGGTGAACCCTTGTGTTGAGGCATTTCTTAGAGCTTAACTGTCTGGCGTCACTTGTGCTGAGGCATTTCTTGGGCTTAACTCTCTGGCATCACTACTTGACAGCAATCTTCTCTCTCTGCTGTGAGCAACAGCCTTTCCAGATAGAGCATTCATCTGTAGGTTGTGTACCTGGGTGGTGTAGGCCCTGGGAGACCCCTCCTCCATGGACTTTCCTTCTAATTAGAGCCATGTCAGAAATCCTGGGGTTCAGCAGGCCCACAGGCTCCTCTTTGGTGAGGAGAGATGAGAGATGCTGAGCAGCTGATATTCTTCTTTCTTGGCAGGGTTGGTCAAGCCATTGGCTCAGTCACCTTGATTGAAAACAGGAAGCTCCTATCCTCAATCCTATCCTGACTGTCCTTCTCTTTTCTCCACCACCCCAACCTCCTCCTACTGTGGTAGAAGCTGATAAGATAAAACTACATTTCCCGGACTCCCTTGCAGGCAACAAGCCAAATACAATTTGGGTCCTGGAGATGCAAGAAAACAAGATATGGAGAGCAGAAGTTAGGCACGAGCCAAGCTCCTCTGCTTCTGGCCTTTCTTTCCCTCTCACCTATGCCATGGATTACAGGAAAGGTTAGTAGATCTGTATACCCTACTATCAATGATTTAATCATCAAAAGTTTAAAAACCACAGAGAAGGTAAATCAGCCTGCCACTGGAGTGTTTGCCACTGAGGTGTCATGTGGCCAGGTCCAGCAGCAGCAGCATCAGACATCAGCCCCCGGTGTCCAGAGAAAGGACAGGACCTCCTCTTGCTATTGACACCGTGACTGGGTGGCATGGTCCTACGGCGGCTGCCATGTATTTCTTAAACGTAGAAAACAGAACCTCTTTCTGAGTCAGAGTTAGGGGCTTGGGGAGCATAGACAGCTTTCCTCAGACCTTTCCTTTAATGTCTTTTGCTTCTGTCATAGTACTCACGTTCGACCCTTTTACATACTTAAGTGAGACAGGGCCACCCCCTTGCAAACACGTAGTTTTCTTACTTGGCAAGTGCCAGGCTCTTGGAGTCTTAGTTGCAACAGAGAGTGAGGCAGTTTCATTTTAACAATGATGTGCTCCAAGTGAAAAACCATAAAATGTCAACCAAAAAATGAATCTGGCCTTCTCTCATCTTTTCCTGCCTCTGTTACTGAACCCATCCACACACCCACAGGTAAACCTGTCAATCTAGTAGAACTGGACTCATTTAAGAGGTAAATAAGGGAACTTTAGAAAGCTTATCAAGTAGGAGTTGTCAGGAGTCCATATTTGCTGGTGGCTTCTGGCCTGAGAGGTGCAGATTAGGACTGAGCTCACCTCCCACCAGCTCAGGGACACTGATCGTGCCAGGGCTTTTATTGCTCTTGTCTTCCATCTTTAATGCATCACCCTCACATGCCAGCCCCTGTGGGGCTCCTGTTCCCTCAGCACCACCCCCGCAACGCACACACTGCCCCAGACACTCCTCAGAGACTGACATCCCCACACTCACTTGATAAATATTTATAGCTAAAGAGACAACAGGCTGGAAAGCCCACAACAGCCCATGGATCCCACCCACAGTGGGACCCTCTTGGTGTCAGATGGTTCATGAACCTCTCTGAGTTCAGGGCAAGGTGTCCTGCAGAAGCAGCTATAAACAGTCTGCTTGACTGAACCCCTAGTCTACAGAAACTTTTTTAAAAGATTTTATTTATTTATGCATACAAGAACTGGGGTAGAGCCCAGAGGTGTTGGGGTGAGAAGATTCACCAGAGACAGAGCAGGGAGCAGAACAGCCAGACCTACTGCAATACACTGTCAAGGGGAGCAGCGGGCGAGGCAGCAGGGAAAGGTCTGCTGTGCCATGTGGGTCCCCTCCCTGGCAGGGTGTTGAACTGGCGCTACAGTGGCTGCAAACAGCTTTGCAGTGCAGCACTTAACCCCTTGCACCACCAGCGAGGCCCCTACAGAATCCTGAAGCCAGAAACTGATTCCAGGCCTCCTGTACAGGTCCAAATCTTAGGTTCCTCGGGGTACACAGCCTCAGTGGGGGACAATCATGAGAAAGACATGGATTTGACTTTGAAAGATGACTATTTTTTGAACAGTTATAAAGACTATCCAAATATCCCACAAAAGACCCCCCATGAAGCTTCTAAACATTTCCCAGGTCCTGATCCCCTTCCAGAATAATTAAAGCTCTGGTGCGCTCCCCAGAACAATGTACACAGGCACGTAGGCATGTCACTGTCCAGAGAGCGAAAGATGAGTCAGACCCAGGCACTGCCTCCCAGAGCCTGGCAGTCTCACAGGGAAGGTAAATAGTAAACAGCAGGCAAACAAAAATATGCTTTCTGTGGAATACAGAGAAATCAGACAAAGGGTCAAAGACAAACTTTAAAACCAACACTTGAGGGCCTCCCTGGTGGTGCAGTGGGTTAAGCAACACACTATGAAGCAAACCGCAGCCACTGCAGCACGAGTTCAATCCCTGCTGCCGGCCAGGGAGGGCACCCACATGGAGCAGCAGACCTCTCCTGCTGTGCCCGCTGCTCCCCTCAGCAGTGTACTTCAGTTGATCTGTCTGTTCTGCTCTCCACTCTCTGTGGTGAATCCTCTCATCCCCCCACACCTCTGGCCTGTACCCCAGTGCTTGTGTGCATAAATAAATAAATCTTTAAAAAAAAAAAAACCAACACTTGAAAGGGGAACATAAATCTGAACCTAGATCGGCATCCGGGAGGGGTGGGGAGGAAGAAAGGGAAGGACGAGAACAGGGTAGGGCTGGGGAGGGAGAACACACGGACTCTGGTGGAGGAGGACCTTGGTGCTTTGGTGGCGGGAGAGCTGCGGTGACCGCACCTGTAGGGACATGTCCTATACTGTCAAAAAGTTAAAAGGGTGTAAAATAATGGAACGGCATTAAAAAATAACCAATACATAAATACTTTCCCACTTTGCACACTGCCTCCCTGGTCAGATTGACTTTCTCAGACTCACAATGTGCTTCTCCTTCCCACCACAATCAGAACCTGGGTGTCAGAGGTTCTCTCTTCTCCCTTGATCCTAGCACCACCCTCACGAAATGTTAAATAAGCATAGAATGACTTCCCACCTACCTCTTCACACCCTCTTCCTTAACAGGCCCACCCAGACTGAATCATACACAGGAGGCAGCCGTGGGCGTAGGTGACGGCTGCTCTGGCGCTTCAGAATCGGAGAGGCCTCGGCTGGACACTTCTTTGCAGCTGTCTGACATGAGCAGGTGACACCATCTTTAAGCTTCATTCTCATCTGTAAAAGTGGGGTAAGGAACAGTCAAGGATTAAATGACCACACATACACAAAATCTCCCATGCCAACCAATGTTTCTTGCCCTTTGAAATGCAAAAACATTGACTTGACTCTCATCTCAGCCTCTCTGCAAGAGACGAGACCCACTTACAGATTTGTCCCTCCTCAGACTGGAATTATGTCACTTTCCTTAGAAGGCAAAGAGGCTACAATTGGTCTTGGTTTTGAATGCTATTTTGTTCTTCTCTTTCTCTGTGCGTGAATTTCCCAAAATAGTGCCAAGTCCATGGTGGTCACTTTGAGGACAAGAGGCTCAAAGAGGGGTGGGAAGGAACAGTTTTCCTTCTTAAAGCAGGGGCTGGGCCCCTTCCAGCTCTTCCCTCAGAAGGGCTCTAAGGAGAAATTGATCTAGTCTTGGGTTTTCTGATTTAAAAAGCCCAACCTGAAAGCTTTACACAATGAAGACTGATGTCGTTTTTTTGGAGTCAGTGGGTTTGGGGAGCGGGGTCCTTGGGTTCACTCTGGGGAAGGTTTCACCAGAGCTCCCTGTTCAGCAGCACACGGTGAGCTACCCAGGCGAGTTTCTCCAGGAGGCAGAGACCATTAGTTATTTTTAAAGAGCAGGTTTACTAGGGAAAGGGGCAGAATAAAGGACACTTGCATACACACGAGCAGGCAGGAAGAGCTGTCCCAAAAGGGACAGGTTTGCTGAGGGCCCTGCATGGTGGCAAGCAGGCAGCCTTGAGGAGAGTTGCCTCCTTTGAGGGAGGTCAGTGAAGAGAAGCCCCGGCATTGTACAGGTCACGGGCAGGCGGGAGGCTGCTGCCCTGCAGAGAAGAGAGCTGGTGAAGAGAAGCACCTGCATAGTCACAGGTGGGCAGAAGGACGGCTGCCCTGAGCCAGTGCAGACTGCCCTGATACAGTCTTCTCTTTGGGAGAGGCTCACGCCTTCATGGAATGGCTTGCTGGTTGACTTTGAATAAACTATGTAGAATCTAAAAGGGACAGGAGATTCTACAATGGGCTCAATCTCTGTATTTTTACCTTCAAGTCGTGCTCCAGACACCTGCTACAGCAGCCTGATACCTGCTAGGATCTCTTGTGATGTAGGCTTTGGTGCCTAAGGGTCTTAGCTTCCATAGTTGGGTTAATGACTGTGCTAATCCTTTCTACCCCTCACCTCCTTGTGTGAACCAGGTTTCTGGTCTTATGGTGCCTCCTTTCTAGTTTCTCTATTCTTATCCTCAATCAAAGACTGTTTATTGGTTCACAAAAAACCTAAAATTCAGTGATAGTGTGGGCTTCTAGCACAGGTGGTTAGAGATTCCCAGTGCTTTGGAGGCTGCCATTCTGCTTTCTGTGAGTCTCTCACCTCCACCTTCCCCTGACAGCTTTTTCTAACCCTTTCTTTTCTTCCGGTAGTGAGCTGACTGCTGGAAGCTTCTAGGGCTACATACTTCCTCATTTACATTGTTGGGTCACTGTGGTTGTACACCCACTCCTAAAACAATCTCAGTGGCTGAGGGACCGCCAAGGGAATTAGGATTATGTTTATGACTTAGGTCAGTAAGAACCAATCCCTGAAACTAAGGGCATATCTTACCCTTGACTTAAACTACATTGTCCCTCTACACAGTGGGGACAGCCGCTGGAGAGAGAGCCATAAGATCTACTACAAACCACCTTTGTCATCATGGTGTGGGCGTGTTATGTGTAAGTATGTTGTGTACGATCTCATGTGTGTATATGTGGAATGTGTATGAAATATGGATATTAGTAGAGAAGACCACGTACCTTGAATGTTACTTCCATCCGAGGCTCTTCACTCTGACTTCTGCTGTTACCACCTTGCTGGCCCCTAGGGGGCACTGTGTTCCCCACTTTGGTGCTCACCAATGAGCATGCAAAATCCCTTTACCTTAAGAACAGATGATAGCTTGGAAATATTTTTTTTTCCCTCAAATTTCATCAATTTTCTAATCATGTATACAACTAAATAAATTTTAGGGTGCATATCCCCCCCGATATGTGCACAGGTTTCACTCACCCACCACTGGCACTCTGGTACTAAATTCCTACCCCCTTTCCTCCTTTACCTCCTCCATACTTCCTTCCATCCCCTCTAGTAACAAATATATTTTTCCAAAATGGTATTGCTGTATCATATGGTATTTCCCACAATTTTTTTCATGACTCTCCATACTGTTCTCCATAAACTCTGCACAAAATTGCATTCCCACCAACAGTGGATGAATGTTCATTTTAGACTGGAAATTTAATTTTTAAAAAAAACTTAGTAAAAAAAAAATAGAAGGACAGAAAGTAAATTAATACAGAGTGAAAGGAAATCAATGCAGGAACATACAAAATTATTTCTGACAGTGTACTTCACTGAACAAACAATTACTGGCCCCATTTTCCCTAAAACATTGTCTGCCTTTGAGCCTTCCCCACTCCTGTTTGGCTATAGCTGATTTACGCGTCTTATTTACAGCATCTATTTTGCAGAACAAGCTCTAGGACGTTTGTACCTAGCAGCCAGTGCCCCAAATCCCATTTGTGTTCACCATTTCACTTAGGCGTCTCCCCCAATTGCCCATCCCCTGGCCTAAGAGATGTTGTTGCACTCTCCAGCAAGAGTAAACAGCTTCATTGTACTCCCTGTGGTGGAATCAGTAAATCTAAATACAAATAGGAAATCAGCCTTGTGCTCTCCATCAGCATACTTTAGATTCCTACAAAAAAATAAGACTGAAGGTCACCTTTTTTTCCCAAGCCCTGGTCTAGTACCCTTTCTAGTTGCCTGGCCTGCAACGCTCCCTCCACACACAATCAATTGCCTGAGACAGAGAATCACAGTTTTGTGCAGCCCTCGGCTGCCATCTTCTGGGCCCTTGCTTAAACAGCCCTAATGTTCACCAGCAATCTGGTAACCACACAGGCTCTTCCCCAACTTTTTCAGAAATCCCTTTGAGTCTCGCTGCTGGAACACAGATCACTAATATCTTAACCCAACCATCACTACTAAGATGTTCAATAATTCTAAAAAAATGGAGGGTTATTTATTTAAAACTCTCACTTCATAGGGCCATGGGGCAGATTAAAAGGCTTTCTCATTCATTCATGAGTCAAAATTGCATGCCTGTTGTCCTCTACAGGAGTTGGCAAAGGCTGTAAAACAGAATGAAAAATAAATTACTCTATAAAGGAACTGAAAGATGCTAGGCTAGAGTATAACAAGAGGAAACCTCTTGGATGAAGAGGAGACAATATTTGAGCAGAACTGGAGTTGCAAGAGAATTGGGGAGGGGTCCGGGCCTGAGTCTTCCAAGTAAAGAGGCAGGACGATTATTTGTGAAGGCCCAAAGGAAGGCAGCTGAGCTTGGAAATAGCTAGAGCTGAGATGGAAAAAGTAGACACTGACCAGAGCGGGCAGAACCTCACAGAGCGCGCAAAGAGGGCTGGACCTCACTCACAAGGCCATGGAAACCACCCAAGGGTTGGGAAGTGTTTCTCACTTGTCCTCTCATTCCAGGCTGTCCTGGACTCTTTTCTTCTCCTTCCACAATGCCTTTTCCCTCCATTATGTCACCCACACCTGCAACTGTAAATGACATTCAAGTATGTTGGTGATGATTCCACCATCTCTTTCTGGCTCAAGATCCATGTGTTAAACTGCCTACTTGATATTTGCTTTTGGATTTCTCCCCTATCTCAAACTTAACATCTCAGTCCCACACTCTTGATATAAACCCAGCCCACTCCCCTCCCCTCCCAAACCTATTTGTCCTCTTAGTCTTCCCCATTCAGCAGGTTGTCCTACCTGTGGAGACTCAGTAATCTAATAATCAGACTTGATCATTGTAAAACCCCCTCAGTCCTCTCCCCGTGATTGCCATTCTCCATGTTAAAATGTCTATATATATAATGGTACAGCTTGCTGTAGCCAGGTCATAGGGTTGTTTGGAAGGTCAAATGAGTTTCAGCATGTAGAATGCTCACAGGATAAACGTTCAAAACCTGCTATTTACCATTACTTAATTCCCCCTAGAGGAAGTAAGGATCATCCAAAAAGATTAAATAATGTATTCAGGCATCCCAGGGAAACCACACTTAGGGATCATGTCTGTGTTAATTTCTTGCTTTGGGAATTCCCAGACCAAATGTAGTGTCAAACATCAAACCTACCCGAGGTAGAGACCAAGGATGATACTTCTCAGGAGAAGTTCTCCCACCTTCCCCTAATCCTCCACTCAACATCACCACCACTACCCGAAGGTCAGACTGTCTTCTGTATCAGTGTTCAGTTGTTTGATTTTTGTAAGTTTTCCTTTTACTTGGGTATAGTTTTTTAAGACTTTTGAGCTTTTAGCATGGCCCCAAAGCCTTTAATCCTGTCCCTGTGGAAACATTACATACATACCAGTCCCTGAAGTAATGGAGAACCTCCTGCTCTCAACCGCCACCTCTGCAGTGTCAGCACATTCAGCTTATTGGCTGTCTCAGCTACACATGTATAAGAATGTTTACTCTTTTTTGCTTTTTAAACCAGAAAGTCTGGTTATTTGTAACAGGATTTTCTGGTTATTCTAATTTACCAGAAGTAAGATTCCTACCATGCTTTTTTATAGTCAGTGAAATTGACATTTCTGTTCTTACCTAAAGGGGCAATTTATAGTTTTAAGTTTTGAAAAGAAATGTTAGCAGAATAGGCCTATGTTCTGCTTTCTATCATTACCAAAAACCAGTAAGTAGAGATAAGAACTGCAGCTTAAGTACTTTTATTTAGATAGCTGGCCAGTGATCTGAGAACAGTGGGCATAGCTCCCTGAAGTAATGATTCTAATGCCTCATCTCAACCTGGCTGTTTCATAAATAGTTGAACCACCCCCCCCCAAGCTATTTATCAGTTTATCATAACAGCCCCTCATAATTGATGTTCTTGTATCCATCATGTTCGGCCCCCAGTTTGTTATCACCTTCCCGATGATCTTGACCTTGGTACCTCTTGGCCTGCTTTGTTAATTTATGATGGCATCAATGTCCAGCACTCATTTAGGCATCGTTGTGGCAGGAATCTCAGATCAAAGCAAATGTTTGAAAGAAAAAAGATCACTAGTCACACAGTGTATCGTGTAACCATTGCTAGGTGCATACGTGCAGATTCCTGTGCTAGGTATGGTGCCCTTCCCTTCCTCTCTAGCCCCTATCAGAAGTTCGTGTTCTAGAGATAAATGTTTATTGAGAGACAACTTTGGAATAGGTTGCAAAATCACTTCCTGACAAATTATAACCCCAAAATGACCATAAGCTTTAATATTTCAGAAAACACACACCTAGCTACAAGCCCAGGAGAGAGACATCAGCAGCCAACTCTACAGACACCTTGATCTTGGACTCCCAGCCTCCAGAATTGTGAGAAAATAAATGGTTGTTCTTTCAGTCACCCAGTCTGTAATACTTTATCATGGCAACCCTAGCAAATTAATAACAGTTTCCTATTTTTACTTCATAATGTATACAAACTTTATAAAAATACTTCCCTTTATGGTCTACTATGTACACATATCTAAACATCTCATATAACTCAACAACAACAACAACAAAAAAAAACCTGATTAAAAGGGGGCAGAATATCTAAATAGGCCTTTTATCAAAGAAGGAGGCAGAATATCTAAATAGACCTTTTATCAATGAAGATATATAGTAGGTTAACAAATGGTGAAAAGATGTTCTACAACACTCATCATTAAGAGAAATGCAAATCTAAACCACAGTTAGATTTTGTCTCACATGGGTTAAAATAACTATTATCAAAAAGTTGAGAAAGAAGTTTTGGCCAGAAGTTGGAGAAAAAGGAATCCTCATACATTGTTGGTTGGAAACTCAAATAAAGGAGCTACTTTGGAAGAATTAAAATAAAAATTTCCTCCTTGACAATTTATTTTTTATTAATTTCTTAAATTGTTTTATTTAGTTCTTCTCCTGTCTATTTAGGAAATCACATGTGCACATTAAACAATTAGTGTGGCAATATTCATAATAGCATATATAAGGAACCCAAGTACCAGGTGACAGATAAATGGATTAAGAAGGTGTGGTAAAGGTACACAATGGAATATTAAACCATAAAAAGGATGAAATCTTGCCACTTGCAACAACATAGATGGACCTTGAGGAGATTATCCTAAGTGAAATAATTCAGAAGGCAAAGAAAAATCTGCACAATTTTACTCATTTGTGAAATATAAAGAAAAAGCAAACAAGCAAAACAAACCCTAGACGCTGACGACAGAATAGTGGCTACCAGAGGGTAATACGGGGCCAGGGAGGAAGCAGAGGGGCCAACTGGTTGTGGAGGATGCTGTCTGGACACCCTATGGTGGGTGTGGTGTGATATAAAGTCGCTGAGGTGAGAAAGTGTACACTCAACAACGGTACAGTGTTGGAAACTGACGTTAACTAGGTAATATTAATTAAATAATAAAAAGTAGCTAATTTAAGCTTTCAAAAAAAATTTTAAGATTTATTTAAGCATACAAGAGCTGGGGTGTAGGACAGAGGTGCGGGGGAGGGGTGATGGTGAGAGATTTCACCAGAGTCGGAGTGGGGAGCAGAACAGGAAGACTGACTGAAACACACTGCTGAGGGGAGCAGTGGGAGAGGCAGGAGAGGTCTGCTGTGCCATGTGGGTCCCCTCCCTGGCCAGGGAGCAAACTCTTGGTGCAGCAGCTGTGGAAACCTTCATTGTGCTGAGACTTAACTCCTTGTGCCTTCAGGGAGACCCCTAAATATTCTTTAAAATCAAATATCCTGTATTCATTTCCCCCCTTCTTATTACTTTTATTTGTTGTAAGATTCTACACAAAGGTGTAAGTATATGGACACTACCAAATACGGGAAAACCTCAAGGGAGAAAAGCAGACAATAAATGACCAAAAAAAAACAACTGTGGAAATTAAGGATTTGAATTCTGGTAGGGTAAGACAAGGTAAAAATCTGTTCACAGAGCTATCACTCTTAGAGCAACTAGAGAACTTTTAGTGCCTTTAGAATTGGACTGGGCATTAAGTGCCTGTTCCACACCAGGGCAGGGAGATAATTCTGATTTGTTTTTTAAGATTTTATTCAAGGACTCCCTGGTGGTGTAAGGGGTTAAGTCTCAGCACTATGAAGCTATATGCAACCACTGTGGAACAGAATTAGATCCCTGGTCAGCCAGGTGACCCACATGGTGCAACAGACCTCTCCTGTCTCTCCTGCTACTCCTCTCAGCAGTGTATTTCAGTCAATCCTTCTGTTCTGCTCCCCACTCTGTCTCTGGTGAATCATCTCACACACACATACCCTACCTTTGGCCTGCACCCCAGCTCTTGTATGCATAAATAAATAAAATAAATCCTTTAGAAAAAAAAAATTTTATTCAGCTCTGTGACCAGCCTTTTATGGAGAGACACCTCGTGGTCAGAATACACCCAGCTGTTGCCTTTCTAGTCCTAATGCTTGGGTCCAGAAAATGGAGACGACAACCAGCTCAGCTTGTTCGGAATGCGCTTGTTGATCATCACACAGGTTCCTAGATCTCCCCCCAGTTTGCTAAGACACCACTCCCAAGAGAGACATCATAGTCTTCAAATGTGCAAGGCTTGTATACAAGTCTTAAAAAAGAAAAACAAAACTCTCCTGAAGAGTTTAGTGTCTTCTCTGCCAGTCTTTCTACTTGGTCACATCTGGAGAGCCAGGGCACACAAAGTTCCATTGTCCTCAAATTCATCAAACAGACACTCTGCTTTTTGACATTTAGAATCTGGCTGAGGCAGTGGAGGTTCAGATTGGCACTGCTGGGCATGCAGGCCGCAGCGCTCCCAACAAGCAGGGCCCCGAGGACCTAGGCTTCAGGGCACACAGTGGGACCTCTTTATTCCTTTTAAAAAATTGGCATTTGTCATCAACATTCTGAACTAGGTCTATCCAGTTAATTAAATGTATGTATTCACAACCATAGTATCGACAACAATACAAAAATATCTTAGCAATCTATTTTTAATACATATTTAAACAAAACCCACAATGACCGGTACACTAACAGCTTTACCTTTTCTGGTGCAACATGGAGATGGGCACTTAGTCAATGAACATTGTTCGATCGTGCCAGCTGAACGAAAATACTTGCAGTCACTCCAAAACTGGATTTACAGCTTTAAAATGTCATTTAATCATGTGCTGTGGTTAGGGAAAAGCAAAAAATTTGGCTGTCAGTATCAACTTATATCAAGAGTTGCAGTATTTCCTTGCCTTTTCTACCTTAAAAAAAAAAAAAGAATTGCAATTTAAATTCCCATTGTTGCCAAGTGGTTTTGTCTCTGTCCACCCCTCATTCCTTGCAGAAACGCTTCCTGGACCTGCCCACAACGTGCTAGAATCCCTCAGGGTCTGGTATTGGACCTTTACTTCTTTTTGAAAGAGAGAGAGCAGGCCCAAAATTAAATCATTCATGCCAGGCCCCACTCAGACTTAAGACTTAATCTCATTGCAGTTTCAACCTCTCCCAAAAGCAAAACTTTAAGCAATCAACCAGGAGTGTCCTAATCAGCACCGGTGGGATTATCTGCAGATCTCCCCCAACACACACACACACACACACACACACACACACACACACACACCCTTCTCGTGGGCAAAGGTGGCTTTGCCTGAAATCTTTTATTTTGCTAATAACCTTGCCTCACACGCTTTCTGTCTAGAAGACATTTTGTATAGCTCCTTGAAGTATCTAGATAGGATACCTGATTCATTTAATTTTATCTCTAAATTTGTGAATTTTGTTGTATACGT
Organism: Galemys pyrenaicus; assembly: GCA_019455555.1. Lineage (NCBI taxonomy): Eukaryota > Metazoa > Chordata > Mammalia > Eulipotyphla > Talpidae > Galemys > Galemys pyrenaicus. The sequence continues at coordinate 1,110,873 of JAGFMF010011390.1, forward strand.
ATCTTGTCACTTTACATTCTATCTCTAAGTTCTATTATCCAATATCAAAGTTTTAAATTTCATATATATGGCAGAGCAGATGTATCCAGCCTCTGATATCTGCATTTGCCTCCAAGACACTACTCATAACACATCTAAAACCAAACTAGGGATCTATTCTTGCCCAAATGTGCTCCTCCACTAACCTTTCCCATCTTGGTAATGACACTCCATTCACCCAGTTACTAATGCCAGAAACCTGGAAGTCTAAGAAATCCTTCTTGACTCTACTTTATCAATGATCCCTATATTTAACATATTAGCAAGTTCTCCTGATAAAGGTTTTACGTATATGTTTAAGGTAGTGGCAGTAGAGAGGATTTTCTAACTCCACTACTTTAAATCTACTTAGTTATATATCACATGTCACCTGGACAGTCATTTTCTAAACCCTCATCCTGTTACAAGGCAACCCTAATATAAAATGGGTTTCCCTGACTGGGTCCTCACCCCGCGCACTCAAGCCCCAACTGCAGGCACACGCGACAAAAGTTATTAAAGGGTTTTATTTTATGAAAGAAAGGGGGAAGAAAGTAGTAATAACACAAAAAGAAGAGAGGGATACAAATCCATAAATATCCAACCAGATCTTCTTAGCTGGTACCCAATGGTATGTTGAGAGCTGACTCTAAATCAAGGGAGATGGCTCCAAAGGAAGAGAGAGCCCAAGGCTCACCTCTCTGGTTTTATAGCCAGCCTGGCTGCTTAACTCAGGTCCCAGTGACCCACTCTTCCATAATCATATTATCAGATTTGTGGTTCTGGAATACCGGTGGTCTGGAGTGGGGGTTGGAGGCCATAAACCTACCTGTGTAATCCGTTCAGGATTTAAACATATCTACCCTTCTCCATAACACTTTCAGGTTCACAAAGTTCTTCCCCAATACCTTTTTCTTGTATACACTCCCCCATAGTGTTGACTTAGCCAAGTTTTACTCGTCTTCCCAGTTGCAATTTAAATGTTAATTTGTCCAATTCCAAAGCTAAATTGAACTCTCCTTTTATTCAACCATAATGTTATAGTTTATCAATTAAAATGCCACTGGTTGCCAATAACTGAAAGACTAATTCAAATGTATTGCTAAGGGGGCCTCCCTCCCTGGTGGTGCAAGGGGTTAAACACTGCACTATGATGCAAGTTCGAACTCTGGCCAGGGAGGTGACCCACATGGCACAGCAGACCTCTCCTATCTCACCAGCTGCTCCTCTCAGAAGTGTACTTCAATAGATCTACCTGTTCTGCTCCTTCCTCTGTCTTTGGTGAATACGTTTACTCCCGGCCCCCACACCTCTGGCCTACAACCCAGGTCTTGTATGCATAAATAAGTAAATCTTTTAAAACAGACAAACAAACAAATGTATTACTAGGGTCTTTAAGGTCAGGAAGGCATTGATCATGCAGACTAACACTCTCCACTATGTACACTTTTGTTTAATGCTCACTATAAACCTTAACATGTATTAAGTAATATTTCCTGGAAATGCTGTACTGTGCTGTCCAATACAGTATCCACTAACCATACATGGCTATTGAGCACTTGAAATGTGGTTAATGTAACTGAGGAATTGGATTTCAAATTGTGCTTGATTTTAATTAATTTAAATTTTTAAAAATGATCATTGATTAGTTACTGAAAAATTTCAAGTGTGTCTGGAAAAACCCAAGTATGTTAGTCTATTTTTTCAACTGTAAATGTTAATACAGTATTAAATATCATCCAGTATTAAATATAAGTCTAGTATTTCCAGTGAACTTTAAGCAACTGAAGTTATAAGTATAAACTACATACTGGGTTTTTAGGACTTAGTATAAAAATATAAATTATCACAACTTATATTGATAACATGTTGAAATGATATATTGGGCTAAATATATTACTAAAATTAAGTTCACCTGCTTTTTTAAAAAGATAATTTTATTTATTTGTGCATACAATTTATGCATGCATTTAGAACTTAGATCTAGGTCAGAGTTGCAGGTGGGGTGGGTGAGAGGATTCACCAGAGACAGAGTGGGGAGCAGAACAAGCAAATCTACTGAAATACACTGCTCAGGATGCAGCAGGTGAGACAGGAGAGGTCTGCTGTGGCATGTGGGTCACCTCCCTGGTGGGGGATGGAACTCATGTAGCAGTGGCTGGCCATAGCTTGATAGCACTGAGACTTTAACCCTTGCACCACCAGGGAAGCCCTGTTTTTCACTTTTTAACTAACAAGTAGAAAATTGAAATTACATGCATGTGATTGGACAGCACAGCTCCAAACATTGAAATAGTTATACAACTTAAAAATCAAGGCATATGTTTACAAAGTTTCCATTTAAGGGTCTTGAGGGAGGTGGTGATAAAGACAAACATCAAATTGATATATTTTTTAAAATAATTGAGTAACAAATTGAAGCTGAGATTAGGGTTTAGGGCCAGAGTAAATGAAGTAGTGGGTAAAACAGAAGGCTATTGCAGTTATATAGTCAGGAATGTGATGTCAGTGGTTTAGAATAAAAAAGGACTTGGTGACAAAGAGAAGGGGACACATCTGAGAAACTCCTGGGAGCTAAAAGTGACAGTCTACAAATCTAATGAAACTTTTATCTGATTTAATAAAATTACTTGTAAGATAATTCAATTATATTTCATAATTTAGTGAAAATACTAAAGTGTATTTAATCTAACTCTATAACTTAATCAAAACATTGATTGCAGATTTTTAACAATTTTATTCAAATCACGAATATGCAAATATAGGTGACAATCTTTGGTATCAACCTTTGTGATGTCTTTGTGGATCTGTCACCAACTGCCAGGGAAACAAAGGAGATTGTAAACAAATGGAACTACATCAAACTAAAAATTTTCTGCACCATAAAAAGTCATTGTTAAAATGAAAAGGCAACTTCCTGAATGGTAAAAGATATATGGAAACCACATGTCAGACTAGGGGTTAAGTAGCCAAAGCATATAAACAATTCATACAATGGAACAGCAAAAAAACAAAACCAAAAATTCATAAACCCTATTAAAAGGTGGACAGAAGATCTAGGCATTTCATTAAAGACATACAGATGGTCAACAAACACATGAAAAGGTAAATGATATTCTTCATCTCTTATTTGTAAGGAAATGCAAACGAAAACCATGATGAGATTTCACCTTATACTGGTTAGAATGGCAGTATTAAATGATCAAGTAAGAATAAGTGTTGCCAAGAATGTGGAGAAAAAGGAACCACATACAGTGTTAGTGGGAATATGAATTGTCGCAGGCCTTATGGAAAACAATATGGAGTTTCCTCAAAAAACTAAAAATAGGCGCCTCCCTGGTGGCACTATGAAACTATCTGCTGCCAATGCAGCAAGAGTCTGATGCAGGGCCAGGGAGGTGACCCACATGGCACAGCAGACCTCCCCTGTCTCGCCTGTTGCTCCCCTCAGCAGTGTACAGTCAATCTGCCTGCTTTGTTCCCTACTCTGTCTCTGGTGAATCCTCTCAAACCCCACCCCACCCCCCACACACATACCTCTGGCCTTTATCCCAGTTATTGTATGCATAAATAAATAAAATCTTACCAAAAAAGGTGTGATATACATACACAATGGAATACTACTCAGGCATAAAAAAGATGAAATCTTGTCAGCAGCACAAGAATGGACCTTGCTAAGTGAAATGTCAGAAGACAAATACTGCATGGTTTCACTCACTTGTGCAATATAAAGAAAAAAAAGCTAATGAACAATAACAACAATTCATAGGACTGTTGGTTACCAGAGAGAAGGATGAGCAGGGAACAGGTAGAGGGGGCCAACTGGTTATTGGTGGATATTGATTAGACATTTTGTAGTGACCCCAGTGTGAGATATACAGTTGCAGAAGTGAGAAATTGAATACTTGAAATGTATACAATGTTGTAAACTAGTATCTCAGTAAGAAGGAATAGAATTCAGAGTACTGGTAGCTTGTTCCTTCACCACTATTGCACTTTGTCCAATAATTTGCTTCAATACAAAAAAAATCATAAATCTTACAGCTCCTTATAAGCTTCAAAGGACAATAAACCCCTATTAAAACCAACTACCACTATTGTTATAGGACAACCCTAATATAAAATGGGTTTCCCTGACTGGGTCCTCACCCGCCCACTCAAAAGGCTTTTATAATAAGCCCCAACTGCAGACACACGCGACAAAAGTTATTAAAGGTTTTTATTTTATGAAAGAAAGGGGAAAGAAAGTAGTAATAACACAAAGAGAAGAGAGGCATACAAATCCATAAATATCCAACCAGATCTTCTTAGCTGGTACCCAATGGCAGATTGAGAGCTGGCTCTGAATCAAGGGAGATGGCTCCAAAGGAAGAGAGAGAGCCCAAGGCTCACCTCTCTGGTTTTATAGCCAGCCTGGCTGCTTAACTCCACCCTCAGGTCCCAGTGACCCGCTCTTCCATAATCACATTATCGGATTTGTGGTTCTAAAATTCTGGTGGTTGGAGTGGGGGTTGGATTCCATAAACCCATCTGTGTAATCTATTCAGGACTAGTTTCCCCCATCATTATGATTGCAGAACCCATTGTAACAGTTAAACTGATCACAAAGGTATCACAGATATGACTCCACGTAATAGTTGATAAATGACGAATTAATGATTTAGTGGAGGAATGAATGATTACATTATTTGCAGCAATCTCATTACTGGCCAGGCCATCCCACCAAGGCTCTGAGGCAGAATCGAGCTCAGAGGAAAGAACTGTCAGAATTGAATGGAGGTCCCAGGAATGACCCCCGCGGCTCATTCGCTGCCCCGCCCACCCGCGGCTGGACATGCCGAGGTATTTATTCCGGCCCAATCTTGTTCAGAATCAGCTCCACACTCAGTTCAGGTCAAATGAACAGGTCTACTGAGGGGTCCATAGTCCAAAGAAAGCTGGGAGCCGTCATCCATAGTCAGGGAAACACAAGCACCACAGATGGAACCCAGTCAAACGGCCCTCCCTGGGAAACGCTTCCGGGGCAAGGGGCGGGGCTGCCGGAAGTGGTCGGAGGTCTTCTTTGCTCGTTGTTTAAGCGGCTGACGGGAAGGAGAAGCCCGAGTTCCGGCGGCGCCGCGGGGCGGCAGTCACGACCAGATCCCTAGCAGTCGCTAGCCTCTGGAAGAGTCAGAAGCCAGGAATATCCGCGGCGGAGCGGCGAGGCGAGCGCGCGCTCGCCTTCAGATTTCATCATGTCGCGGGGCTCCATTGAGATTCCCCTCCGGGACACTGACGAGGTAAGTGTCGGGTATGGGGGAGGGTGGGCGCCGTCAACTGAACGATCTTCCTTCTCCCCTTTCTAGCTGTATCGTTTCCTAAGCGAGAGCACCCTCTCCCCCAGGAACCCATTTCGAAACCTCCGGCCAGAACTCGGATCTCCTTCTTCCTCAGCTCCCTGCACACCCCCAGACTGAGAACACCAAGTCCCGCAACCTCGGGGCCACTCTGAGGAGTTCTCGAAGTTCACCTCTAACCTATTTGTATTTGACAATACTTTGCTGTGTCCCTAACTAATACATGCGTGCAGGGATGTGAAAGTGCTTGGCACCTCACAGATCTCAGAGGTGGGCGCTGATGTGTCACCGTGTCTATCTGCTGCGCAGACTGCCTTTTCGTAGGAGAATATAGGATGTCACCTATTCTCCCTTACAAAGTCTGTCATAGTGCGCTGTCTACCATACAAGACGGCAGCTTGAGACCTGGAGATCCTGGTGTTGTTGGAATTAACCCCCTTTCCTCTCACGACGTTTCATTCATGGGTTGCCTATGGTTTGTCTGAATAAAGCACTCAACACTGATGTTGTCTTATTGGATATCTCATAAAATCCAGTGGTTTTCAATAGTATTCATAAAGTTGTGTTTCCAGACATTTTTTACTGTTATTGTTGTGCGCACATTCATGAACGTCTGTGACACACAAATGCTGCTTGTGTGATTAAGGTACATGGTGGCATTCAACTTTGCCTTCTAGGATTGTGTTAATCATTTTACTCTGTGAGGTGCTTTTCTGCTCTTTTCCTATTTATATATTAAACAGGGTTTGGTTTTGTTATTTTTGACTTAGTAAAGCTTTTTATAGAGATTTATAGTTCTAGTGATTTGAGGACAAACAGCTTCTCTATGTTTTTACTTTAATATTACTTTATAATCTATTTGTCATGTGCTCCTTAAACATTTCTTAACATACAATTTTTCAGCCCTATTGAAAGTGATTACCCATATCCATATTACTGTGTATTCAAGAAAAGCAGCAAAGAAGAAACGTTATTTAAAAAAGAAATAGAGTTAAAGCCTACATTTTGTGTTTTAGGTCATCGAACTTGACTTCGATCAGTTACCGGAGGGAGATGAAGTCATCAGTATTCTGAAACAGGAACACACACAACTGCATATATGGATTGCTTTGGCGGTCAGTATTCATGTAACAAATATTTTTTTATATGTTGACTGGGAAAAAAAATAACATGGTTTATGTTTTTAGATACAGTAAAAGCCAGCTTAGGTGGCTGATAAATAAATTGTATCATGTGTATGGAAGTTGTATTACCATTGATGGAACAAAAAAGCTGATTTCCTAAATGATGTGCCCTCCGCTGGTAAATTGGTTGTATATGTTGGCAAATGCAAAATGTATTTAAGTTAAATAGTACTCTGTATTGAGTATTTGCTTATTTAGTGATTACTCAGTGAAGGAACATTCTCCCCATAACAATAAACCTTTCCCAATAAATACACTGTAAGTTAATTAGGTGCTGGACTAACTTACAAAAACCTTTTTGGAGGAAGTGTATATCTCAGGCTTAAGTTTTCTAACATTAGGATTATTGGAGATCTTCAGGAAGAATCAAGCCAGAAAACCTAAAATTCCAAAACCCTTCACCTGCACCAGTTTCATAATGATCTTTCCTTTTTATGGGAACATTGTAATAAATAATTATAGTAATAAAGTAAATACTATAATCATTATTTTTAAGCAAATATGCCACAGGTCACTTGTATAGAGAGATTCATAGGTAGTTTTTAATGTTGTCTTAAAGAACAGAGAAGTTGATCTGGAATTGTGCTTATATCTAATCAGTGCTCCAGTCTAAGGGTTTCTTACATGTGGGTTTACAGAAAACCATTTTTTGTGACAAGCAATGTGTTCCTAATTTGAAGTGCTAAGTTTTACCAGTCTATGGAGAACGAACCTTTAATGCTTACCACACATTTCTTAAAACAAGAAAGAAACTTAGATTTATTTTTTAGCCAGAAATTTAGATATATATTTTATTTTAACAGCATTTACATGAAAATTAAAGTATTGACATAACCTGTGGTATGATAAATTGATTAAACATTGTGGGCTGTAGGTTACTACAGAAGAAAGAGTGTAGGCTTTGTGAATAGAGAGGGTCCTTTGTTCAAATTCTAATTGGCTCCTAAATAGTTGTGTAACCTTAGACTAATTATCTGCCTTCTCAGCCAATTTCCTCATCTAAAATATGTGGAAATAACCAATTCCAGGGTGTTCGTATGTATGTAGATATAAATGAAACTCCTGGCATAGTATGTGACCCATAGTAGGTGGTTAATAAATGCTGGATATTCTTTTTATTGTCAGTAAATAAAGCAGGTGCCCAAAGAAGTTATTCAATAGCTCCGGAGTTACAGATATTTTTGATAGAACTAAAGCCACACCCAACTTTTCTTTTTAGAAGTCTTTATACCTCTCATTATTGTTTTCTTTCTTGGGCTTGTTTGAAGAATTTAATTTGAAATCAACTATTTCTATGTGAGAAGTTGGAAACATTTGTAGTGATAACAGTTTTTTAACAACTTTATTAGATATAATTCACCTGTAATAAACTACACATATTTGATGTATACCATTTCAGAAGTTTTGGCATAGGATAGGCCTCTGAAACCAACATTATCAGTTTTGTTCTGAAATTCTCCCATTAGTGCCCAAGCAACTGCTGATCACCTTTTTGTTGCTAAATTTCAGTTTGCATCTTCTTAAGTTTTTTGTAAAACTTAAGAGGCATTCTTTTTGGCCTGGCTTATTTTTTTTTTAATGGAGCATAATTATTTTGAGATTTACCCATGGTATAGTATGTATTTGTAATGCTTTTTTACTGCTGAGTAGTAGTTATGCTATAGCTGTAACGCAGCTTATTTGTCTATTCATCTGTTGATCAACATTTTGGTTATTTCAGCTTTTGACTGTTAAAAATAAAGCTATTATAAATATCTGTATCACTTTTTCTAGGACATATACTTTAATAATTTTAATTTGACACTGTACTTTGTAGCTGGAATACTACAAGCAAGGAAAAACAGAAGAGTTTGTAAAATTGTTGGAAGCAGCACGTATAGATGGCAATTTGGACTACAGAGACCACGAAAAAGACCAGATGACTTGCTTGGATACATTAGCGGCTTATTATGTACAACAGGCTCGAAAAGAAAAGAATAAGGATAATAAAAAGGATCTTATTACACAGGCAACCCTGTTGTATACAATGGCTGATAAAATTATTATGTATGATCAGGTAAATAATAAATAAGATAAGTCAGATTTCTTTGAATTGAATGAAATGAATTTTAATGAAGAAGAAAAGAAATTTAAAAAAATAGCATATGAAAGCAAAATGTGTTTTGATAGACAAGATTCTCTTAAACATATTTTTCTTTTAAAAACCTGGTTCATGTAGTTAAAGGACAAAAAAAGAATTCCTCTTTAAAACTGGAATTTTTTTGATCTTTGTACTGCAGAAGTAATATGGGTAAATTTAGCATATAAAACTTATCCACAGATTGAGTAATTCCATTATCTCCAGGAGAATTTCAAGCATTTTTTTTTTTTTAAGGAATTTTAACTTTTTGTCATAGTTACTGGCACAGAAGATTTGCATTTCAGGATAAAGTCTCAATTTTTAATTGAGAATTGCTTATTTGTAATTTAAAAACATTTTAGTTGATAGAAGAATTTATGTGATGCTCATCTCCTTCCTATATGGTTTTCATTTTAGTGTTAGACTTTCACGTTAAGTTGTGCTTAGTACTTGGTAAAGTTGAGTGTAAGATACGGTACATTACTTTTTCAGAATCATTTGTTGGGAAGAGCCTGTTTCTGCCTACTTGAAGGTGACAAAATGGATCAGGCTGATGCACAGTTTCATTTTGTACTCAACCAGTCTCCAAATAATATTCCAGCACTTCTTGGTACGTCATTTTGGCAACCATCTTAGGAATCTTTTTTTTAGCACATGTCCGGAATATATCTTTGTAATGACTCCTTATAAACTGGGCTATACAACAAGGTAGAAGTGCTTTCCCTTATTAAAAATGGGGTAAATGATCTATGATAGATTACTGTTTTTGTGGAAATTACAGAAATAAAATGTATACCTGTTTGTTATCCACTTCTAAAGAATCAGTGAACACTTTTATTCAGACTGTCCCAAGCTATTTTAATTATTGTTTTATGATATTTAACATAAAGACAAGATTGTTCTATCTATGGGTATAAGCTCATATGACTTACTGAAAATGTTTTCATATGAAATCATTTTCTCAATTTTTAAAGTATTTCTAAGAGATATTTGATTAGGTAGGTTAGTATGAGTCTTTTATTCTTTAATTAGATGGTGTATAGTTACTTTTAAAAATCATTACAGGTAAAGCTTGTATTTCATTCAACAAAAAGGATTACAGAGGAGCACTTGCTTATTATAAGAAAGCATTACGTACCAATCCAGGATGTCCAGGTAAGAAAAAAACTTTATTTTAAGGTCTAAGCTATATATGATCCAACTTACTTATTGCGGATTTGGCAACTGCTTATAAAGTTAGTCATAGAAGGTACTGTAGGATTGTTGAAATGACAGAGTTGAGATTTTAAAAAAAAGTTTGATTCTAAAGCGCAGTATTAGATCATATTATAATCTTTTTGCCCTGTAGTATTTTTCTCTCCAAAATGTTATTCAGCAAATTGTGTTGAGTTGCACGTATGTGCCAGACACTGTTCTAGACCCAGGGAATACATCAATTAACCAGAGACAAAGTTCCTGCCCTCATGGCATTCATTTTCTGGTAGGAAAGAGATGTAAGATATTGGTAAGGGCTGAGGAGAAAAATAAAGCCAAAAGAGGGTATGAGAAACATTGGGAGGTTGCTTAGAAAGGTAGGCCAGGGAAAGACATCACTGAAATAGTAACATTGGATGGAAACTTAAAAAAAACTGAGGAGTACAGATATGTGGGAGAAAATTAGACAAAGAGAAAGAGAATAGGAAGTACAAAGGTCCTGAGAAAAGAGTGTGCCTGGCACTTTTGAGGAACAATAAGGAAATCTGTGTGTCTGGAATGGAGAGAGAGAACAAGGACTAAAAGTAATTTAAAAAAACAGGATTCAAAGATGTAACAAAGGACTAGCCAACTAGGGCAGCATAGATTATTATAAGGACTTCAGCTTTTTCTCTGAAAGACATAGGAAGTCATTGGAGGGCTTTAGGCAAAGAAGTAACATGATTTGGCTTATATCTAAAAGAATCCTTTGAGCTTCTGGGTTGAGCTTAGCTTGGTCCCTGTGAACAAGGGTAGAAGTAGGGACAGCAAGTAAGGAAACCATTCAGTCATGCAAGTCTGAGATGACTGTGTCTTGCACTAGAATGATTAATAGTGGGAGTGCAAGTGATCCAATTCCAAATATATTTTGAAGGGAGAATTGATGGAGTAGATGTGATGTGTGGGACAAAGGGAGAGTCCTATATAGATAACTCCTTTGCATAAGCATCTGGAAGAGTAGAATTGCATTCCATTATATTTGGGAAATAGTAAAAGAAGAACTGGTTTTAGACATGAAAGTTTGAAATGCCTTTTAGACATACATGTGGAGAGGTAAGTAAGTAGCCTCTTTATTAGGTCATGAGAGCTGGGGAAAAGAGTTCTGGGCTGAAGTTGTTAATTTGTAAGTCATCGACATATAGATGGTGTGTAGAGCCATGAAGCTGTGTGAGGTCATCCTGAGGGTGACTATAGATGAAGAAGAAGCCCTCCCAGGATGGAGCCCTAGGGAAGTGTGATATTTAGATATGAGGAATGATCAACAGAGGAGCCTGAGAAGTAGAATAAAACCGGTAAATGCATATTCTTTAAATCAAAAGTAAAATGTTTTCAGGGGCGGGGGTGGGGTTTTCCAACAGTATTAAATTCTGTTGTTAAATCAAGTAAAATAGGGACTGAAAATTGATTGTTAGATTTATTAGCAGCATGCAAATCATTAGTGACCTTGATAAAAGCAGTTTTACTGGAATGGTAGCGGTAAGATCCTCCCTAGGGTGGATTCAAGAGAAAATGGAAGGAAAGGAAGTAGAGGCAGCAAGATCCAACTCCTTGGATCTCTCAAGGAGTTTTGCTATCAAGAGAAGAATGGGAATGGATCAACAACTGGAAAGAGAAATGAAATCAAGAGAGAATGTTTTTAAGATAAGAGAATGTATGTGGATGAAAATGGGGAAAGTTTGATGGTGCTGGAAAAATAGGGGGAGGTTGTAGGATTAGTGTCTGCAAGTAGATGAGAAGTAATGACCAGTGGAGAAACTGGCCTTGAATAGGAACAAGTTTGTGTTTTGATATGGCCTTGGAACTGGGTAAGTGTAAGCATGTATAACAGAGCTCTGAAGGGAACGAAATGCCTGTAGTCAGTCAGGCCTTAATGAAGCTCTTTATTAGTTTGAAAGTTGCTTTTTGAAAAGTAGATATTGAGTGGTATGGTCTAACCTCTAGTGAAACCAAGTTTGGGATAGACTTAGTGATATTAGAGTGTAGTTATACTGAGGTTGATTTAGGGATTTGCATCCCCTAAAGAGAGAATGTTACACTTTCTTAAAAATCTTGAACCCCAAAATATTCCCTAATTTGATAGATAACTTAATTTTATTTTTTTAGCGGAAGTTCGATTAGGAATGGGTCATTGCTTTGTGAAACTTAACAAACTGGAGAAAGCTCGTCTGGCATTCAGCAGAGCTCTGGAACTCAATTCCAAATGTGTGGGTGCATTAGTTGGACTGGCTGTTCTAGAACTCAACAATAAAGAGGTATGTGAGTGAAAAAATTATCTAGCTCCTGATTACTGATTTATCAGGCCCGTGGTCTCTTATCTGAAACTCTGGAGTGATTTAAAAATGAAGATTTCAGATTATAAATATATATGGCAACTGTGTTGCATAATACCCCTATAATTTGGGTATTTTTCTATGACAGACTTACTTTTTTATGGTTAGTCAACTAGTAGGAAAGCTTCACAATTCAGATAAAATTTTAAAAGCTAGTGAACTTTCTCTAAGATTACCAAAATACTTGTTTTTTTTTTAAAGATCTTTGGATTTCATGATCTCAAATTGTAGACTCTGTGTGTGTGTGTGTGTGTGTGTGTGTGTAATGAGAATGCTTTCAGTTGCAAGTAACAAAAACTACAGTGAGGCATTTCATTGTTTACTAACTCAGCTGTGGTTTTATTGTTCACTAACTCAGTTGTCTAAGGTCTTGGACTTGGTACCACTGTATCATCAAACCCAGGATTTTATTTCTTTCTGTTAACATGTAGTTTTTCTTCCTCATGTCTGTTACCTTATAGTACAAGATAGCTGCTGGATCTCTAAGTATTTCATTATTATATCAGCCTTATAAGGGAAGGGAGCAAGAAAGTAAAAATGACTTTCTTTTAGAAAGGTTCAATCCTGTGTTGAGGAGGATGCTCCCTGTCTTACTTCCCCCTATGTACAATTGTCTGGACAGGATTACCAGGGTTTATTATCCTCAGCACTATTGACATTTTGTACTACATAACTCTCCGTGATAGGGAATATCCTACTTTACAACATAGCACAAGCTATTAACTTTTTCATTCAAAAGTCTGGAACAGAAGTGAGAAGAAAATATGTGGAACTCAATAATTAAACTATAATCTGTAAGATAGCCATTACAGAGATAGGGAAAGAAAATGGGGAGAAGCAAGGCAGGCATCTTGGTTGGGGAATAGTCGCAGTCTAGATATACATACAGCAATGTAGTTATTATCTTAAAATTATGTTGAAGGACAAAAATAATCAGAATGAGATTTATAGCACATACTGTTTGTATTTATTTAAAAACCAGATAAACAATATTACATATTTTATGAGATACATGCATACATGGGATATATACAAATCACATTAAAGTGGATGGTTTTGAATAGAAGGGAATTAGAAGCAGGAATTAAGAAAGAAGGAGAGGGGCCTCCCTGTTGGTGCAGGGGGTTAAGTACCACACTATGAAGCATCTGCAGGCACTGCAGCATGAGTTCGATCCCCAGCCAGGAAGGTGACCCACATGGTGCAGCAAACCTCTCCTGCGTAGCCCCGCTGCTCCTCTCAGCAGTATATTTTAGTCAGTCTGTCTGTTCTGTTACCCACTGTGTCTCTGGTGAATCCTCTCGCTCCCTACACCTCTGGCCTGTATACCAGTTCTTGTTGCATAAATAAATACATATTTAAAAAAGAAAAGAAAGAAAGAGAAAAATATAAAAATAGAAGGGTTTTTCCATGGAGCAAAAATGATAGGCTATGAGAATTGAAAAGTATGACATACAGTGAATAAATTTTTGCTAATGAATTTGACTCATTAATAGAAATACCAAACTCAAGCCAATAACCATTAAAGAAATTGATTCAATAATTGCCTACGATATCTTACAGTTAAATTTTATCAAATCTTGGGGCTTCCCTCATGGTGCAGTGGGTTAAGCAACACACTATGAAGCAAATCACAGCCACTGCAGCAGGAGTTCAATCCCTGCCACTGACTAGGGAGGGGACCCACATGGTGCAGCCTACCTTTCCTGCCTTGCCCGCTGCTCCCCTCAGCAGTGTATTTCAGTCTGTCTGCCTGTTCTGTTCCCCACTCTGTCTCTGGTGAATCCTCTTACCACCCGCACCTCTGGCTTGTACCCCAGTGCTTGTATGCATAAAGAAATATATCTTAAAAAATAAATAAATAATTTTAATCAGATCTTCAGGGAACAGGTAATCCTCACCTAATTCAAACTTTCAGAGAAATGAAAATCAAAGAACATTTCAGGTTGCTTTTTTTTTTTTTAAAGATTTATTTATTTATGCATACAAGCACTGGGGTACAGACCAGAGGTGTGGGGGGGTGAGAGGATTCACCAAAGACAGAGTAGGGAGCAGAACAGGCAGATCAACAGAAGCACACTGCTGAGGGGAGCAGCGGGCACAGCAGGAGAGGTCTGCTGTGCCATGTGGGTCCCCTCCCTGGCCGGCAGCAGGGATCGAACTCGTGCTGCAGTGGCTGTGGTTTGCTTCATAGTGCGTTGCTTAACCTACTGCGCCACCAGGGAGGCCCGCTTTTTTTTTTTTTAAATGAAGATATATAATCTTAGTTTTCCAAAAGAGAAAGAAAATGTATTGGGCAGATTCCCCACTGTGACCAAGTAGAGTTTATCCCAGGAATACAAAGATATTTCAGCATTGAAACTGTGTTATTCTATATTATCACAACATACTGAGACCTAAAGAGGAAAAAAAAAAATTATGACTATCTAGGTACAGGAAAAGCATTTTGAGAAAATTCATCACCATTCTTTTCTAAAATAGGCGGTATCTTTTGACTATTCGGTAGCATTTTCACTGAAATAGATAGTTGTTTCCTAACAACAGAATCCCAGTTTTATTCAGGTCATAGGTAGAGATCCTTTGAATCCAACAGTTTCCAGAGACTCTGTTGATCTGATTTAAACTACTTAAGTAAGAATAAAGGACCAAAATAGTTTTGCATAACAGTGAGGTAGGGTGAGAGCTTATAAAGCTATAGTGATAAAGCTAGTGTGATATTAGTACAAAGTTACAGAAAGATAGACCAATGAAACTGGAGCTCAAACTGACCTGCATATAGATAGAAAGTTTAATACAAAATAGGTAGTGTAGTCAGCCAGTGGACAATTAGTAATTAATTTATATCCCTACTCATAACAAATAATTAGATACATTAAAGACTGTGAGAAATAAAGCTAAACTTCTAGAAGAGAATGTGTAGAAGTGTTGATCCATGCTACAACAGGGATGAACTTTTCGGACATTAGGCTGTTAAAAAATTATGCTAAATGAAAGAAGCCAGTCACAAAAGACTCTAGTATATTTCCAGTTATATGTAATGTTCAGAATAGGCATATCTATAGAGACAGAAAGCAGATTAGTGGTAGCATAGGGCTGGGAGTAGCAGGGATTTGGGACAGTGTCAGGGTTGTGGATGACTGCTAGTCAGTATGAAAAAGTCCCTAAATTAGATTGTGGTGGTTGGTTGCATAACTGTAAGCATGCCAAAAGGTTTTTACTAGTAGGTGACTAGTATGTGAACTATATATCTCAATAAGGCTTTTAAAATGCTGCCTTTTACAGTATTTTCTGTTACTGGCCCTAGAGATCATCACTGTTATTTACAACTCTGATATCAAGTACTTTTGTTACATGTACCTAGTATCAGAGGGCAGGAAATGCTGCCTAGTGGGGCTGTTCTGCAGTTAAGTTTATTAAGAAAACTAAATTTTAACAATATAACTGTTTGAAATTATTTTATCCTAGTGAAAACATACAAAAATATTTTAGAATATGAACACACACACGACCTTATTTCTTTAGACTATAAAGAAAACTTTGAAAAAGTATTAATTGATGTTTTCCTCAACTCTACCTGTGATATTCTTTTAGGCTGATTCCATCAAAAATGGTGTCCAGCTTCTTTCCAGAGCCTATACTATTGATCCTAGTAACCCTATGGTATTGAACCACTTGGCAAATCACTTTTTTTTCAAAAAGGTAAGAAAAGTAATTTAATATCCTGATTTTTGTTTTTCTGTACTGCAAGTGATACTCTATTCTTTTAACTTGGAAGAAATTTGAAAATGTTAAGAAATCTTTCAGATGAGTGTATTAACTATCTAGGGGTGGGCACTTTTGTTTATGTATTGACCTTTGTTATAACCAGCACTGTGGTAGGGTGCAGATATCAGAAAGACATGGCTTCTGCACTCAAGAAATTCAGTTTCAGGTCTCCCTAGTGGTGCAAGGGGTTAATTCGCTATCAAGCTATCAACAACCATTGCAACATGAATTCACTCCCTGGCCAGGGATCTAACCTACTTTGCGAAGCAGACCTTTCTTGTCTCACCCCCTGCTCCCCTCAGCAGTTTGTTTCAGTAGATCTGCCTGTTCTGTTCCCTACTCTCACCTCTTGCGCCTCTGGCCTACACCCCAGTTCTTGTATGCATAAATAAATCTTTTCTAAAAATTCAGTTTCATAGAGAACACAGATATATAAACAAATGTAAATGTTAAAAACAAAGGTTTCTAACCTACTGTGGTAGAAAATTGAAAGAGGAAGTGGTTATGAAAAGTTTTCACCAAGAAAGAAAAGCTCTCGAAGTAGGTTTTTACAAGGAAGTTACTAGGTAGTTAAAATGGGTCTATGAAATAATCTTAGTATTTTGAATCAGTAAGAGCATAGCATGCGGGTTTATGGCTGGCAGTTCTTAAGATGCGCATTGCACACAGGGACATTTTTTTTGGTATAAGAAGTTTGGACCTACTTTTGAGCATCAAGGAGTCTTTAAGATTTTTGTTTTTGTATACTGATCATGATAAAATTTTTAAAGATGCCACTAATTCTATAGAAGCAATTATTTTCATTTTCTTTAAGTACTAAATCCAAAATTTCATTGGCAAAATTCCTACATCATAAGCATGAAAGTTTAACCTGCCATGTCTAAACCAAGTACGAAATTGTGTAAAGAAGTTAAAACCAGTTAAATAGCAATTTAGGTAAAGGTTTACCAAACTGTGATAATTCTTATTTCTAGTAGGTACTATGTTGTTACTTTGTTGTTATAATTATTAGCATTCAGTGCTTCCAGAGTGCCAAAAACACTGTTAAAAAGTACATCCCATGAATTCTAACCTGTTGAGGTAGAAAATTGAAAGAAGTGGTTATGAAAAGTTTTCACCAAGAAAGCTTCTCTTGGTGAAATCCTAAGAGGTAAGTAACAGTGTTCCCATTTTGTGGATGAATAATTGAAGCATAGCTACTAGTCTAAGACTGCAGAGCTTTAAGCCATAATGTTTTACCCACTCTGGCTTTAGAAGTGTACTCCTCTTTTATAATGAATTATTGATTAATCTTTAGGTTCTATTATACTAAAAGTGGGGTTTAATGAGAAATTGAAAGTTTATAAGTAAATGAAATGTTACTGTTTAAGATATGAAATAGTTACATGAGCTAAATTGGTTGTTATTAAAAAAACAAAGGACTGATTTTTAAATACTTGACTATAAGGTTTCTCCTGCTGTGCAAAAGTAGAACATTCCTATTTGTTATGTCTTGGTAGTTTATTTTGAGAATCTGGGAATGTTCAAAAAATTTTCCATACAAATGAATGGTAATAGCATTCCCAGACCCAAAAACCTGCCAAATCAAAGCAAATGGAAACCTTCTGTTTTTATATAGCAAGAGAACTGTGTATCTAATAATCATTGCTCATAGTTGTTAGGACAGCTTCCTTGAATCAAATGGAAATGTTCGACTTTTAATTTTCAATGCAGTTGGCCTTCTGCTACTGAAAGACTTGCCTGCACTTAATACAGTTGCTATAGACAGAACCTTATAGATGGCATAAGTGAATTACATAAATCAAGCCAAATCACTGAGTGTTCATGAACACCTGGTCTGTGATCAGGTGATGTAAGGTTATCTTGCACTGAATTTATGTCTTTAATGTTGACAGCGCATGTTTACATACGTTTTTCTCAATTTGTCATGACAGCTGTCCCAAGAGGTAGGCAGGATATTTCTATTTCCCTTTCTATAGATAAAAAGATCATTTAATTCTCTGCCCACCACATTGCATTGCCTCCTCTACAGAAGACTAAGTTGGCTAGGAAGAAAAGACATTATTAAGATCCCAGACACTTCAGTACTTTTAAGGAGTAAAGTGGGTTTAGAGAGGGGGCCCTCTTGACTCCTGAGCAATTAACACAGACCTCCAGAAAGAGCTAAGAATTGAGCTTGATCTTTTGATTGGAAACAAGCAGCCAGAATGCAGAGTAGATCAAGGGAAAATATTGTGAGGGGGGGAAAATGTCTCAGTTGTATCATAGAGGATGTAAATGAGGATTTTAAAATAGAATCTAATCTTCAGTATACTGTATGTTCTATTTCAAGTAGAATTATTTTATTCTATAAAAGTTATGTTGGAGTAATAAAATAAAATAAAAAAATTAATGTAAATTCCAAAGCAAAACAAACCTAACATTTGGTTCTTACCCTTATCGCAATGAACAATATAGAAACTTAGCTAAAAAGTTGTGTAACATAGTTTAAAAAGTGTAAAGTTAAAATCATATGGTTTAAATTTATTTCCTTCAACTTTAATTTCCTCACTTGTAAAATAGTGGTAATACTCACTTTATAGGATTTGTGAGGTGGTAGGTAGAAATAAATGTAATATGCATCTAAATACTTAGCCTGTGGGAAATAGTTACTGTTAAAAATTACAACCACATCATTATTCCTAATGTTAAAAAAAAAATCAAAACTGACCTTTGACCAAACAAAAACTGTTCTTCAGACCAAATTTCTAGTCAAGTGAAAAAAGTACTTTCTTTCTAAAGCCAGAAAGTTGTTTCCTACCTCTATAAACTCTGACTTTGAGACTCCCAGAAGGTAGTTGAGGCAATCCAAAAGAAAGTCAGTTCTAATTGTAAGGTCACGGCCTATGTATGTGTTCAAATAGAGCTGAATTCAAATACTAACCCTGGCACTTGTTATCCTTATATGAAAAAAACATTTCCTTTGGAGTCAGAAAAAAAAAAACTAAAATCATATTCTAACATTTCCACCATAGACAACATACTTCACTTCTTTAAACCTCCATTTTCCTGTCAGTAAAATGTTAGTAAAGACTCTTTGTAGGGTTTTTTATTAAGGTTAGAATATGTAAGTATTGTGGATAGAACAGTGCTTGGAATGTAGTTGTTCACAATAAATTATAGCTCTTATCGTTACTGTTAATAAGGACTTAACCTCTCAAGTTTTCTTGTTACAAAAATAGAGCCATTTAATACCTCAAAGAATTGTTGTGGGTAGTTAATGAAATATGTAATAGCAGATGTAAAGTACTGGATAAATGACTTTTTCCACACCCTGAATTTATCACAAGGAAGGAGAATGAAAAAATGATTTGTAATCCTGTATACAGTGCTATTACTGTTAATCCAGCTAACAGATTTTTTAGATGAAATTTGAGAAAGCATTGTGATTGAGACTGTTAGTCATTTGCGCTCACTCAATTGATGTTTGGATCTTCATTGTTCAGGATTATAGTAAAGTCCAGCACTTGGCTCTCCATGCATTCCACAACACAGAGGTGGAAGCTATGCAAGCAGAAAGTTGCTACCAGCTGGCTAGATCATTCCACGTTCAGGTAAGGTAATTTCTTACCTTCTGATTCAAATAATCTGATTCTTGTATTTCATCTCTTGGTTTTTCAAGTCTTTTAAAAACTTTTGCATATATGCTGTATACTGTTTTATTTTCATTTTTTAGGAAGATTATGACCAGGCTTTCCAGTACTACTATCAAGCCACACAGTTTGCCTCATCCTCTTTTGTGCTGCCATTTTTTGGCTTGGGACAAATGTATATTTATCGAGGAGACAAAGAAAATGCATCTCAGTGCTTTGAGAAAGTTTTAAAAGCTTATCCTAATAATTATGAAACTATGAAAATTCTTGGCTCTTTATATGCTGCCTCAGAAGATCAAGAAAAAAGAGACATTGCTAAGGTATAGTGTGGAAAAAAATTCTTAACTATTATCTATTAACTATCCTAGATTTTCACCTCATTTGTTGGTATTGCTAGTAGAGATATCATAGAGGCAGTTTTGTTCTCTGAGCTTGATCCAGTTGAAATAACAGATAGTTGACTTATTAAACTACCAGTTTAATTCTGACAGCCTATAGATGGAGTCTTCAGTTTAATGATCTCTTTAATCCCAGGGCCATTTGAAGAAGGTCACAGAACAGTATCCTGATGATGTTGAAGCTTGGATTGAATTGGCACAGATCTTAGAACAGACTGATATACAGGTATGGTCATAGTCATTTCCTACCTAATGTGCTTTTTTGTAGACCTGGTGTAATGTTTCTCATTTTCATTTATACTTTATTTTGTCCACCATAAAATACAGGGTGCCCTTTCAGCTTATGGAACAGCAACACGGATCCTGCAGGAGAAAGTGCAGGCTGATGTCCCTCCAGAGATTCTAAATAATGTGGGTGCCCTCCACTTTAGACTTGGAAATCTAGGAGAGGCAAAGGTAGGAAAGTGGAGATATTCTTTTATTCTGTCAAGTGCTTTTTTAAGGTACATCAACTAAGTCTCTTAACAATGTGATTTTCCTTTCTCAGAAATATTTTTTGGCATCATTGGATCGGGCAAAGGCAGAAGCTGAGCATGACGAACATTATTATAATGCTATTTCTGTTACAACATCATACAATCTAGCAAGGCTGTATGAAGCAATGTGTGAATTCCATGAAGCAGAAAAACTATATAAAAACATTTTACGAGAGCATCCTAATTATGTTGACTGTAAGGATTTTAAACTTTTTAAAATGCATTAAAATTCCCGTAGCTGCAGTAAAAACTTAACCTGAAAAAAATCTTTCTTAAAACCAATAGTAGGGGCCTCCCTGGTGCAAGGGGAAGTCACAGCACTGTGAAGCAATGCGCAGCCACTGTAGCACAAGTTCAATTTCCTGCCAGGGAGGTGACCTACATGGCTCAGCAGGCCTCTCCTGCCTTGCCCACTGCTCCCCTCAGCAGTGTATTTCTGTATCTGCCTGTTCTGCTCCCTACTCTGTCTCTGGTGAATCCTCTCATCCACCTCCCCCCACCCCCCCCCACACACACCCCACTCTGGCCTGCACCCCAGCTATAAATAAATAAATATTAAAAAAAAAAAAAGAACCAGTAGTAAAAAATGTTGAAGGTTATTTTAATTTCTTTTCTTCAAGGCAAATTTATTACCCAGATGCAGTTTGATATGCCAGAAACTAAAAGAAACAACTAAAAACCACTTGGACTGTATTTCATAGACTAGATTATCTTCAGTGTGTGAAGTGCCTTATTAGACTTTTAACAACTCCTTGACATATTTGGTGATGGATTTACCTTTACAATGGTAAACCCATTATAATGGTAAATTACTGTTTTTTTAAGAAAAGGGACATTTTCTAAAGAAAATAACTTCTGTTTGGTGGTACTTTTTTATTGTTATGTAAATGGATAAGCCACTGTTGGAGCCCCGGTTTTTCTGTCTAGTAGCCTCTAGTAGTCCATGTTTCCTCTGTTTTGCCCTATAACAAGTAGTTTTTTAAGAAAATAATTGACATTGATATGCATTAGAAAGAAATTGACAACAGGAAACAGCTCCAAATTTTTTAAATAACTTGAGATAAGGATTTGGACCATGGGAGTAGAATAGAAGAAATAAATCTGAGATTTCAAATAGTAATACCTGATTGTTAATTGGTTATATTGATATTTGATGTTTTTCATCTGTGAGACATTTCTGTTCATGATTAGCAAAAGGCAATTGTTTCAAAAGTATGACTTGAAAATTATGACCCCTTATAGCTAATATTTTAAACTAAAATCTTTGAAATGTATGTTTTTAGGCTATCTGCGTCTAGGCGCCATGGCTAGAGATAAAGGAAACTTTTATGAAGCTTCTGATTGGTTTAAAGAGGCTCTTCAGATTAATCAGGTTGGTAGTAGGAACTCTTAGGTTTGGAAAATAAGTATTTTACTTTTATTTTCCCCAGTAAATCAGCTTTTCCTTTTAATACTTGTCATATTTCTCAACCTTTTTGTTAACTTGTTAACGATACTAAAGAATACTAGAGTATAAAAATAATTAGCTGCGTGGAAAGATGATTGATCTCTTTGAATCCAAATCACAGAATTTACTTCTTTCTAATGTATGCTCAGGACCATCCAGATGCATGGTCTTTGATTGGTAACCTTCATTTGGCAAAACAAGAATGGGGTCCAGGCCAGAAGAAATTTGAAAGGATATTAAAACAACCATCCACGCAGAGTGACACTTACTCTATGCTGGCCCTTGGCAATGTCTGGCTCCAAACTTTGCATCAGCCCACTCGAGATCGAGAAAAGGTAATTCTTTTTCTCTTTAAGATAAAACTGATATGTTTGATTCTTACTGGATTTTTTTTTAAATAATGTTTCTTTTTTTAGGAAAAGCGTCATCAAGATCGTGCTCTGGCCATCTACAAACAAGTACTCAGAAATGATGCAAAGAATCTGTATGCTGCTAATGGCATAGGTGATTATAAGATTGGGATATCTGTAATGATTTGTGAAATGAATGCTTTTGCAGGGATATTTATAGATCAGAATTTCTCTCTAAATGTAATAAAGACAGTTGTTTTAAAACAGCTTTTAAAAATAGTCATTTGGGAAGAAAGGACTTTAAATTTTTTTAAGTTAAAAAATTGAAAAATAAAAAGACTGCTTAGTTGTCTTTCCTACTGTAAATGTGAACTTATAACTTTAGGAGCTGTTTTGGCCCACAAAGGATATTTCCGTGAAGCTCGTGATGTATTTGCTCAAGTGAGAGAAGCAACAGCAGATATCAGTGATGTGTGGTTGAACCTTGCACACATCTATGTGGAACAAAAGCAATATATCAGTGCTGTGCAGATGGTAATGGCTTATCTTTCGAGATCTTTTTACAACGTGGTCATTGTCAAGTATTATTGTCAAGTATTTGTTTTCTTAACCATTCTGGTCCTTTCTTGGGGCAGTATGCTCTCTTGTGATACTGTCTGTTTAGAGGTTTACAACTGGATAATCTTGAGGCCAGTTTTTGGTATCCATACAGAGGTGTGAGCCCTGATCCCACATGCCTTGGCCATTAATAGTGTGCCTTGACCAGAGGATTTCCTCTCTAAGCCAATTTCCTTATCTGCAAAATGAAGACAATTATATATTAACATCATAAAATTTTATAAGGATACAGTATGAAAAGTACTTGGTACTCTGCTTGGCACAAATATACCAAGCATATCAGTAAGTGGCCAGTCGATGGTATAGTTTAGTATCTGTTTGTTAGTTTTATTTCATTTCACAGATGAGAAAACTGAATTTTGGAAAGGTAAAATGACATTAAAAAAACTCCATGGGAATAAGGTTTCATGACTATAGAATTTTATCACACTTCAAGTGCTTGAACTTGAAGTAAAGGCATATACTTAGCATCTATAGCATATTAAAAAGTAAAGAGACAAACTCTTTGGGACTATTATGGTCAGATAAAGTAAGCTTCTTGTCAGAGGTAGAAAAGAGCAGTTTAGGTTCTGGGAAGTGGTTGACTTTTTTTTTAAGAAGATGGGTATTATCATAGTATTCAGAGTATTGGAAAGGCACTAGTCAGTCACAAGGACTCATGGACACCAGATGCATACAGTTGGCTGAGAGGTTATGTTTTTGGAGGTGGCCTTCATGATCTATAGGATAATACTGTTTTATAAATTCATGTTAATTACTAGGCATATTCAGATGAAAAAGTGACATGTTTGGTTTTACCAAGAAGTTACCAACCAAAACTGTAAACCTGTCATGCTCATCACCAGGTTTTACCAATCCTTAAGAAAGGTGGTAGAAAGTGGTCAAGGAGCCAAGTGTGTGGTTTCTCCAATAAGTGAACAGTAAGCTGATTCTACATAGTGCTGCTAAAGATACGAGAAACACATTCCAGTCTGTTTAGCATTTAGTGATTTCAAATAGAAAAACTATTTCAAATGTCTAGTTTTTTTTATTTGATTAGTTTTTGATTTTACGTAAATGTATCCTGGTGAATGCAAGAGCTCAGTCTCAAATTCTTGAAATTAATCACTTAGAGCAAAATACTTTTTCATATAGCATTAAAATCACTTGAAATTTTGTTAAAAAAAAAAAAGTTTTGTTTAATCCTGTTGTTTTTCATTTAATTTTTTCTTCTATCATAGTATGAAAACTGCCTCAGAAAGTTCTATAAGCACCAGAACACTGAAGTTGTGCTGTATTTGGCCCGGGCCCTTTTCAAGTGTGGCAAGTTACAGGAATGCAAACAGACTTTGCTAAAGGTGAAAAGAATTCATCATTATTCTTACTCAATTGTATGTTGTGTTGTGTTTTTACAATTGTTTTATGCATGTTCATGTATCTAACACTTTATTTGACTAAAATCCTTTTCATGTCATCAGAGCATATGAAATATCTGCTTTGTTTTTTATTTATAGGCCAGACACGTGGCCCCTAGTGATACAGTTCTTATGTTTAATGTGGCCTTGGTCTTGCAAAGATTAGCTACCTCTGTCCTGAAAGATGAAAAGAGCAATCTGAAGGAAGTACTTAATGCTGTGAAAGAACTGGAGCTTGCACATAGGTAAAAGTTCTTTATAAACAACTTTTGAAATGCATGTCTCCAAAGGTGCCGAAAATCACTTCCCAAAAAAGGGTAAAATTAGAATCATTCCAGCAATTTTTTAAGCTAAGGCAGACAACTGCCACCAGGTGGCGCCAAACCATAACCAGGATCCTACCAGTACCATGTATCTGGACCCCTAGAACTGATGGCCTAGTTTTGCAAACTAGGCCTAGATTTTTCATTAATCTGATAATAATATAACCCAGAATTTTACACATTTGAAATTTTTAGATTCTACTTACAGTGATTTTACTTTGTTATACTAGCGTGTCTTTATGGAACATTAATTTATTTTGACATTTCAAATCATCACTTAAATATTGCTTAATTAGGCTTACTCAGCTAGCTCAATAAGCATATTTATGTAAATGGATTTCTTTGGTAATTGAGTGTGGTAAAATTAAAACCTGACATCTCCAACTTTTGTCTGACCTTATTTTAATTCTTACTTAAGGGCTGCCTTACCTGGTAGTAAGTGCTTTCCCGGCCTGAGCCTCCTAATATCAAATTTGTAAATTTAGTGTTTAGTAAATATTTATTGTAATTTATTTTTGGCTATTTTTTAATTTATGGATAACATCAAATAAAATTTTGCTTATCTTAATGAGATTGTCTTTTATACCATAAACATTTTGAATGGTATGCTGGTGAGTCATTTTTTAAGTAAGTTGTGTCATACATAATTTTCCTATTGCAATGGTTGTCCTTTATTTATTGCATAAGTAGTGTAAGTCAGTTAATATGTTAGACTTTTTCAGACAATTTGTAGGACAGCTTAAAAATCTAAAGGGCCTACTTCATTAGAATTTTTTTTCAAGGAAAGTATTTTGTTTTCCCATTCCATTTAGATACTTCAGTTACTTGAGTAAAGTGGGAGATAAAATGAGATTTGATTTGGCCCTTGCTGCTACAGAAGCCAGGTAATGTTATTCTTTATTGAAGATGATTTTGGACACGCCAGTGATACGGACTTGGGCTGTGAGGGTGACACAGTGGTGAAGAGGTTTCTGGCCTTCCAGAGGTCAGTCTTTTACACTCTTCTGTGAGAGTCCCCTGCCTGTACCAAGGCTTTCTCCTAAGGGTCCTTTCAGGGAATGCAGTAAAATTGGTTTAGTAGAAGTTGCTTAAGTTGTGTGGGAAAATATTTTTCTATTTTACTACCATCAGCTGTGTCACCAGAATCAAGTTATGATTACTAACTCTTTGAGTCAACACGGAGATAATATCAAAAAATTTTTAACTATGCTTTGGGAGGACATTTATAATTTGGAAACTTAGCATAGTTGATGATATTGTCTTAATGATAAACTAAGTTAATTTTGCAAATTAAGACTTCCCGTAGGTATTAGCTAATGACCCTGCTATAAATTTTTAAATTTGTATAAAGAGGACGGATACTCTGAGTTTTTTAACAAAAAGTATACTAATTGCATTCGTGTTTATCTAAATCTGAAATTTTCTAGGCAATGTTCTGACTTACTGAGCCAGGCCCAGTACCATGTGGCCCGGGCACGAAAACAGGATGAAGAAGAAAGAGAGTTGCGGGCCAAACAAGAACAAGAAAAGGAACTCTTAAGACAGAAACTTCTAAAAGAACAGGTATTTATTGTGTTTTCAGTTATAGAATTCAAGAACTTTTGTGTATTTAAAAAGTTATAGAATTAAAGGACTTTTGTGTATTTAAAAAGAAGTCCTTCTAATAGTAACCCTGGATTTTTTTCATCATAAGAACATTTTGATGAGGTTTTTTCTTACCCCTTTTTCCTCATAGGAAGAGAAACGTCTCAGAGAAAAGGAAGAGCAAAAGAAACTTTTGGAACAGCGGGCCCAGTATGTAGAGAAAACCAAGAATATTCTTATGTTTACTGGAGAAACTGAAGCAACAAAAGAAAAGAAAAGAGGTGGTGGCAGTGGACGGGTAAGATGTGACTCCTGCTAACACTGATGATTCCAGTCCCTTTCTTTTGACTTTGAGAAATGAAAATAATTTATTAAATGCATTCAATACTTAGTCCTTTGCTTTAACTTTCTCCTTTGCTAAGAGATAGTCGTCCAACACAGAATGCTTTAAATGGTATCCAGGATTTAGAAGTACATTCATTCCATTGCTAGCTAAGTATACTTTATAATGATCTTTTAAGTACTGGATTTTTGCCATTTGAGACTTTCATCTCTTTAAAATATGGGCTTCACCATTCACCTTCTGCACGTGACCTGGTAAAAGAGCCTTCGTTTGTCACATGACTGGTAGGATCTGGCCTCTATGTATGCTTCATTATTCCAATCACATTCTATTGACCAGAAGAGAACTGACTGTATTCTGTTTGGAATTTAGCGTTCTAAGAAGGGAGGAGAGTTTGATGAATTTGTCAATGATGACTCCGATGATGACCTGCCTATATCCAAAAAGAAGAAGAGAAGAAAGGGCAGTGGTAGTGAACAAGAAGGTGAAGAAGAGGAGGGTGGTGAGAGAAAGAAGAAAAAGAGGAGAAGGTATTATCATTAATGCGTTTTAAGTAACCATGTAAAAATGGCAAAAGACCATTCACCTTCTACATCTTTTTTATGGTTAGACTTTGCAGACACCTGTTAATCACATGGTTTTCCTACACAGTGAAGCCTTTTGTTCCCTACTTCCTACTTTAATCCTAAAATAGACGCCATTACAAAATCTCTTGAATACTTGGAATTTCCACACAATTTCACAGCTTTCCTTCTGAGAGCTATAAGTTAGTCATATTTGCCTTTCTTTGAGCTGTAGCTTTATATATATGTGTGTGTGTGAAAATGTATACAATTTAGAATGAGAAAACCTGATGTGTCCACACAAACTACCCATGTGGCATCTTAGAAAAGTCACTGAATCTCATTTTCCTCTGTACAGGAATTATAATGCCTATATCATGGTTTTGCTGCACACAAAAAATGTATATTTAATCTGCCCAGTGCCATCTGCTATTAAGTAGTGCCCTGCCTCTCTCTCACCTGGAGTGCCCCTTAGCTCTCCATTCCCTCTGCCATGGTCCCTGTCCAGGTACCTCCCAACTGGTTTCTCACCAAGACTTGTTCTTTCCAACATTTGACTCACTGTACATAGGAGATAACCTGATGAATTCATTTGAACACAAACCTACGGAATTAAAATTGTGATGAGAACATAAATAGCAGGCCTGAAATCAGTAGTTGGGACAGAAGAAAGGAAGAGAGAGACGCTGGGATCATTCCACCAAGTGCAAGATTCAAACTTATCTAAATTATAAACAAATTAAACTGAATAAAATTAGTCAAAGACATTGCAGATGTCATTGGGCAGACTTCTGACTCGTGCAGTAGGAGTAAATTATGGTGTCTGTCCTTAAGGAGTGTAAACTGTATTGCGGACAGAATATTAGAGAAAGGTATTCAGAATGAATAATATATCGATAGCAGAGTAGACCTAGACTTAGGCATGAGTTCATCTGACATATTTCTCTTCCCGTTCATTGTTTAAGACCTCCAAAAGGAGAGGAAGGATCTGATGATGATGAAATGGAAAATGGCCCAAAACAGAAAAAGCGCCGTCCACCAAGAGCAGAGAAGAAGAAGGCCGTAAGTTTATAATATTGTGGTTTTCTCTCTACTTGTAGGCATAGAAAGTTGTAACTCACTGGAACGCATTCTTTTCCTGAAGCTTTTCCTACCACAAATGCTTGTTTTTGAGGTTTACTAGTTGCTGTTTAATTGTATCATAATGCAAACCCAATTTAACAAGGTGTCCTAATGTAGCAGTCTTAACTGAGCTGTTATGTTTGATTTTCTTTCTTTAGCCTAAACCGGAACGTCTGCCTCCTTCAATGAAAGGAAAAATAAAATCTAAAGCCATCATATCATCAAGTGATGATTCTTCAGATGAGGATAAACTTAAAATTGCTGATGAAGGGTAGGAATTTTTCCCTTGGTAGAGTCTTCTAATGATGTGGGTGAACCAAAAGTGATATTAATCAGCCGGTCTGCTAGAAAAATGCACTTTTTTCTTTTTAAAATAGGGAAACCAGGCTTGAAAATTGGGAGGGCGGGGGAAGGGGAAATAGAAAGATAACTGAAAGTGCTCACTGTACTAGCATGTCTTCTCTGTAGCTTCTTAGAAGTCTATTACTGGGAAAAACCTTAGCACACATCTTATTCTGTTCCTGTCCTACTACATGTTTATCCCTCAAAGAAGGAAATCTATTTTAAATCTCATTTCTTCATCGGAATTAGAAATTACCTAGATGACATCCTCCTAAATAAAATGTATTATTATTTTGCTACATGACCATTGACTGTACCATTGAGAGTAGCCTGGTCCTGGTCATGTGAAGATAGGGTCTTGGCCATCTCCTCCCTGGCCAGGTAGTGGTGACTTAGCTCTCCCTACCCACTGGAGGGCTTGTGTCCAGGACGTTAACTCACAGCCCACCTGATGGAGCAATATTTGATTTTACTTGTCCTAAACTTGCCCTTCAACTTGGGATGCCTCCCATTTGGATTTCTAAACTAGGGGATTCTTAATACTATACTACATCATGTTCTTCTGATGGTCATCATTTCATTCATTCACCAATAAACATTTGGGCAGTGAATGCTAAGTGCTGGGAATAAAGAGGAAAAAAATTTAGATCCTTCCTCTAGGGGTTTTATTAAATATTTTTATTTTAAAATAAATTAATGAATTATTTAAATAAATTTATTGGTTAAATAAAATTATTAAATTTTTAAATGAATTAAATTATTTTTATTAAATATTATTCTCTACAGAAAATAACAAGTAAACCAAAATTCACATTATGGTGAGATAAGTGTTACTACATGAGTTTTGCATTTATTCCTTTCCAAGACCATACTAATCTGGAGATAAGGTAGCGGGAGAATTAAGGGAGATGTTTTTTGTTAAAGAAAGGTGTTTGAGTTGAGTCTTAGAGGAGAACAGTCCTGTTTAATTAGAAGCAAGGCAGAGGTGAGAGAGGTTAGCATGTCGAGGGGTCTGAGGTAGGGGATTAGCCTCATAGTATAGAGATCTGTAGGGACTACCTGTAAAGACTTTCAGTTCCTTTTTCTCTGAAGACACTGGCCAATGCATTTTCCAGTTGCTTTTCCCCCAAAATACTGTTTTGCCTTTGCTCACAGCATTCCCTCTGTTGGTTCGGGCATGCATGATTAGAATAATGAACTGTGATTTTCAAAGACTGAGTTCTGTCAAAATGTTAGGCAGGAAGGTCTAGTCAGAAGCTGACCTGCTACCAAACCTACACCTGATGTCAAAGCCAAGTTGATTTAACTGTTTGCATCAGTTATACTTTGTCCTGACCTTTGGGAAAATGTGTTTGCTTATTTGGAATAGAGTGAATTGGACCTTGGCTTGTCCTCTGACCATTAATTCATATACAGAATAAATATGTAGTATTGTCATCATCAGAAGTCACTCTTCCTATTCCCTCTGAGTGACCTGAGTTACATCATGTGTGTCCAGATTTCTTCTTTCACACTTAAGCACAAAGAGCTTTTCTTCAGTCTTCAGGAATGTTTCAGTGTTGAAGAAAGTATTGTTTTTCACCTCCTTCACCTAGACTGACTGAAATTGTTAATATTGTCAATATTCCTTTCCTGAAATACCTGTCATATAAACCAAAACTGAGGAATATACCAGAGGAGAAGAGGAGAATGTTTTCCTCTCCAATGCCGTGGGGGGATGATAGCTGTCACTGTGGTTAAGGGGGTGTTCTTTCCTTCAGAGCCTTTTGATAGCCAAGATTGCTTGAATGTCACCACCATTTCAAGCATATAAAAACACAAAATCCCCTTTTCCTTTAATCTATCAACTGATAGATAAGTAGAGAGGGAACTTGAAAAAATAAACAAGGTACAGAATACCTTGAACTCCAAACTTGCTACCTTGAGTAAGTCTAGTCATGGTGGAGGGCACTAGTATAATAAATCCCAGGACAGAAATGGTGCCTTAGCTCGTCAGGTGTCTGATAGCACAAATGGTAGAATAGGGAAGTATCCCATCCTTCCAGCCTTGGCAGAGGACTAATTCTTTAGTTTCTACAGCCAAGTGACAGCCTGGTTCCATCTTTGCTGCTGTGAATTTGTTTATAAACAAATCCATTTCATATTTTTATCCATAAAATTGGGACATGCTTCCTTCTGATGAAAGGTACCTCATATAA
This sequence comes from Galemys pyrenaicus, assembly GCA_019455555.1. Classification (NCBI taxonomy): domain Eukaryota; kingdom Metazoa; phylum Chordata; class Mammalia; order Eulipotyphla; family Talpidae; genus Galemys; species Galemys pyrenaicus. Next base: position 1,141,708 of record JAGFMF010011390.1, read on the forward strand.
ACCAATGAGTCATCCTTCAGTGTGTATATTCTGTCTTATAACTCAAGTGTTTTATCCTTTTTAAAAAATTTTTTTGGTGAAATACATTTATCAAAAAGCACACAAAGCTAACGTCACAAAATGAACACTTGTGTAAACACTGTCCGAGTCAAGAAATAGAACACGAAATGCCCTTATTTTTGAAAAGTACGTTCTCTGTTTTTCCAAGCCCCAGTTGACCTGAATCCCAGTGTCTGACCAGTGCTTGTCTTTTCCAGACATCCCCGGAACAGCAACAGCAATAGTGACTCAGATGAGGGTGACCAGAGGAAGAGACGTGCTTCCTCAGAGAGCGATTCCGATGAGAACCAGAACAAGTCTGGCAGTGAGGCTGGCAGTCCCCGCAGGTCACGAAGACAGCGATCAGATGATGATTCAGACAGTGACCAGCCATCCAGAAAGAGAAGACCCTCGGGTTCTGAACAGTCTGACAATGAATCTGTGCAGTCTGGGAGAAGCCGCTCAGGAGGTTCTGAGATGGACTCTCGTCCAGCTTCTCCAAGTGCTGAGTCTGATCGAGATTCAGAAAGAGGATCTGATAATGAGGGTTCTGGGCGAGGCTCTGGAAATGAATCGGAACCAGAGGGATCTAACAACGAGGCCTCAGATCGGGGCTCAGAACATGGGTCAGATGATAGTGACTAGGTTTTATTTCATAAATAAGCTTCATCTCTAGAGGCAACTTTTTTAATATATGAAAGCTGTGATTTAAAAAAGGTTTCAGATGTTTAGTCAAACAATTGTAAGATTTTTTCCTACAGCAATTTTTTTTCTATCCATTTGTATATTATCAAGCCCCAAGAGACATTTCCTGTGCTACAGTCCAATATTGGAGTCTCTTGTGCAAATGAAGAAAGTGATAATTCTTCATTATGGTACAGTTCCCACCTATCATATGTGAAAACTGCAGTAAAAATAAACCCAGATGCTAAATCATTCCTACAAAGGTTTGACTGAAACTGTGGAAGATGTTTCATCATCTTTGTATGTAAAGCAGCATACTGTTTTGATTTTTATTGCAATCTTATACCAAGTGGTGCAAGAGACTTGGTATTAATGTCTGTTCCATTTTAAGTTTAGATCAAGAATATTTTATATTCTGGAGGAAGAGGTATCTACTGTATAGTTGCACCAAAGTTCAAATGAAAGAAACGTTTTCTTCAGTAGTATAACACTGCAGGCATGTAGATAAAATCACAAATATATAATTTGTTAGGTTGAAATAAGATGTGGAAAAATACTTTTCTGTTAGTAGAATGCAAAGAACTACCTAAACCACACAATAAAATCCTTTTACCAACTCTTACAGTAGCTGTGTATTTTTCTTTTTTTTTGCTTTGTATATGTAAATCTAGCATGATAAACTACAGATATTTGGAAGAACCTTAATCAGGCTAAAGGTGGTTTACTCAAAATTTGAATAACTGTAGATTTATGGAGGTTTTTAAAGAAGATGCATGAAAAATAAGGTGCTAGTGTATATTTTTTAATTCTCAAATTCATTAATAATTCAAGAGTAGTACTTTTTTTTAACAATTTTTTTAAAGATTTTATTTATTTATGAATATAAAAGCTGGGGTACAGGCCAGAAGGAGGAGGTGAGAGGATTCGCCAGAGACAGAGTGGGGAGCAGAACAGGCAGACAGACTGAAATACACTGCTGAGGGGAGCAGTGGTGAGATAGGAGAGGTTTGTTGCGCCATGTGGGTCTCCTCCCTGGCTGGGGATCAAACATGCTGCAGTGGCTGTGGAAACCCCACAGTGCTGTGCTCAACTCCTTGTGCCACCAGGGAGGCCATCTAGAGTAGTATTTTTATGTAGCACTGTAGTTTGTGAAAAAGCTGTAAACAATGTAGTCAACAAATACTAAATGGATATTAGATATTGGAAACGCACACATAAAATATCTTTCCTGTCCTGAAAGAGCTGGTAGAAAGGTTAAGCTCATTGTCTTTATGGTATGAAATATGGAGTAATGTTTGCAAAGGAGCACCAAGGGATGATGCCAAACAGGTCTTAGTCGGGAGAAGCAAGTTTTCCCAAAGGACAGGAGAATTAAAATGACTCAAAAGATTGGCCGGGGAATGAGGGCAGAAAGAGCACAAGGGACTGAGGTGATGGTGCACAGGTGGAATGGTGGTGGGTACTCCCTGGGGAATACAAATTATGTCAAATATAGTTAAATTAATAATAAAAAAAAAGATTGGTGAAGTAGGGCCTTCCTGGTGGTGCAAGGGTTGAAGTCTTCAGCCCTATCTAGCTACTGGGGCATGACTTCCATCTCCACCATGAGTTCAATCCTCCAGCCTGGGAGCTGACCCACATGGCGAAACATATTTCTCCTGTCTTGCCTGCTGCCCGCCCCCCCCCCAGCAGTGTATTTCAGTAGATCCACCTGTTCTGTGCCCCACTCTGGTGAATCCTCTCACCCCCGCACCTCTGGACCACCCCAGTTCTGTGCATAAATAAATAAATCCTTTAATAAAAAAAAAGATCAAGTAGAGAATTAAGGGGTTGCAGGGTGGCGGAGATATATTACTACTGGTGGTAGAGTTGAATGTGTGGCAGCAGGCAAGACAGGAGAGATTTGTTGTGGCATGTGGGTCAGCTCCCAGGCTGGAGGGTTGAACTCATGGTGGGGATGGAACTCATGCCCCAGTAGCTAGATAGGGCTGAGACTTCAACCCTTGCACCACCAGGGAGACCCTAGTTGGCCGCAGAACTGGGGTGTGGTCCAGAAGTGTAGGAGGTGAAAGGATTCACCAGACAGAGTGGGGAGCCTGAAATTCAAAAGTTCACACAGCTGGAAAAGGTAGGTTCAAAGAATCCAGTTCTGTATCCCTGCTTTTTTCAAATGTCACATAAAATTTAAGGTGAATTAGTTCCATAATCTTCAAATGACAAAAACCTAATTTTCTAACTGTTGACTCAATTTCAAGGAGCAACTGAGCAAAAGTACATTGATAGATCTCTAGAAGGCTATTTTATGGGAGGATTTAATAATGCAAAGAGAGGTTTCTCTAATGTTTCATTCATTGCCTGCTCAGATAATGGCTACGGATGTCCTTTTGAGTACACATCTTCATTTGCAATTTTGGAATCAGTTCTACCGTAATACAGATATTTCTCCAAGGTTTGCCCTCAGATTATCAAGAGTGGTATTCTCCCTAATACTTCAGAAGCCAGTGTGCAGTTCTTCAAGCACAGCTCCTTTCTGGCCACAGTTTGGAGTCAAGTTGACAAAAATAACAAGGGGTTGGAAGGCCCTTTTAACAAAAAAACGTGACTTGACCTGTTGCCCTGCTCTGTTGGCCTTTGTGAGGTTCTGCTGTCTTGCAGCCTGGAGAAATCTTTCACTTCTCTTTTTTTCAATTGAGGGTTAAATTGTAACATTATGTTCTCATGTATACATGATATTGGTATATATTGCAAAATGATCACAAGTTCTAGGTCACCATACATAGTTACAAAATTTTTGTTGTGGTGGTAACTGTTAACATCTACTTTCTTAGCAACTTTCAAAATGCTTTATTGTATTCTCAACTATAGTCACCATGCTGTAACATCAAATCTCCTGGGCAGCAGCTGTAAAAACTGGGGTATCACAAACATGTAAAGAGCTCCCCCTCTGAGAGACTTGCCCTCTGTTTATAGTTGGTCTTTAGATGTATATATAATTAGAAGTCTGCCCTCTCAGGCTGCAGCTATGATAATTAATTAATTGTCTTTTTCACAAAAAGGCTGAGTTCTTAAGGCTGGGGGTAGTAATGTAATCAAAAGCTATTTATTCAAGGATAGATATTCAAGGATAGCTATCATGATGGGGCCACTACAAAGGGACAACCAAGGGTGAGTGTACCACCTGGGTGAGGGCATAGGGGAATTTAAAGGATCAACCAGGAAAATAGTCTGAGGTTAGATGAGTTGTGAAAATTTTTATGTTGGTTCTCAAGTCCATTTTCTGTCTGTGGCTGGCAGGCAAAAGTCTTCAAACTGAAGGCTGCAATGTTGTCAAAATCAGCAAATAATCTCCTGTTTTTTTCACAGTCACCCAATGGCTAAGTCAGGCTGGGTGATTTTTACCTGATGACTCAACACAACAGCTTAGAGACATGATGGCATCTGGCTCAAATCAGTTTCCACAGTTACAGTCCTGTGGGACCTGCAAGTGCAAACCCCACTGGCAGAGCCAGGCAATATAGAGGTGTTCCCTGGCAGCAGCTGCAGGGAACAAGCAAGGGTTTAAGCTCCTTTCTGAGAGATGCCAAAGTACCAGAGGAGACAGGGGGAGAGGGTAAAGATTGCATACTCCAACCTCTGTTCCCTGAAAGCAACTTTGTAGGCCCCTCTAAGTGTGCCAAACTGGTTCAAAGTGCCTGGACAAGAGAACACACTTAAAATTGCCACTAGGTCCTCAGAAATTGCAACTTTACGTGAAACAACTTAGAAACCAAACCATAAGCTAATTGATATAGACAAATTTAGTTCATATTTCTGGTCACAAAAACACCAAACTTCTATATAAAGACCCAACATCTGATATTAAACAATCGTTTGTGTTCATTCATTCATTCACTTCCAACTTGCTTATTCCGGTTCAGGGTTTCTGGTGGCCAGAACCTATCCCTGCAGTGCAGGACACAAAGCCGGAAGCCACTCTGGACAGGACACCCTGACAGGGCAGTGCGCACCACATCCACACCCACTCACTAGACCAGGACACTGGTGAAACGCCTAACATGGGGAGGTGGAAAGGACACTAGAGAACCCAGAGAAAACCCAAGAGACAAGAGGAGAATGTGCACAAGCCATACCGTGGCCCCAGGGCTGAGTTTATTTTTGTTTTTTCCTTCTCATCAAATTTACAACAAAATGACCTTAGTTGGGGACCTGCTGTAGGCCTTTTTTCTAAGAAAGGCTGGAGTCTCCTTCAGTCTGCAGTGCCCTCAGGGTGGTAGCCTGCCAAGCACTGATTCTTTTGTTCCAGCCCATGGAGCCATTAAGCAAGCCCTCTGGCCTTCAGAGCCAGGCCTTCAGGGGCTGCAGTTGCAAAATCTGGACCACCAGCTGCTGGTAAAAGTTCCCTGGTGCTTTGGAGGGGAACATATAGAAGGGGAGCTCAAAAATGGCAACAGTGGAAACAACAAACGAAAAGGAAAAGATGGCGCCCGCCAGCTTCAGTAAGGCAGAGAGGGAGCGGAAGATGGCACCCACGAGCCCCCGTCCCCGGAGCGTATCCCAGCAGGCCCCGGCCCTCAGCCCAAAGCTTTAAAATGAGCGGAGGAGCATCCTTCCCCTCATCTGGGCTCCTTACCGGCTGCTCCGGGCTGGGTTCTGGGTAAGTCTGAGCACCGGCCCTTCAAGGGCTGTTTTTCAATTCGCTGCAGCCCCTCAGGGCTGAAGGGCTCGTGGGTTTTCAAAAGTAGTTGTGTGTGGTGCTGATCTTAAAAGTTGGGGTGCCTGATGTTGGGTACAAATCCTTCGCTCCTTAAGGAGAAGCTCTGAGTTTCGAGTCCTCTCCCATGCTGGAGAGATTGAGTCCCAGCCTTCCCTACCCCACTGTGTGTGTGGTTTTTTTTTTATGTTTGTGAAGGAGCCTTGGGTGGGAGGTGAATTCCGGATCTTCCTGTGTCGCCATCTTGGACTCAGGCCTTGGCCTGCCATTTGTTGGTGCGCGGGTCTTCTGGGCCTGTGAGGGCTGCGGGTAGTTGTTGGTCAAGAACCGAGATACTGGAATCCCGGAGCCCTGGAATGTAGTCTTGTTTGGTGACACTGATGTGCCATGGGCAAGTTGCTTCTTTAGTCAGGTGTCTTTCCTCATCTAAAACCAGCCATTTCTCCTACACTCTTGAGTTTCGAAAGTCCGAAATGGTTCTGTCACAATAAGGGACTGTGATTGCCATCGGCTTTGATGTTAATTCAGAACTAGACCAAGTACCACGACTGTAATTAGAGCTATTCAATTTTTAAAATATTTTTTTCTTGAATTTAGGCAAGAAAAACCACGTTGTTATTGTGACTCTGATTCTAAATTGCTTCCTCCACTGAATTACTATTTTTAAAAAGAGGTTTCCAAATCGGGCATCTGTTCCATAATGGAAGACTGTGCCAACTCATAGTCTACTGAGGATTGCGAAGGCAGATTCACTAATGATTATATGGTAAATTCGGGTGAAGTCCTCCCTGGGCTCCAATCGGGTTCAGAATGTCTGGCATTATCCACCAAGTTGACTGTTCCTTATTTAGACTAAGATAAGACTGGATGAGTTATCATTTTAAAATGATGAGGTCATCATTTTAAAAATTATTGCTTCTTCCTAGTTCCGCTTGAGGAAAAAAATTTAAAAAACAAACAAACTCCAGGAAATAGCATTTTCCTGGAGCTTTTAAAGTATCCCTAGTTTTGATTGTAGTAATGAACAGTTTCTTCTCTGGGGAAGACTAAGTAGCCAGTCGAGGCAAGAAAAACCTTTTAAAGGACTTTGCAGCCTCTGAAACTAACACTGGAGCAGCTTTCTCCTACAGATCTTTCTGGTGTCCTGGTCTTTGTAGCGTTACATGCTGCCCTTGAGATCTCAGGAGTACGTGAAAGGCTAGTGTTCCAGGTGAATCAAGTTCACCTGGATCTCAATACATCCTTTTTGTGTGGCATGACCTGTCATTAGAATCTCACTGTAGCAGATCCTGGCAATGTTGTCCTGACCAATAACCCAACCCTACCACTCACACTGATGTGACAAAATGCTTCATTTTTTAGTTTCATTATCTCATATCTCTAAATGTTGTTTGAGATCCGTTTAAGGATCACTGCAGAGAATGTTAAATAGTGTCTAACCTACTGCAACTGCATTAGTTACTGGAGATACTTCTATTTCAAATAATTGAAAACCATATCTGCTATTTTGGGCCTGGTGATTTTGTAGATATGGATAATTTCTGTCCTTGCACTTGCATGTGAAATACATGTATTAACTCTTGTTTCTCTTTTGTTCTTTTCCCCCTATCCTGCTTACAATAGCAACTTTATTTCTGTAACATTTTATTTTGAGAATACTGAGTTTTGGAAAATACCTCAACTTTTTAACATATTTTCCTTGACATAGCTGATTGATTTTAGATCGCTGCTGTTGCAACATCCAGGGGTAAATCTGTATTTGTTCATGCACCCCACAGCTAAGTATTGAAGGGAACACTTACTCATTGCAAAATGATTGGATTTTTAAGTGTCTTATCCAGAAGTCACTAAATTATGAACTCACCTTCTTGTCAGTTGTATCTCTTAAATAGATCTCTGTTGCAGGCTGTTCCCCAGACTGTTTTCCATGATAAGCTAGTCCCAAAAGATGCCCTTTAAAAAAGAATTTTATAGACAGATAGATCTGGAAAATGCTGCATTCCATATATAATTCTTTTGCAGTTAAAATTATCTTGGTGACAAGTAAGAGAAAACCTTGTTTCAAAATGATTTAACAATAACGGAAGACTAGTGTATCCTGTTCTGGACGCCTAGGTGATTGGGGAAAGGAGGCATAGTTCAATCAGAAAACTCAGTGTTGTCAAAGACTCATTTTCATGCCTTATTTTTATCACGCATACAGAAGAATATGTGCTATAGTCAAGTGTGAAAATAATGCAATGCCTCTTCCCCTCCCAGAAGCCTCCTGTGGGCCCTTTCTCAGTCGCACCCCTCTCCTTATCTCATATGACAACTGCTGACTCAGGTATTTAAACCTCTTCTTGAAGATTTAGGGTCATAATTTAAATTGATTTTCTTGTGTGTGCCTCAGAGTGAAACGTGTCAGGTTCCTCACCTCTGTCCTGAAGGAGCCCAGACTATTGATTGACATGATCCTTTACATGTTCTGGAACTCCACAACAGGGGTCATCTTTTTTTCATCTGTTTTCCAAGGGCTGAGTGTAAGACTTGGCAAAGAAGGACTAACTTATGTTTTGTTCTGAAAACTGAATCTAGAATGAAGGTTGTGAGAAAAGGTTGGATTCTCTTCTGTGAGGGCCCTGGTAACCCCATCCTTCTCACCTCCAGTGAGCAGTCCAATTTGTGGGAGTCCTGCTTACACTTGGACTGTCAGTGACCGTCATTTGGTGCGTCCAGGGGCCCTGCACAGGCATGGCAGCCTTCAGGGCACGTGCTGCCGTGCTCTCTGCTTGTAAATAGCACGGTTGCTCTTAGGAACTTTTTTATCGCCCATCAGATTTTTAAATTTTAACAATTACGAAGACACTAAGTATTGGTGTCAGTAGTGATTGGTCCGCCTGAAAGACGGACTGCTCTTGAGCATGATCCTAATAAACAATCTGTATGTTGGTCTTTAGTCCCAGACAGACTGGATATATCCAAGTGGGGTGGAGAGCCTACGATAGCATCTTCTCCAAGAGGGATCAATGCCAAACCTTTGTTCTCTCCTGGACTGTTTTGTTCTTTGCAACAATACTGCTTTGATTTCTCCGGTGGAAACTGGTGCTCCAATTTCCTCAACTGGAGAGAAGTGGAGACTTCATTTCCTGTTTCAGCCCTGCTGCACACACACAGACTCGCTCCCTGGTGACCTCTCCTGCTGCTTCTAGTTGAGGCAGAACTAAGGTAGATAGGAGGTTGGAGAAGGAAGTGCCACCATATTCCTTGTCCATGAACAATTATGCAAGGGAAAAATACTGGACCTGTATTTTATTTATGCATACATGACCTAGGGTACAGACAGAGGCGTGGGGGGTGGAGGGGTGAGAGGATTCACCAGAGAAGAGTGGGGAGCAGAATAGGTAGATTGACTGAAATACACTGCTGAGGGGAGCGGCGGGTGACACAGGAGAGGTCTGTGCCATGTTGGTCCCCTCCCTGTCTGGGGATCGAACTTGCGCTGCAGTGGCTCTCTGCATTATGCACTCAATACTTTGAGCCACCCCACACTGTGGCACGCAATACTTTGAGCGACCAGGGAGGCCCTGGGCCTGTTTTCATGGGTGTTAAAACCTTGCAATCTTTTTGTCAGTCTAGTTTGAACTCTCTGACTTTAGTATGGTTTTTTTCATGGTTCACAGAAGTCACAAAACTCAGGTTTCTACCCTTCTGATCATCTAAGAAGACCCAGGGACTCATCTTGCAAACCGATCTTGTTCAAAACCCCTACTCAAGGTAGCTTTAAAGCCCTCAGTTGTCACGTGAGCTGATGGTATATTCACAAAGACGGTTGTGCTGTGCCCAACAGCCCCTTTTTCCCTGGAGGCTGGAGGGGGTGGTGTGTGGAGACAGCAAATGGCTTAAGCTACTTGACCCCAGAAATAAGACCAAGAATGAGAAGAAGGTTTGAGTTTTGGAAAGAGCTGGGAATCTCCATCCACACTAAGAAGGAAGTCACATATCGGGCAATTACTGGCAAGTCAGTAATTTGGTAAGATGATGTGGGAGGGGAGGGGAGGTTTGCTTCTCAGTGAGGTGGAAGTCGAGGCCCAGAGCCGCTATGGCTGGGGATGCAGTACAGTCCTGGTGGCCAGCAAGGGGACCTGCATTAGGTTGTATATCAGGGCTCATCAAACTTTAATGGGCTAAATTAAAACAAACAAAAACTTTAATGGGCTAATGAGTCATCTAGAGATTCTGATCTAGTAGGTGTATAGAGTGAGGCCAGATATTTTGCGTTTCTAATAAGCTCCCATGTGATACTAGTCTAAAGACTATACTTGAGTACTGAGGTTGAACGTCATTATGTGTGCCCTTCCTGGTGGAACGCCCACGGTTTTAATTTGTTGTTGTTGTTTTGTTTTGTTTTTTTTTTACTGAAGCAGAAAGACCTGGCAAGGCCATTTCATCAGCCCCAGCTGGGGTGTGGAGAGAAGGAAAGGGGAGGAAGGAAGGAGAGAATCTTAAGAAGAGAAGATGTGAACTAGTTATTTTAAGCGCAGGAAAGTCAGCATATGAAGGAAGCATTAAAGTCACACTATCAGAATGTCAAAGGATCTAGGTCACAGGAGGGAGAAGTGGTGGTTGGAAGTGGGAAGCAGGGTGACAGCCAAGTTTCCCTTAGAACAAGAAAGTGACAGAGGGGCCTTCCTGGTGGCACAAGGGGTTAAGGCACAGCACTATGAAGCTATCTGCAGCCACTGCAGCACAAGTTCAATCCCCGGCCAGGGAGCTGACCCACATGACCCAGCAGACCTGTCATGCTTTGCCCACTGCTCCCTCAGAAGTGTATTTCAGTCAATCTGCCTGTTCTCCCCATTCTGTCTCTGGTGAATCCTCTCACCCCCCACATCTCTGGCCTGTACCCCAGTTCTTGTAAGCATAGATTAATCAATCTTTAAAAAAAAAAGGTGGGAGAAATGAGGACAGACAAGCAAAAGCCTGGAGATGTTCAGGAGTGAAGGTCTGGGGTAGAAGATGGGGTGCGCTTGTGGGAGTGAGGAGGATGAGAAGCGGGATAACCCGTTCAGGCTGCATAGATTAGGGTTGTTGGGGGTGAACTGTCTTCTGCAGCTCCCATGATACACTCATTCTGGGGGTGGGGAGGGAGCAGAAGAGCTGCAGGAGTGACTGCGGGGGTCACTGATGTTGTGGTGTGGTGAGACTTGCAGTGTTCGCATCACAATGGTGACTTAATATTCACTGAGTTTCCACAGAGAAGTAGCAATTGTGTTTTGAATCCCAACTGTCATATCTGCCTGGATCTCAAACAATACAATGAAAGGGAAGATTATGTTCTCTTGAAAATCTCAGTGGATGATTCAGAAAGTAGCTCAAGACCAAAACCTGGCCAAAGATTTCGTGATGAATTTGAATAAAACTAGAAATGTGAATGGAGTAATACACTAGTGCTTAATCAATGTTTTATATAATATGCAATTTTTTTGTTTTTATTTTTTTAAAGATTTATTTATTTATGCATACAAGAGCTGGGGTATAGGCCAGAGGTGTGGGGGAGTGAGAGGATTCACAAGAGACAGAACAGGCAGATTAAGTGACATACACTGCTGAGGGGAGCAGCAGTTGAGGCAAGAGAGGTCTGCCAGGCCATGTGGGTCACCTTCTTGGTCAGGGAGAGAACTCACGCTGCAGTGGCTGCCAATAGTTTGATAGTGCTGAGACTTGACCCCTTGTGCCATCAGGGAGGTCCATAATACGTGATTTTAAATATGCATTTGTAATTAGTAAGTTAAATGTTACTAGAAGACATTGAAGTATGTCACCTACATGCCCACGGTTAAGCACTATTAGTTTTTAAAAAATCCTAGTTCTAAAAGTTTTATTTTTCAGTCTCAGGACCAAAATACATTCCACAACTCCTTTATATATCCACACCTTCCCTCCTTCGCCTTTCACTCCCAACTTAGGCCTGAAGCCCTTGGGTTCTGGGGAGAAGAGAGGAAGGGGGAAGACCGTGCAGTTGCCCTGGTTGTGGCAGTGGGTGCGGGGAAGGGGGAGTTATTCATTTCCTAGGGTTGCTGTAATAGTACCACAAACTAGTGGCTTAAAACAGCAGAATTTTTATTCTCTCATGGTTCTGGAAACTAGAAATCCAAAATCTACATGTCAGCAGGGCACCTGTAGACTCCAGTGAGAATCTGTCCTGTACTTTTCTCCTTGCTTCCAGTGCAGCTGCCCCAACCTTGGTTTGGAGCAAGTTGATGGCAATCTCTGCCTCTGTCTTAGTGTCTGTGTGTGTGTGTGTGTGTACGCACGCGCGTGTGCACGAACACACTCCTTCAGTTGATTCCTTGAGGGGAGAATCGACATCTTGTTTGTGCTGTGTGCTAGGCCCTAGCACAAGACTGACAACAATGAAAGGCTTGCTGTTGAATGTACAGATGTGTTGGTTAATTTGATGTGGTACGCTGGGTGCTTGTAACTGGATTGGAAGCATTGGGAAGTGCTAAGGCTGACGCTGCCACAAATAAGAATAACACAAGTCATTCCCATAAACGTCTTTTGATAACTGCCCTATTTTTAGTTTCCATCTAAAAGGCTGGCACATATAGGTATGAAAATTATTATGGTACTGACCATAACCGTAGTCACTCCTTCAGAGTTAGTGTGAAGCCGGCGATGCCTCGGTCTTAAGGTTATCATCTTACACAGGTTTCTTTCTCGTCTTCCTTTAGTGCCCCCCGCCCCATTATCTGAAATTAGGTTGCATGAAACCTGGATCCTTTTTGCACTCAGTACCTATTTACCGATCCTTGAGAGCCCAGCACTATTCACTGTTCTAGAGCAATGAATAAGAGTCACACTCCTCACCCACTTGGAGCTCTTCTCTCAACATAGTAGCAGGAAGCAGGTTGTCATAATTCTGCATGGGAGTGTTGAGATGAAGGAGAGCAGACAGTGACCTCACAGTGCATAATTCTTTTTCTTTATGGTGGTTCTCCACTTCCCTTTAAAAGTTCAGTGTTTTTCTCCTAAACTATAAATCTGGGTGAGAGTCAGAGCCTACAACACATAACAGGGATCCAAAGGGCCACATTCTTGCTCTGCTAAAGCAAGTGTGGATACATGATGCAAACTCAGTCGCACTCATGCCCACCTGCCTGGGACCCTGATCCTGGACCCAGGACCACTGGGAGTTCATTCAGATGCTGGTTGGGGGAGCTCTGGTGTCTGATGAGAGTTTGGGAGGTGGATTATGGTCCTCTCCTAGTCAGCCTGTTTCTCTGGTTCTATCTACCCAACTTTCCCTAGTCCCTATTTGCTTCCTATTATTATAACTTTGGAGTTAAATTTATACTCCATATGTGCACACACATTCCATCCATCTCCACCAAAGCACTGGTCTGTCTTCCACCCCTTCCTTCCTCTCCTCTGTTCTCTCTGGTAACTAGTAAATTTTTTCACTAAATCCAAGATTTGTTTTTCTGTATTTTACCAGTTTATGGTTCATGGATACTTAGAGTCTACAGAGAAGTGAAGCCATTTGATATCTGTTTTTCAATTTCTGATATATTTAACTTAGCATAATCATCTCAAGGTCCATCTATTTTGTCCCCAAAGGTACTACTTTATCTTTTTTAATGATTGTATAGTATTCAATTGAGTACATATTTCACAATTTCTTTATACATTTTTCTGTTGATTGGCACATAATTTGGTTCCGTGATTTGGCAATTCTGGACAGTGCTGCTGTGAACATAGGAATACATGTATCTTTTTGTATTAGAGTTTTCATAGTTTTTTGGTAGATAAATACTTAGGAGAGGGATTGCTAGATCATAATAGGATTTTTATTTTCTTAAGAAATTAGCCCCTTGTCAGGTTTCTCATTCTGTAAGTTGCTGTTTTGTTTTTGTAGTTTCTTTTGAGTTTAAAAGCTTTTATTTTTATGTAGTCCCACTAGTTATTTTTGCTTTTGTTTCCCTGCATTGGAGTTGTGTCCCTAACTGAATCTTTGTGGTAAGTACAAATGTACTACAATGTACCCCCTGTATTCTTTTAACTATTTTCTAGTTTGGGTTCTTATATCCAGATCTTTAATCTGCTTTTAATTAATTTTTGTGTTTGGAGTTAAGTATGGATCTAGTTTCATTTTTAAAAAAAATATTTATGTATGCATACAATGACTGGGGTGGACACGCCAGAGATACAGGGGTGAGAGCATTCACCAGAGACAGTGGGGAGCAGAACAGACAGATCCACAGAAATACACTGGCTGAGGGGACCAGTGGGTGAGACAGGAGAGGTCTGCTGTGCCATGTAGGTCAGCTCCCTGGCTTGGGATTGAACTTGTGCAGCAGTGGCTGCAGATAGCTTCATAGTATTGTAGCCCAACCCCTTGTGCCACCAGGGAGGCCCCTACTTCCATTTTTTTTGTATAACTATCCATGTTTCCCAATACCATTTGGTAGAGGATTTTCTTTCTCCACTGTCTTGTTGTGGCTCCTTTGTGAGATATTTGTGTGTTTATATCTGGGTTTTCTGTTTTATTCCATTGGTCTTTATTTTTGTTCCAGTACCATACTGGTTTGATTACTGTTACTGTGTAGTATAGTTTGAAGTCATGGAGTGTGATACCTCCATTTTTCTTCTCTTCTTTCAGGAGTGTTTTGGCTATTCTGGGCCTTTTGTGAATGCATACAAATTTTATCATTATTCAGTTTCCTTGAAAAAAGTAATTGGAATTCTCATAGGTGTTTTGAATCTGTAAATTGCTTTAGGGAATATAGACATTTTAATGATGTTTATTTCTCCAAACAATACCTCTTTTTTTGTCTCCTTTTATTTCCTTTAACAGAGTCTTACAGTTTTCAATATCTATCCTTTCAGTATATATCCTTCATTAAATTTACTTCCAGGTATATCACTCTTTTGGGGGTTGTTTTCTTTATTTTCCTTTCTTCTCATACACTGCCTACAGAAATGCACCTGATTTTTGTGTATTGATTTTGTATCCTACCACTTTACTGTATTCACTTATTATTTCTAGCTGTTGTTCTGGTAGAGTCTTTTGGGTTCTCTCAGTGAATTATCGTGTCATCTGCAAATAGTGACTTTCATTACTTCTTTTCCAATTTGCATTCTCTTTATGTCTTCTTCTTGCCTAATTGTTCCACCTAGGACTTCCAGGGTTATGCTGAGCAGTAGTGGTGACACTGGACATCCTTGTCTTGCTTCTGATCTTAGCAAAAATGCTTTCGACTTTCACCGTTGACTATGACATTGGCTGTGGATTGTTATATGTCATATTTGGCTTTTATAATGTTTTAATATGTGCCCAATAAAATGTGCCCATTTTATTGAGAACTTTTATTGAATCATACCAAGTGCATTTTCAGAACCGATTGAAATCATCATGTGATTTTTATCTTCCTTTTTGTTGATCTGGTGAATGAGATTGATTGATTTGCATAAATGCAGCCAGTCTTGCATCCTTGAGAAAAAAACCTACTTGATCATGGTGGATGATTTTCTTAGTATGTTACTGTACTGGCTTGCTACGATTTTTGCAACAATGCTCATCAGGTTATTAGTCTATAGCTTCTTTTTTGGTATTTTCCTTGTTTGATTTGGAGATCAGGGTAATGTTGGCCTCATAAAATGTACTGGAGAGTTTTCCACACTCTTCAGCTTTCTCAAAGAGTTTGAGTAGGGAACGTATTAGGCTTACTTAGGAGGTTGTAGAATTCACTAGAGAACCATCTAATCCTTGATTTTTGTTCTTAGACATTACTACTCTTTCAATTTCTGTGCTTGTGATTGTGACTTTTAAGCTATTTCATCTTGGTTCAGTCTTGGAGGTTTATGTAAATCTAAACTTTTGTACATTTCAGGGGGCATCCCTTGTGGCACAGGGGTTAAGGTCTCAGCACTATCAAGCTATCCACAGCCACTGCAACATGAGTTTGATCTGCAGCCAGGGAGCTGACCCACATGGCGCAGCAGACCTCTCCTGTCTAGCCCGCTGCTCCCCTCAGCAGTGTATGTCAGTAGATCTGCCTGTTCTGCTCCCCACTCTGTCTCTGGTGGATCCTCTCACCTCCTGCACCTCTGGTTCACACCCCAGGTCTTGTATGCTTAAATAAATAAAAACATTTTAAAATAATAATTTATCAGTTTCTTCTAATTTGTACAGTTTGTTTGCATGGAGATGTTTGAAGTCGGTTCTTATAATCCTTTGCATTTCTGCAATATCTGTTATCATTTCACATCTTTCACTTCTGATTCTATTTGTTTGGATATTCTCTCTTAGTCTAGCTAAGGGCTTATTGATTTTATTTTTTCAAAGAACCTGCTTTTGGTCTCACTGATCTTTTAGACTCTTTTTGTTTTCTACTTCATTTATTTCTGCTCCAATTTTTCTTTCCTTCTACAGGTTAATGAATCTTTGCTCTTTTTCCTCTAGCTCCTTCAACTTCAGAATTAAATTGTTTATTGCTTTTTTTGTGTGTGTATTGCTGTGAAATTCCCTTGTAGTACTGCTTTTAGAGCATCCCAGAGGATCTAGTAGCTTGTCTCTCCATTTTCACTACTCTCCAGATACTTTTCAAATTTATTTTCTTTCAGTTTTTTTTTTAAAGATTTATTTATTTATGCAAACAAGAGCTGGAGTACAGGGCCTCCCTGGTGGTACAGTGGGTTAAGCAACACACTATGAAGCAAACCACAGTCACTGCAGCATGAGTTCAATCCCCCACCAGGGAGGGGACCCACATGGCGCAGCAGACCTCTCCTGCCTCACCTGCTGCTCCCCTCAGCAGTGTGTTTCATTCAGTCTGCCTGTGCTGCTCCCCACTCTGTCTCTGGTGAACCCTCTCACCGCCCTGGATTCTGGCCTGTACCCCAACTCTTATATTCATAAATAAATAAATCTTTTTTAAAAAAAAAGAGCTGGAGTACAGACAAGAGTTGTGGGAGGTGAGAGGATTCACCAGACAGAGCTGGGAGCAGAACAGGCAAACTGACTGAAACACACTGCCAAGGGCAGCAGCGGGCGAGGCAGGAGAGGTCTGCTACGCCATGTGGGTCCCCTCCCTGGCCTGCAGCAGGGATCGAACTGTGCTGCAGTGGCTGCACAGTGCATTGGTTAACCCACTGTGCCACCAGGGAGGCCCTTCTTTCAGTTTTTTTTTTTTAAAAGATTTATTTATTTATGCATACAAGAGCTGGGGTACAAGCCAGAGTTGTGGGAGGTGAGAGGAATCACCAGACAGAGCGGGGAGCAGAACAGGCAGACCGACTGAAACACATTGCTGAGGGGAGCAGCGAGCCAGGCAGGAGAGGTCTGCTGTGCCATGTGGGTCACCTCCCTGGCTGTCGGCAGGGATCAAACTCTTGCTGCAGTGGCCATGGCCTGCCTCACAGCGCGTTCCCCAATCCAGTGCACCACCAGGAAGGCCCCCTCTTCTAGGATTTTGAACACTTTATTTCACTCTCCTTTTACTTGGAGGATGAATGGGGCAAATATCCAAAGAAAGCCTAATTATAATACTTTTGTAAATTACCTTCTTTTTCCTGACTTTAAATTTTTTCTTTCTTTCTTTTTACTAATTTAACAGTGATGTGTCTTGGTGTAGGTCATTTTGCATGTAGAAATTTGGTTGTTCTCTCTTCTTCCTGGGCATCCATATTTATTTCATTCCTTCGGCTTGGGAAGTTCTCTGCTATTATTTCTTTGAACAGGGTCTCTGCTCTCTTCTCTCTTTCTTCACCTTCTGGAATACTCATTATCCTATGTTTCTTCTAATTGAGTCAGTCATTTCTCAAATAGTTTCCTCTGTT
Organism: Galemys pyrenaicus; assembly: GCA_019455555.1. Taxonomy (NCBI): domain Eukaryota; kingdom Metazoa; phylum Chordata; class Mammalia; order Eulipotyphla; family Talpidae; genus Galemys; species Galemys pyrenaicus. Next base: position 1,158,965 of record JAGFMF010011390.1, read on the forward strand.
TTCTTATGCCTTGCTTCTCTTTTTCTAATTGGGTGATTTGTACATTTGAGTTTTCTATTTCTGAAATTCTTTTTCCAGTTCAATTCTATTTCAAACGCTTTCTATATTTGTCTTCATTTCACTCGGTCTTTTTTCATGTTCTTTTACTATTTTCAATCTCTTTAGTAAAGAACTTACTTTGTTCTTGGATCTTCTTTCTAAGATCTTGCACCTACCTATCTTTCTTTGGCTGATCTTACATTTAGCATTTTTAATGTCTTTGTCTGTTAGTGCCTGTATTTGTGCCCTGTATATAACTCCAGAACACCTGTTCTTCCCTTTTCACTTTTTACTCTGTTCAGACGTCCCTTGGCTCCTAGTCATATGTGTTGCCTTTTTTGCTTTTTTATGCTTGGGGACGATGAGTTTATTTTTGTTTCTCTTCTTAGTTCACCTTGGTGTGTGGTAGGGCCAGGAGGTGTGTCTGGGGCTTATTGCCAGTTTTGTTGAGGTGTGAGGTCCATCATCTCTGCCTCCCCTCCTCTCTCACCACAGAAAGCTTGGTTCAATGCTTCAGTTGTCCTAACCTCCTCCTCTCCCTCTCTGCTGCTCCTTCTGCCATGAATCTTGAGTCTTCCAGTGAGGGGAGCTAGGTCTGGTCCACAGGACTAAATCTTGGGCCTGACAGGCAGAGGGTGCCTGAGCAGTGTGTGAACCATTGCCAAACTATAATCTGTGGCCACTTATGAAGCCGCCACCACCAGTGCCACCCTGAGGAACCTGGACTGCAAGTACTGTGTGCCTGCTTGACAGTTTCCCAGAAAGTGACAGATTCTCTCTCTCACCATATCTTCCCTGCCATTTGGCCTGCAGTCAAGTGTGGCCTGGCTCCACCTTGAAGACTCTGATCTCTTTTCTGAAGGAGGAAGGGGAAGAGGTTCCCTCACCTGTGCCCATCATTGAACTCCCAGTGTCCTAGTCTGGACCTCACTCAACACGATTGCATTCCCTTTCTGAAAAGTTCCTCCAGAGAAATTAATCCTGCTCCAGAACGCCTTATTAAATGTGTGGATGACTGACACCCCCCTCCCAATCTGTTTTGCAGGCTGGGATATCTGCTTTCCCAGCCACACTTCACCTCCTCCTTCTCCTTCCCTGTAGCAAGCCACCAACCTTAGTGCAAGTCCTCATGGGAAAGTCTGTTGGGGAACTTTTGAATCTTCCTTTGAGCAAATATACTTTTTAATAGTTGTTTTTTGGGGAGGTGATACCAGTGTCTTTGTCCACCATGATGTGAGTGGAGCCGAGTCCCTGATTGGTTCTAAGCTTGACTGTCTGACATCCTGCAGATCTCTTAAGTGGAGTTGCAATAAATTCTTTTCTACCTAATTAGGGTAAATTTCCCTCTTTGTAACCAAGAACCCTGATAGGTATAAACTCCTTAGCCCCGGCAGAGAGAAGGAAACTTTCCAAATGTGATACATTTATGCTAATCTCTGAAGGATGAGTAAGAATAAAGTAGATGATGGGGATGAAGAATTGCTCATAATGAGAGCAAAGTGCCAGGCAGAGTAAATTTTCTTTGCCAAGGTGCAGAGACAAGGAAGCTGAAAAGAAAATGTAAAAGAGGCAAACAGCAGATGGTTCGGGGGTCACGATTTTTTTTTTCATGATTTATTTATTTATGCATATATGAACTGGGGTATAGGCCAGAGGTGGGGGTGGTGAGAGGCGCCACCAGAGACAGATTGAGGAGCAGAACAGGGAGATCTACTGAAACACACTGCTGAGGGAAGCAGTGAGCAAGATAGAAGTCTGCTGCACCATGTGGATCCCCTGCCTGCCCAGGGATTGAACTCAATGCTACAGTGGCTGTGGACAGCTTCATAGTACTGCGACTTAACCCCTGTGCTACCAGGGAGGCCCCTGGGGTCACAATTCTTAAAGAGGTTGAACTTTTTTTCTGATGAAAAATAGAAATCACTGGTGGGCAGAGAAGCATCAGGGTTTACATATAGACTACACTTGATTTGTAGAGAATGGACTAAGCAAAATCTGAGGCAGGGAGACCATTTAGAAGTCTACTGCAGTAATTCAGGTATGAATTGAACTAGGGTGATACAATGGACAGATATTGAAGTGGCCTTAATAGTACACAGAATAGATTGTGACTGGTTGAGAGGGATTAAAGGTTAAGGATAACTTGACTTAAAGTTTTGGTTTGGATGGGATTATCATTCAGAGCCAGGAGAGGAGGAAATGTTGGTTCAGGAGAGGTTGGTATTGGATATGATAAGTTTGAAGCTTGTGGCATGTTCAGAAAAAATGTTCAGAGGCTGATTGGGTGCAGAAGTATAGTGTTCTGGAAAGAGATTTGGACATATCAAAGCAGACTAATAATATTCGTGAACAGACCATGAGAACCGTAAAGAGACTCAGGACTTGGCCTGTATGGGAAACAAAGTAGGAATGAGGGGAGTCAACTCTTGTTTTTTAAAAAGATTTATTTATTTATGCATACAAGAATTGGGGTACAGGCCAAAGGTGTTGGGGGTGAGAAGATTCACCAGAGACAGAGTGGGGAACAGAACAGGCATGTTGACCGAGGTACACTGTTGAGGGGACTATCAGGGCAGGCAGGAGAGGTCTGCTGCACCATGCAGGTCACATCCCTGGCTGGGGATCAATGTGGTGCTGCAGCGGATGCGAAGCTTCAGTGTGGGGCTCAACCCCTTGCACCACTAGAGGCCCCTGTTGTTTTTGATAGCTCTCAGAAGACTGAAATTGCCCATGAGGTTTAGCTGGTGATTAAAAGCTCAGGTTCAAAGTTCTTATGGGGAGGAGTCTTGGAAAAGCTGAAACGCTCCTTCACATACATGGAAGTTCTCATGTGTGTGAGGGTCTCTGCTAGTGACTTTCACATGCTACTTAATTCAAATTTTATGGCAGTCCTTAAGCATTGGCCCCATTTTCAAAACAAACCAAAATTCAGAGAAATGAAGTATCTCCTCTAAGAACATCTGCTGTTACTTAAGTAGTGGAGGTTACCTATTCTAGATCCATCTGTCAATAGAACTTTTCTTTCCACTTCCTTCTATGTGCAGATCCATGTAGGTCTTTATTAACCTTGTGATCTGGTTCATCAAATATTTTGAGTGCTTACTGTATGCTAAGCACTGTTCTGCATGCTGGGGATACAACATTGAACAAATAAAAGGTTTCATACTCTTCATATTCTGGAGGAACTCATGTATACATAGGTGAGACATGGAAATACCTAAAACAGAAAGTGGGATAGCAAGTATGAATTTAGGGTCTTATTTTAAGTGTACAGTGAGGACTTTACAAATGATATTCAAGCCAGGACAAAACAGAGCTAGGAAGAACCTAAAATCTCCAATGCTTTGGCATGGCGCAGGAACTACAAGCATTTGAGTGTGTGGTAGCATGAGCAAGGGCCAGAAGGAAATCAGGTCAGGGAAATAGGTGTAAAGACTACTACTACTAGATTGGCTGTAAAGCTGTAGACTACTACATTTAGTAATTTGACTTAAAACCTAAAGATAGAAGGCTAGCTGCTAAAATTTGTTAGCAAGGTGTTTTTTTTTTTTTTAAACTAAGGATTCTTCTTTTTGTAGCTGTCTTGAGGAAACTGGAGAGCAAGAGTTAAGCACTGTATCTAAGGAACAGTAATAGTTCACACAACATGCTGTCAAGATGTGTTTGAAGGCAGAGCCAACAGGATTTGATAAATTGGACATAAGGTTTGAGTCAAGCAACTGAAGTGTTTTGCTTTGAGATCAAATATTTGCCAGTGGAGACTGAGAAGTCAACGAGGTGAAGAGAACTGAAGGAGGTATCCTGGAGATGTGAAATTCTGCCTATATGTCGATGAAAAACCCATTGGAGTATTGGTGCAGGAGTATACTTGTTAGCAGCCTGTTCGTGAATGGGAAGGGATGGCCAACTTAAATATGGTAGGAAGCTGTGTCTTGCTACATTATATATAAAGAAATTTGGAGCAGTAATATGGAATCTTTATTTAAATTAAATCACTGCATACCTGTTGATACCAAGGTGTCAAGAAGATACATGTACAAAGTACATGAATTTTTAAAAAGTGAGTTCTTAAAGCACACTAGAGGTAGGTGAAGTAACTTGTGCAACTGAAGACAAACCACTTTACATCAGATCTGGCCTTGATTTGTGCCCAGTTTACCTGATGAACTGGAGAATTTTGCTATCTGAAGCCAAGACACACACGTCTGTGAATAATGCAATTTATAGTTCCTATTATTCTATCTTCGCAGCCAGCTTCCTGAAGTTCTATTTAATCTAGAATTAAGACACCCAAATCTGTTAAGCTTTTTCACTGTACTCAAGATAGCAAAAACTGGAAATCTGTTTTTAGTGAAGAGTACTGCTATAGGACACAGGAAGTGCTAGCATCTGACTCATATTCCTATCACTCCTCTTGGAGAATTAATCAAAAGTTCTATCAGGTCCAGCAGTATGAATTTATCTAAGGCTCGTCCCAAACTAAATACATGTTGCACTTAGGTGCCCACAGCAGAGCAAACAGACTGGGGATTTGGGCCTTGAGTCCCTAATCCAAGCCGAAGTCCAAATTCCCTGTCCCCAACGCTAGTCAGCAGTTAGGGGATTAGAAAATGCTTATTTAATGTTTTTGAAAAGACATCTTAAACCAGAACTTCAACTGGAATAAGCAGTCATTTTACTGGCCAACTACAAGAGCAGAACTTGTCCGGCACAGGCCATCGGGAAGCTGTGATTGTTTTGGCAATGAGGGCAGTTACCCTTCCCTTTTCAGAGTTCAAATATTTCAGTATGACTATGAACAAAGGTTATTAAATTTGTTGCTAAGCATTAGCACCTCCTTCTGTTCATGGGATTTCAGCACTGTAAATCAGAAATTTTTATCAATTGTTGCCAATAACCTAAGGAAGAATAACCCACTTAAACTTTCAGTCTCAACAGAGAAGAATTAAAGATTAAGATGTGAGTTTCCCTGGTGGCCTATTGTTAAGTCTCAGCACCGTCACCGCAATGGCCAAGGTTTAATTTCCTGGCCAGGGAGATGACCCATATAAGGTGCAGCTGACCCTCCTGTTATGGCCTAGCTCCCCTCAGAGCTGTATTTCAGTAGATCCACTCACTGTACCACTCTGGGAGTCCTCTCAGCCCCTGTATCTCTGGCCTATACCTGAGTTCTATGCAAATAAAAATGTAATTTAATATTTTTATTTATGCATTAGGAACTGGGGTGTGGTACATGTGGGGGTGGTGAGAGGATTCACCAGAAACTAGAGAGCAGAACAGGCAGATCAACTTAAATCCACTGCTTAGAGGAGCAGTGGGTGAGACAGGAGAGGGCTGCTACGCCACTTGGGTTAGTTAGGCTCCCTAGCTGGGTATTAAACTCATGCTCTAGTGGCTGGAGATAGAGCTTGAGTGTTGACTTTATCCCTTCACCACCGTTTCCAAATTTTCAACCTAAAATGTATCAACTCTTCCTAATTTGTGGGTGCTACTTCTACTTAAGCCACACACAACTAAATCAAGTATCACAATGTTTATTGATAGATACAAGTATATAAAATCAGGGCATGAACATGACTTGATAAATTAAGTAGACTTAATTTCAATACTATAATAAGAGGGACCAATTCAAATTCTCACCATTTGTTTCACACCCACAAAAACCACCAAGGGCATTAACGATCTCTCAAAACTGATCTGTTTTGTGCAAGTAAACCATGTTTCTTTTAAAAAGACTTGTGCACTTGCCCAGGCTCAAGGATATTAAAATCTAGCACATAAAGCCCATTACTAGAGGTAGAAATACAGGCAATATACTATTACGGCAACAACCATCAATTACAGTTAAGAATTTTTCTGTAACAACCAAATGGATAATCAAATATTGCAACAACTCAAGTATTACTGAGCAAAGTGCATTTCTACAGTATTCAGTGTTGCTATTCAGTTTTCTAACTTAAAACAGCCTATGATAACTGGCAGCAAAGAAGGTCCTTGCAATAGACTGCTTCTGCTTGAGAACTTATGATGTAATTATTGCATGCTGCTAATATACTATCTAAACATTAAAGATACTCCTAAAATATTTGATGGTAGACTATGATTAAGACATTACACTACAAAAAAACCTTACGCAGAAGGAAATCCTAACTGACGTGCTTCTGCTTTAAATATTGTGAAAACATTACAGCGGAATGAATTTTCGCAGTGGTTAGGTCAAATGCAGTTACATCATAGCAACAGTATGTTTTGCACAATTTAAGGCTTTGGCTGGTTCTTTAGTCAGCTTCTTCCTCTGATTCTTCTTCTTCAGCAGTTTCTAGCCAGGTTAGCCACTGATTCACCTGTAATTAAAATTCATGGCTAAGTAGTACTTACAGAAGGAAACAAGCTTTGGTTCAGGATCAAGCTAGCAGCACCACTCCATAAAACTGCAACCCTCAGAACGCTGCAAATGCACTATTTGTACATTATAAGCTTTCAGTTTTCAAAAGGGGATACCCTATTTGGATTTAGAATACTATACAAACTGTTTATGGCCAGCTAACAAGGATCATTCTATGACGCTACTCCTTTTAGATTTATTTTATTATTCAACAGTGAGTCCTCCAAGACCTAGACTGGAATTGCAAAAAGCAGACCTCCAGGCCTATCTAAAGTGCTGGAAAATCCTCAGGAAGCTAGTGAGACCCTCAGGAGCAAAGTCACCACTGTTTCTCAAAGCCTGTTCCCCTGGGAAACTGAGAATTGTCTGGATATGAAACCTATCAGAATTTTTGGGATCAAGCCTAGAATCTACTTTTTAACTTTAACAAGTTGGTTAATATAAGAAGTCCCTGATATGTTAAGTTCTTTGCCTACCTCTAATTCCAGTAGCTAAGTGTCAAGGTGTGAATAAAAACCAGAAGCAATCTCTTTAACTGATTCTTTAAAAAGTTTAAAACCTAATTTTAAAAGTAACTTTGCTTTTAAGATATGTTAATTTAACCCTTTAATCAAACATCTTATGTGCCACTAGGATCAAAGGCTTCCATTTCAGTCTTACCTGTTTTGTTTCTAACTGCCTACATACTTATAGCCAAAACTTGGGACAGTGAAAAATGGTATGTTTTCCCCTGTATTCAGTCCCTTCTCCCCCCCCACCCCCCATATTCAGTTTTAAGACTCACACCAAAGTTAACAAACCCCAAAAATCCAGTTTCTCTAATAAAACATTTACCTGGAACAAAGCCTTGCCTTTCCCTGGAAATTCTTGGGTTATATCTTCTTTCCAAGCTAAGAAAGCTTCTTCTTCAATAATTTCCATGTCATAGAAGTGAACAAAAAAGCGGAGTAACATGCCTAAAACAAAAATGTAATTCCACTTAGCGTGCTGTTAAGAATTTCCTCACACTCACCATTCTTATGAGTGGTTTTCTTACCTTTTGGGAAGTTGCTGTTGTAGCAGTGCACCTGAAGAGCATACAGGGCACTGACCTGTAGATCAACATGATCATGAAGGAATTTCTGCATTACTGGCTTGAAAGAAAGAAGCAATTGTTTTTCCTGCTCTAATTGTTCTTTGGAAGGAGCAGAGGAAGAATCCGTTTCATCACTGGGTGGGTTTACTTCACTAGAAATATACTGTAAGAAGCTGAAGAAATTGAGAGCTTATTAGACCCAGAAGTGAATCTTTTGCTCAAAAACAATTTATACTTATCTGTAGACTATATATACACAAAACCACAAGTTTTAAAATCGTACCTAGTCATTAAGATGTTCACAAATCCTTTATCTACATGAAGTTTGGGAGAGATGTTATCTTTAATCCACTTATATATGGTTTGAGGAGATGGGTCCAACTTTATTTGCTTCAACAGTTCCTTCTCTAATTTGAGAAGTGGGAATAAGAAACTCAGTCCCTTTCCTTCTAAAATCTCCAACATCCGGTCCTTATTCTGATCAATTTCTGAGGAGACAAAGTCATTTGTATTATCAGTTTAGTTGGCCTGTACATAGAAGAAAGCTTTATTTAACAAAGGATTTCACAAACATGCAAGATTCACCTAAAAGTTAAAAGAACTAACCAAGCAAAGAGAACTCCCTCAACAATGGATCAAATTAAATTGTAATAACCTTTTTTGTGAGACCATCTGTGGTATTTACATGGTCCAAACTATATAATGTACTCAAGGTACCAAGAATACTAAAACTTGTAATTTTAGTATTAAAACCCAAAAAGTTCCCCAGAATTTTCTTACCTGGGAGCATTTTCTGCATATTGACCTTGCTTTGTTGAAAGAGTTCTGTTAGCCATTCTCGATCTTGTAACTTAGCTAATTGCTGAAGACAAAGTAAGAAGAGAGGAAAATGGGTGCCACTTTCCAGTGGTTGAGCTAGTTCTGAAATGCTCACCAGCTCTGAAATGATGGCACGAGCTGCAAACTGTGCTAGGTATGATTTCACCAAGGGGATGTCAACCTCCAGTTTGGGGCACTGGTCCAATACGTTCAGGAAAGCCTTAGGAAGAATATATAAAAAACAGTCAACTTACTAAGTCTTCAAATTGTAACAAAGAGTTCTCACAAGATCAGAAGTGTGTTCTACCTGCATGAAGTTGTCACTTGTGGCTATTCCTTCCTGTTTGAGTAAACTGATCAAAGAACTTGCTTTTTCTTTATCTTCATCACTTCTATCCAGTGACAAGATGATTACTTTGCTCAACATCTCAGGAAGAAAGTGTTTAGGAGCCCGCATTTCTCTTACACCATTAACAGCTTCATTTGCATTTCCACTATTCAGATATTCAGTCACAACAGTTTCCTGAAAAGAAATTAGCCATCTTTAGTAGTTTTCCATCTCAAGTATATGCCAACAATGACTATGGGATAATTTAAAACTTACAGTTAGTTTAAGTAATTCTTCCTTTGATGGTGGTGGCTTTTTACTGGTCTTGGCAGGCTTTTCCTGGATAAGTGGTGGGTTAGTTTTGAGACCAAGCTGAGGTGTCTATAAATAGAGCAACATATCACACATGAATGTTTGATGACTTTTTAAAAGGAGCTTGTGAGGTTACAGGAAAAACCACACAATCTTTATTTTAGGCAGCTATAGAAAAATACTGAAAACAGCAACAAAAAGTCACACTATCTGTACCTGTCCCAGAGGTGGTGTCTGAGTGCGAGGTGGTTGTGCACTAGGAGGAATCATAGTTATCTGGGGCTGAAGCTTTGGCACTTGATTTTTATTCATTAGGAACGACTGAGCAGGCCTCAGGCTAATCTAGAATTGAAAACAAATCAGATATTCAAAGTTAGCAAAATGTAGTTGGCTAACATTAAATGCAACATTCTAACATCCTATGACTCAGTATATAATGATCAAATCTAGGGTAGACATACAAGTTTCTCTGGTAACTAGAAAATGTTATCCTGTGTTAGTAACAAGTTTAACTTCTGGGAAGAAAATGAAAGATCTGATACACACGAGAAGTAATTACCAATCATTTATGTGTACCAGAATTCTCCTATAGTATCACTACCATATAGACAAAAACCCAGAAAACTTAAGAGTTTAGAAAATGTCTTGCTCATTCTATTTACAGGGAAGTCACAATCAAAATCTTGACAACCATTCTCCTTGCTCTAACTTAAGACTTTTAAAGAGGCTTGCCCTCATATCTCATAATCTTCGCTCATAGGACGCTGGACTCCAAAGAAAGAAATAGAAGTTCAGGAAAGAGAGAAAAAAGATAAAAGAACTCCAGCATTAAGTCCTCTTAATAACGCGTCTTTTTATAATCATCGGGCAATAGATTTCTGAATCAACAAACTATTTGTATATAAGTAACATAGGCAAATGTACCTCATCTGCATTAAGCTGTCCTTTCTTAGAAAACCGAGGTGGCATATCCTTCGACTGTCCTTGCAGCTGGGATAAGAGTCCCTGACTCTGGTTATGGTAGAGCTGGCTTAGCCCCTATTTCAGAGAGGGAGAAAGAAAGTCTAGATAAAAAGGGGTCCACAAATTATGGTAATCAAGTACCAAAGGGATGAGCCAAGCCATAGAAAAGCTTAACTGAATTTTCCCAGAGAAAGTAAAAGATGAAACAGGAAAGAATAAACTCTAGCCTGACTGTCAAAGATGTGATTTTACTAGTCTTAAGGATAAGCATTTTACCCAGTTTGAGGTAACTGTCAGATGTAAATTTAATTCAGAAAAACAACCTACAGTATCTTCTTTTGTAAAAAACAGAACTGAATAATGTACACTGCAGAAGTTAGCACTTGCTGCTTAAACATTCATGCTGTTTTCTCACCTGGCTTTTCATAAACTTGCCTCCCATCTCTCCAAACTGCGATTGCGTGGGAGGCATGATGTGTCCCCCATGGCCATTGAAGAGTTGATTTGATCGATGACGCCCCATGGTGGGTGAAAATCTATCCTGGATAACTCCTGGACCAGTACCAATTCCACTACCTTAAAATACACACAACAACTCTTTTAAAACTTTCTATTCTAATGTTAAGAGACCTTTACCTTTAAATCACTGTTTTGTTCAAAATCACCTGGCATTTGTCCAAACATATCAGCAAGTCCTCCAAGTGGGTCCCTATCCATTTTCATCCTGGGTGGCATGAACGGTCCCTCCAGAAAGAAGTCACTTCTCATCCCTTGAGCCATAGGAGGAGGAATAAACACTCCTAGGTCCTTTAGAAACAAAGTGAACACTTGCTCCTGAATACTATTTTTATTTATATAATTTCTTTACAAAATGGATTTAAGATACTAAAAACATTAAGTTCCACCAGTAAAATGAGTTATGTCCAATAAGAGGGGTCGTCCACTATCAACTAAAAGCCCCCTTGTAAAAAGAATTCTTACTTTTACTGCATCTTGACGGATTTGATTGATCGTCTTTGGTCCATTGTCAAGAAAAGCCTTGCGAGGAACCCAGTGGTGTTCTCGCAACTCTACGGTATCCTTGAATTTAAAAAGTTTCAATTAGTTTTTATTCAGTATTCTTTCCTTTAAAAAAGAAAAAAGGGGCCTCCCTGGTGGCGCAGTGGGTTAAGCAACGCACTATGGAGCAGACGGCACTATGGAGCAGACCGCAACCACTGCAGCACGAGTTCGATCCCTGCTGCCGGCCAGGGGGGGACCCACATGGCGCGGCAGACCTCTCCTGCCTTGCCCGCTGCTCCCCTCAGCAGTGTACTTCNGTTGATCTGCCTGTTCTGCTCCCTGCTCTCTGTGGTGAATCCTCTCACCCCCCACACCTCTGGCCTGTACCCCAGTGCTTGTATGCATAAATAAATAAATGTTTAAAAAAAAAAGAAAAAAGAAAAAAGGTCAACATTTGAAGCGTTTTACCTGCAGCAGGAAACGAATCCTCGCTGGCAATTCCTTACTTAACATCAAGGAGCACATTCGGGCAAAGTACTGATCCATTAAGGACTAAAAGAAATAATTAGATTAAAATGTTATGGTAAATACATTACTATTTAAAGGCTTATAAAATGTCTAATAAGATTATAACTAAGGTTGTTAATGACTAAAGAAAGTAATACCCTAGCATGCCACAGAAATAAAATCATTTTGGGTAAAACTGATTATACATTCTGTCAGCAACTTTCATACCTTGGCTCGTTCATGGTCTAATCTAGGTCCCACTGTCCTCATTATCTGACAGAGGCACTCCAAATCCTCTCCCATATCTTTGAGTTGGACTCTCTTCTTCTTTTCCAAAAGCTAGCAAAAGAAATGTCACACATTGACAAAATATTACCTTGCTTCACCTGTCTTCCCCACATTACCTAGTTCCCTATAGTATAAGATGTTAATTTCACTTTCAATTTGGTCTGTTAAAAAAACTCCTCCCGATTTAACAATTTTTAACAAAATCAGGTCTACTCCTATCTCACAAAACACATCACACACTTTGACAGAAATAACACTTTTGCTGGCCATCCAACACCCTCAAATGACACAATTTTAACTTATTTACCCCTCCCTATTATGCTTAACCAGTGAATAAGCCTAAATTCCCAGTCACACTTACTGTTTTGATGCACTTATGAAGGATAGATTCATGAATAAGATCAAGCTTTCCAAGTTCTCCAATGAATTTGATGTTCCCCAACATCTTGATCTTAGCAATGGCTCTCTGTTCCTCCTCCTCTGGGAGGAGGGGATTTTCACGCTTATCATAGACTGTAAAAAGACATAACATGAAGTCAGCACTCAGAATTAAGTTGAAAATATAAAATACTATCTAATAATATTTAAGTTCTCACCATCAACATTTCTGGTTCGGTTTTCAAATTCATCTTGTAATTTGGAAATTAGGAGGCGTCTGAATGTCTATCGCAAACAAGAAAGACAGTATGTAGGTTTTGCTATAAAATATTTCAATCAACTTTTAAATAAGCAAACACTACCACTTACTGTGCTTTGCTTCTGTCCTGGCTGACCCTCTGCTGCTGGGCCATCAAAGTTTGGTGCATCTTCTGCCAATCGCAGACATAGCTGAGCATACAGTGAGCTATACTTTGGCTCTTCTAGGGCTTTGTCCACAATCTAGACAGAGAATATCAGTGTTTCTAACTTATTGCCAAGTTCCTTTCATTTATAACATTTATACTTTCCCTTATGGTCTGAAGAATCTTAAATTTCTGACTACTAACATCCACACAAGGAAAACGAAAACTTAAAGCCTGCTGATAGCTCATTTAGCTCTAAACACAAAGTATGAACAACTTAAAATTTTCACCTCTACACATAAATTTAAATATATTTCCATTTGTGTATTCAAAACAACCAGTTTTCTGATGTTTAAATAATGAAAAATAAAAAGTTCACCTCAATCTGATGCCATTATAAAAAAGTACTATTTGTTTTATGATCACCAGTAAGTATTCAAAATACATTAACAAACCTCAGTTCAAAGTAGTATGTGTCTCTGTGTGTGTGTGTGTATATATATATATATATAAAACTTAGAATTGTTAAATATTTTCTTCTTCCTTTGACATTTAACTTACCAGCAGTATGACCCCTTTAAGGATGAGTTTAGACTCTACACCCACATTGAGGAGCTCAAGGCATAGCTTGTCAAACTTTTCAGGAGTAAGCTTATTTAGTATGCTGGGGGGAAAGGAAACACATTTTAAGTGTCAACCAACACAAAGAATTGAAAAAAGAAAAAAAAAAATCTCAATTTCTTTTCTTCCACTATTTCCCTTTAAGACACACAGCTTTCTTTATTACCCATCTAACCCAAGGGCATTAAAATAAATCTCACTGTTAGGTTACAATACAGGTTGTGCCTGACTGTGGGTCCCTATCTCTTTGACAAATCTTCCTTACATCCTCAAACTCTGAGAGCAAGACTCTCCTTTATTATCAAGGCTAGCTCTAGGACCTAAGACCATTATGTTCTGTGCTTCACTAGGTAATACACTAGTTATGGGGAATATCAGTGGAGTTTTAACCCAATACCTGAAAGCAACCCCCCAAATAATAATGTGTTATTTTTGGGACAGTACAGTCAGCACTGGCATTCGTTAAAACATGCGCTTTGGACACAAACATTGCCACCTATGTAATACACCACACACACGGAGAGGTACTCCTTTAGGAAAAGGACAAAAAAAAAAAAAAAAAAAAAAAAAGACTTACCCTCTTACTTTCCTGAAGATTGCATCATGTCGTTCTTTTTCATTTGCGGAGTTGTTTGCTGCGGAGTTGTCATCTCGTCTAGTGCTTCGTGCAGGAATCCATTTCTGAGCGTTTTGCCCTGGGGTTTTCCCCAGGAACTCGCTAGTAAAAACAGATTTGTAATACAGATTAAGGTAATTTAAAATGTAAGATCCAGTTACTTATCAAAATGTTATACAGATCAGAAATCCTTCAAATTAGAAGGGAAAAAAAAAACCCCACCAATACACACTAACTCCCGGTTTCTGAATCTCCCTCACAACCAAAGTGGTCCTCAAAATTAAATGTAACCAAAATCACTGGAAAACCCCTTCCCCCAAGTTTCTGTCTCAATGGTGAGAGACAAGGCCTGATAATTTACATTTCTAATAAGCTCACAAGCGATTAATGCTGCTGGAGGTGTGCAGGAGCCACACCTTGAAACCAGTATTTCCTAATTTCTTATGCTCACCATCAGTGGAAAGATCCAAAGAGTAAGTAAATGAGCAGTTTAAGAGCCTCAATTGATCAGATGATGTGGCTAAGGAACAATCAAGAGCTAATATTCTAAATTTAAAACATGTAATAAAACCTTGACCAGTAAGATCTTAATTCCTCAGCTCTACTGTCATAACTAGACTGTTATGAATGAGAGACTATTAATCTAAACCGGCTACTTTCAATAAAACACATTTATCCATTTATCATACCTGTTGCCAGCAGTCTTGGGATAGTGCTGAGGTGCACCCCTACTTCCTCCTCCGCCCGAAGAAGCACTATTTAAAACAAAACAAAACAAAACCTCTCAATTATGGTTCACTCAAAAGGTCCGTTTAACCTGTGCTTTAGAAATTGTACACAACTTATGCTGTTAAGTCAAATAATTTATTTACCTTTTTCATGGCAATTAACAGGATTTTAAATTAAACCTGCAGCACACTGTCAGATTTGGTGGTAGTGATTCTTTTAGTTTTGTAATCGATGTCTTTGTAACAATTGCAAAAGTAAATCTACACATACCTGAAACGAGAAGCACCCCCTTCTGCAATCGCACTCTCCACTTTGGCGGCTTGACAACGAAGAATCTTCAAAAGAATAATATTAATGGATGGGGTGGGAAGGGAAGGGGATGGGAGAAATGAAAAACCTAGAATGAGAAAGAATACTACAATTAGATGCTGCCAAGATACAGATCTATCACCCATCCTTCAATATTAATTTATTTCAGATACTGGCACTGCAGTTGATTCAACTTTCACTGCATTGCAGATCTCCTCAGACTAAAATAGCAAGGACTCAAAACACAAATAGACAGTAGTATTTTTACTATGTAGCCCCCTGGAAATTCCCTTGTGTTCAGGATGCAAAAAAAAGACTTCCTAGAAATATGACCATCTAGTCACAGTCTACTGCCTTTGAAAGTGAGCAATGAGATCAACAGAACATCGAACTACCAACGTGGAAAATGTAGTAAATTTTCTGCCTAAATGACGGGCTTGAACAGGGATGGCCACGGGATTAATTAAAGACTGCTTAGCTGTTTTCTTCCCCGACCATCCTTTTCATTCCTCCGCCCAGAGGGCATCCAGAAAGGGACAGGGGTGTACAGCAGCTGACACTAAGCAGGCGGAAGACGAAGGCCACAACATGGCAGCAGGAACCTCCGCCCCATTTTTTCCCTTCCTGGGAACAAAAAAAGCAGTGGATTCCTCCCACCCAGGCTGGAGTTAGGAAGTGCTTCCGACAGCCTCCTCGCGAAGCCGCTGGGGGCAAGCCTCGGTGGGGAGGAGCGGAGGCCGCCCCCGCCGGCCCAGCGCTCGGCTCTTTGTTCTCCAGGCAGCAAGGCGGCCTCCTTCCCACCCGCCGCCTCGGAGGGGGCCCGCTCCCACCCTATAAATCCCAGAGGGACTGACAGCCGTCGCTCCGCTCGCCTCCGACAGACAGACGGGGCACAAATACTTGTTTTCTTCCTTCTCTCCCGCCCCGGGCGGGGCCCACTGGGGAGGCCCTTCGTCCCCCTCCGGCTCCCGGCCCCACATACCTCCCCACCGGGAGGCCGGGCTCCGGGACTCCTGCGCCTCAGCTGGTCCCGCGCCAACGGCCGGGCCCCCCGCCGCCCGCGTTCCTCCCCGCGTGGCGCGCGGTGCCGCCAAGCTCTCACCCCGTCAGAGCACACCCGCACCTCGGCCCGCCCCGGCCTCGCAAGAGACGGCCACCGACAGCCACGGTGACGGCTGGAGGCCCCCAAAGCTGCCGGATTCCTTCTAGTTCGTCAGTAACCGGAAGGGAGAACAAAGGCGAAGAATTTCCAGGTGCTCGAAGCGTGGAGGAAACGCTGGAAAGGGTCGCCCCGCCCGGCTCGCCTGCGGCCGCCATTTTGTACCGCTCGAGAAGAAGCGGCCAAGGCGCGGCGGCCATTTTGGAGCGCTGTACTCGGCGGCGGCGGCGGCGGCGGCGGCGGCGGCGTCTTCACTCACCTTCACCGAGAACTCAGCAGCTGCCACCGCAGCTGCCTCCTCAGGATCCGGTCGTCGGGGACGGGGAAGGGGGGAAGGGGAACGGAAAACAAAAAAAAGGGGGAGGGAAGGGGGAGGAAGGAGTCGGGAAAAGCTTAAAACTCTCAGTTCAGAGGAATCGCTGCTGCAGCCACCACCCGATACTCGCCGCCACCTCCATAGAGCTCCGACTCGCTGCTGGCGCTGAGGCGTGTCTGAAGCTGAACTTATCACTCTGGGGCAGCCGAACCTACCAGGGCCGCCCCGAATGGCTCCTTCGCCACCCAATCAGCAGCCTGGTTGCTGTTCACCACCAATCCGCGCAGGGCGGCGGGGAGGAGCCACAGGGCCAAGCTCGGTTGCGGCACAGCCCCGCCGCAGTGCGCAAAGCCATATTCCCGAAAGCTCTGAGGCCAAGTCAGTGGCGTAAGGAGAACTAAGTACTGTAGAGATGTGGGCCACTAGCGTAAAGTCGGAGAGCCCTTCTGAGTCTGCGTTGGTGTGGCTGTCTTATCTCTCTCCAGTCTCTTTGTTCCCTGAGTCTGTACTCCATGCTCTAGTTATACAACCCTGTTTCCCCTCCTCGTTTTCTCACCGGGAATGTGGAAAGAAAACGCGCCTACTCTACTCAATTCCTTTCAGCGCGTGTCAGAGCAGTGATTTTCCGAGCGCCCCCAAAGAGCCATGGTTGCCCCTCGCAAACCAGGTTTCTCTGGGACTGACCTGTGGGATTGAGGCCTGGCACCCCCCGGGCACAGCGCTGGGAAACGCTGCGGGTCTCCGGGTGCTCGGTTTAAGCCGCTTAGGGTGGGGGTGCTAAGTGAGGTTCAGAAGACAAGACGGTGCACCCAAATGCGTGAAAAAACCACTTCCCACCCCCTGTAACGTGAATGAAAAAAGTTATAAGGGCTTTCTTCTCTTTGTACCTCGAACAAGCAGCAGCCTTCCCCAATGGTATATTCGGTCATCGGCCGCGAAGGAATACCCAGAACATACCAAACTTCTTTCTGGGAGTTCTGAGGTTTGGAGCATTTTGTTGCTAGCTCCTGGGTTTTGGCGTTATTTTGTTTTTTACAAGTACGTTGAAAACTGTCAGCTCCGTATTTCCATTTTCTGTATGGTCTACCATAACAAATAGGATTAGACTTTTCAAACTGGCAGGTCAAACTATTTATACTTAACAAGTAATATTTTATAGGAGGGATACCATAAAACAAAGTGCTCGATAGTTTGCGACATCTTAGCTATTCAAATAGGAATTCTTGTTTGCATATACAATCAATTTCCCCATCTCCATTTTTAAACATAGTTCTTGATAAAATGTGTACTATAAAGCAAGAATGTGTGTGTGTGTGTGTGTGTGTGTGACTTGCATGACTTTCAAAGTGTCCAATAAAGGGCAGAATTTTCAAAGAGCCAAACATATTTGACATGTCAAAACAGCTCTTGGTGTTGAAAGCATCTAGTCCTTAATACAATTTTCAAAAGTTGCACAGATTTTCCTAGGACATTTAAACCTGATAATAGAAGGTTGTGGTGTGGCTCTTAAGATTTCTAAAACAACTCCAGCTTTAGATGTTTACCATACAGTAAATGGATTATCTTACCCCCTCCCACTTTATTAATACAATTACTGCTATTAAGTCACTTTCACATCAATTTTATTAACTGGAAAAGCTTATTCTTCCTCCTGGAGTTAGTTACATGTTTTTTAAAAAGGGAAATTATTATTGGGAAAGGTACAAATTGTGTTTCAGATATAAGAGGTTTCACTTCGTAACTTCAGGATCCACAGCTTCAAGTAACACCACAGTAAGTTCTTTATAATTGCTGTAGGACTTTAGGGCTTGCAAAAATGCTTTCACATATGTGGTATTTTATTTTTACATAACTGGATTATGTTCTTCATGACTGAATACATTAATCTCTGAAAGAATAGTTCAGAAACACCATACTAGTCTAGACTTCAAAGAGTATTCACTGAGTCCTAAAACCTGGACAGTCCTTTAATTGAGGAACTTGGAACAGTAAATAAATATAAAAGAAAGTTTTACTTAATATTTTATTTAATCTTTGCTAATTGTGAATCCCTCTGAGATGGGCTTTGCAGTTATGAATATGTCTGAAAAACTGGTCTGGGAGAGAGTAACCCAAGGTAGAAAATGTGAAAATCTTTCAATTACCTTTCTTTCTTTTAAATAATGTTTACTTATTAGTAGAAGACTTGCAGTGTAGGCTAGAGGTGCAGGAAGTGAGAGGGTCCACCAAAGACAGAATGGGAAACAAAACAGGTGGATAGACTGAAATACACTGCAGAGGGGAGCAGGGGGTGAGACAGTAGACTTCTGCTATGCCATGTGGGTCAGCTTTCTGGCCAGGGATCGAACTCCTGCTACAGTGGCTGCTGCTAACTTGATAGTGCTGAAACTTTACCCTTTGTGCCACCAGGGAGGCCTCAATTGCCATTCAATTGGTGGAAAAGATAGACATGCACAATTTTGAAATGTTTCCATCATATCACAAATGTATGAAAATTCAAGTCATTGTCTGGAATTTAGCTTTTAGTTTATAGAAAGTTGAATTTTAAATACATCCACTTCAATCTGCTAGTTTTAACACTTCCATTTTATGTTAATTTTCTATGAAAATTTCTTAAGCATCCTGACTTGTTAACTCATACATTTTTGCATTATTTTAACTACTTATGTTAAATGTTGGTTGTTATTATTTCAATACACATAACTCCTGTGATTCTCTTTGTGGTTAAGAAATCTTTAATGATAACATCTCCAGTCCCAATCTCTAACTCCAAATCTGAATTTCCATAAGCCTATCAATCAAAGAGTCAAACTTGTAGCCATATTTATATTTAATTTGTGCCACAAAGTAATTTGAAACATTTGGATTAGCTGACACTGAAATTCTACATTTTACATATAAATCCAGATTGCCATTTTTTTCATGAATAATCTTAAAATGTGGTGATATTGGGCCTGAAATTGCAACAAAGAAACCTAGTTGTGTAGCAGCTATTCTATCTAGATGTTTTCATTTCACAATAGTGAAATTTGACTTGATTCACTCATATATGTTCCTGTCTGACCTCAGTAACCATTTTGCTTTTTTGTGTTATTTGTTCAAATTCAACAAATTCAGATTCAGTATATATTTTAATTGATTGTCTCCTATTATAAGGAAAAGGATTCAAACCAGTTTAAATATCTTCTCTACCACTTACTGTGTTACTTTGGACAAATTATTTAACTACCCTCTCTTATTTTCTGAATCTATAAAATAACTATAGAGTTGTGAAAATCAAATTATATAATGTATGTAAAGCAAATAACATAGCCCTGCCCTAGTAATTATCAGTTATCATATTATCAATATCAACTAACCATTTCACAACTAGTTTTGCTAAGTATTTCACTATTCAATACTAGAGACCGGACTCTACATTTTCTCTTTCCATTTAATTAGGTTAAGATTCAATCATTCTTGAGTCCTGATATTACTTCTATCTAAATCATCATCTTTCTATATGTCTTTCTCCTTAAAAACTTTTCCTGAATTATGGAAAAATTCCAGTTGGTCTCCTTTAGTCTTTCCCTTCTATGTATAATCATACTAGCCTCCCTTAAAACACTTTTTCCTCCCAGTGCATCATTACCATGCTTAAAAATCTTGGTTCTTCACTAATTTCTACATTAGTTGATCTCAACCTGGGCTGCATAGTAGAATTAGTTGGGGCCTTTTAAAATTCCCAGTGTCCAGATTCTACCCAAGACCAGCTAAATATGAACTTCCTGGAGTAGGCATCAGTTAATCAATAGCTTTTAAAGCTCTCCAAGTAATTCCAATTACTGTCAAAGTTTGGAAAACATATTAGAAATTTACAGCTGAAGAAACCCTAAGAAAAGGAAATAATTCTAGGAAAGGGCATTTCCCTATGAGAAGAAACGGATATTTGAACCTAGTTCCTCTCTCCTAGTTCCTATCTTTTAGCCTGGCTTTCGAGCCCTTCATAGTCTGGCCTTACCCGACCTCTTTTTTGGTCTTATCTCTCACCACTCCTAGATACCCAGTCTCCACAACTAGAGCCAGTTAGGCGGGCATTGCTGCCTCAAAAAAATTCATTCCCACTAATGCTCCATTGTTTGCAATTTTGAGGCATTCTCATATATTCCCTGAATTGATTCATTCCTGCAGCACAGATATAGTGCTCTGATCAAAAATCTCAGTAGCTCTCCTCTAAGAACAACAAACTCCTCGGTTGTCATAAAAGCCCCTTGGTAATCTGGGAACAGACTGCTTCCGTGTTTCTAGATACATTTCCCCTCAATTTCTAGTAATTTTTAAAAAGATTTATTTATTTATACTTACAAGAACTGGAGTACAGGCCAGAGATGCAGGGGTGGTGAGAGGATTCACCAGAGACAGAGCAGAACAGGAGGACTGACTGAAATACAATGCTGAGGGGAACAGCAGGCACCTGCGCCAAGTGAATCACCCCTCTGGCCAGGGATCAAACTCACACTGCAGTGGCTGTAGATAGCTTCACAGTGCTGCACCCCAACTCCCTATGCCACCAGGGAGGCCCCCAACTCCTAATAATTAATAATCTAAGATATTCTAATTTTGTTCCATTTGTAACAACCAGTTCTGTATTTTGACTAAAATTTGATGATCTTTGTCCACTTGGCAGAAAAAAATACAGAGCAAGTTGAATTACTAATATACTAATGGCTACGCAAGGAACTTGGGTTTAATCTGTTTTCAAGAGGCTCACAATCTCACAAGAAGGAGAAATAAACCAATTACATACAAGAGCAGGGGAAGGGTAGAATCAGTGCTAAACTGAGCAATGAAGAAGAGATACTATAAGGTTTCAGATTTCATACTGACAATACTGGCAAAGAAAGCTTCTCAAGTGATCATGATTCTGATTAATTTTAGCTTAAAATTGATCATTTTAATTAATCAGAGTGCTATTTTATGGACATTAACCAGTGCTTGTATAGAATGGATTGAAAGACTAACCTCAAGCTAAGGAGTTAAGTTAGAAGGCTATGTATTCTATTATTTTTATGGGGCTTATTTTTTATCTTCCTTCTAAAACCATAGGTCCTTAAGATCGAAAACACTTCTCTTGCATTTACAGTAGAGTTTTTTCACATAGCAGGAGCTGAGAAAATATTTATGCATATTATCTTGTTGACATTTATTCATTCACTTTTCTCTTGGCTTCTATCACTTTATACTTTCCAGGATTTCCTCCTACCTCATTGGCTCTTTCACTAATTCAGCTGTCTTTGCTGGTTTCTCCTTTTCTGCTTGACCTCTGAATATTGAGGTACCCAAGGATTTATTCTCTGCCTTCCTCTTTTCCCTCAAATACTTTCTCTCTCAGTAATTCATTCATCCTATGACTTTAGATACCATTTATATGAACATGATTTCCAAATTCATATCTTTAATTAGCCCACTCCCACTCAAACTATAGATATTACAAAGCCTACTGGAAGTTTTCCTTGTGTATTTAATAAACATTTCAAATTTAACATGTTCAGAAGACTCTTTTTTCCTATTGCTCACCATTTTGCTTTTGCTAAAGCAAGAAAACCTATGAGTCATTCTTAATTCCTCTCTGTCTCATCTCCCACATCCGCTTGATCAGATGTTCAATTGGTTCTATCTCTAAAATATATATAAATCAGTCTATTTCTTTTGCTATACCTTAGTATCACTTTAATCATTATTGTCTCTAGCCCCGAGTACTGCAATAGCCTCCTAGCTGATCTCTCAACTGAATGTCTTTTTTTCCTTCAATAAATCCCTTCTCTATAGTCAGTCACCATTTAAAAATAAAAGCAGATAATGCTACTTCCATGTTTTAAAACCCTTTGATCATGGATATGCATTATATGTACAAGAAAATCCTAACTTTTCATGTGCCGCTTACATAGCTCTATATGTCCTGGCCTTTGAATATGATTTTGACCTCATTTACCATGTTTCTCCTAAACTTCTCTATTTCAGTCACACTGTTCTTTTTTGTATTGTTCAAACATATCAAGTTCCTACAAATACTAGTAGTTCCTATGACTACTTCTTTTTCAAGTTCTATTATTCCAAAGCTCGTATTCTAGCTTTTTACATATTTGATTCTTTTTCATAATTTAGGTCTCAGCTTCATGAGCTTAGGTTATCACCTCTTTAGAAAAGTCTTGTCTGCTTACTCTATATAAATACCTATTACATTACTCGAGATAATTTTTTTAGTCCTTATCACTATCTAAAATAATTTTTTGCATTCTCTCATATGTATTATCTGCTTACTGTATTAGGATGTAAGCTCAATGACAGCAGACACCCTGTCTGTCATGTTAACTGTTATACCCCTCAGATACAGGGCTCAGGTTAGTTCCTAGCATATAAAAAACATCAATAAAAAACAGTGGATATAAGAATATACATTCTTTCAATTAAACCTCAGTATAAATCATTTGGGGTGAGTAGGAAGTGTCATTTCCTGCCCATTTTACAAAGAGGAAATTTGAAATTTGCCTAATGTAATTCAATTAGTACATAGCAAAACTGCATACTTTTCCAAGTATACCAAGCTCCCTCCTATAGCAACAGGAGTAGCCATAATAGGAATATTCCCTTTGTAAACGTCTTTGGCCTGTGAGGTGTTTACATTAGTTTCCTGTGGTAGCCATAACAAATTGTCACAAAGTGGGTGGCTTAAAACAGCAGAAATTGATTTTCTCACATTTCTAAAGATCAGACTTTCCCAAATTAAGGCATTAGCAGGACCATACTCTCCACAGTGGTTTTAAAAGAGAAACCATCTCTTGCCTCTTCTAACTTCTGGTAATTGTTAGAATTTCTTGGCTTGTTGTTGCATCTTTCTCTGCTCTACTTTCACATTGTCTTTATGACAAAACTTCCTCTTTCTTTCTTATTAGGATATGCAAATAATTCAGGATAAATTCCTTCTCTCAAGATCCTTAATTGTATTACATCTTTTGTCACATAAGGTAATACAAGTTTCAAAGATTATCAAAGTTTCAGAGACTATCTTTTGGGGGCCCACCATTTAGCCCACTGCAGTGCTTAAATTCTATTTAAGGGGCCAGTCTCTATTTTTTTAATTAACATTCATTCATTTAATAAATATTTAATAAGCACCTAATGTATTCTATAGAAGATGGGTTCATATTGATAAGTAATAGCAAGCACTTTGTACTTTGGGCAAAAGAGACTGCTATGACTAATTATATTGGGACAGCAGGCATAAACCAGGACTATACTAGAAACCACAACGGATTCTCTTGCTTACAATGTATGTTATTAGGCCAACAAAATGAAATAAGGCAAGATCCTTCCTGCTAGTATTTTTCCCAATGTCATTTCTTTTCAAGGCAAACATAGTACTTAGTTTTTGATTTTGTTAAATGGGTAGCAAGTAAAATGACCGAGATGATCTTACTGAACTTCATCAACATGAAGAAAATTTATATCTTTGGACATTTTACCTGTAAGCTAGAAGGGGGAAACCCATTTTGGAGGCTATTTCAGGGCAATTTTTTTTTTTTTTGCATTAGGCTAGAGACATATTTGAGCCTTTAGTAGAGGAAGACAACTGATGCTATCATACCACTGCATTTCATAATTTAATTAAGGGAAACTAAAGTTGAAGAGTGGGAAATGTTCATTTGCAAGAAACACTTTGAAAAGTGATCAGTATTACCAGTAGCAACTTACAAGAAATAATCTTCAAGTTATATGCCATTCCTAGTATCCCTTTCTTTTCAAAGTCAAGCATATACATATTATAAGTTACTAAGAATAGTATTTCAGAGATAATATTGCATTAACTCTAATTTTATGGAAAAAAATCATTTGCAAACTTTGGTACTTGATAATTTTTATAAATGACAATACTTATTAACAATACATATTAAACCCAGCATGACCAAAAGTATGTTAAAACAATGCAATTTAGGCATTACTGTTCTTGAAAGTGCAAATATTGAACTGAAATAGAGATGGTTAAGTACAATAAACCAAATATTTAATCAGGTTTTGGAGAGCAGAAGATACACACGTCCAGAGCACAGATTATATACATTAAAAATAATTTGAAGAAGCTCAAGTTTACACTTTAAAGAATGCTTTCATATTGTGAAGAAATCTTATTTCATATTACAGGTGAAGAAACTGAGGTTTGAAGAAGCTAACTGACTTATCTCTATCTATTCTTATTCCTGTGGATTTCCTCTACATCATACTTTTATCTCTTTAGCGAGTATCTGGAGTTAAGATGTTTAGGGCTTGTTTAATTAAACAAGTTAAATCATTTACCAGAGTCTGAATAAATAAAAGCAGTTATGATAATAAATTTTATTTATCAACTTTCGATGACCAGGGTGCCCAGATATTTGGTTGAACATTCTGGATGTTGCCACGAAGATGAGATTAAGACTTAAATTGGTGATGTTTGAATAAAACTGGTTACCCTTCATAATGTGGATGGGTCCCATACGGTCTTAATAAAACAAAAACTGACCTCCCACAAGTAAGAAATTGTACCAGTTGACTGCCTTTAGACAGAACTATAACTCTTCTCTGAGTCTCTAGTCTGCCAGCTAACCCCCAGTACAAATGTCCCCAATAACAAATGTCCACAATCAAGTGAACCAATTTGTTAGACATCTGTGTATATACACATCCCATTGGTTCTGTTTTTCTGAAGAAGCCTGACTAGTACAGCAATTATTTGGGAAACTACTATGATCAGGCAGAGTTATCTTTTTTAAAAATTTTAAAAAAGATTTATTTATTTATGCATATAAGAACTGGGGTACAGGCCAAAGGTGCAAGGAGGAGAGAAATCACAAGAGAAAGAGTAGGGAGCAGAACGGGCAGACATAGTGAAATACATTGCTGAGGAGAGCAGCAGGCAAGACAGGAGAGTCTGCTGTGCCATGCGGGTCCCCTCCCTGACTGAAGATCAAACTCATGCTGCAGTGGCTGCAGATAGCTTCAGAGTGCTGTGTCTTAACCCCTTGAGCCATCAGGGAGGCTCCTAAAGGTTTCTTCTTAAAGCTGAAATTAATCTCATTCTCTTGCTTTCTTTGGAAAGTTGATTAATTTAAAAAGCTGATCAGTTTTTTAAAATGCCTGGTCTTAGGTAATTTTTAAAGTGGAAGTACAGGCTTGAGAGACATTTAAACACTCAATTACTAGGGGGTGAGTTTAAAATGCTAGAGAATGGGTATTTTATACTGTTGCTCTGAGAATCAATATGTACATTTACATGTACTGGAGTGGAATTCTGGATCATTTACCAACTAGTTTGCACATTTAATAAGTTGCTTGCTACTTATTTTGTCTGTTGAGGTTAGAGAATTATCCTAGAGATATACTATATGAATACATATGTTTCTCTTTATAAATCTTCTTTTGAGTTTTTCTGATGAAACTCAAATCAATAAGTATATAAAGATGATGATGATGATAATAATGAAAATATTAGTAATGCTTCAAGATTGTGCAGCGTTATTTTTCTTAGTCCAAAGCACTTTCTCATATAAAATCATGGTATCTTTGGGGGTGGTGGCAGTAAAGAATAGGTTGTAGTATCACAGTTCTACAGATTATGTAACTGAGGCACTCTGAGGTCTAGATTTAGGGTCTACATTTAGGGTCTTGTCCCTAGAGTTGCTCAAGGCAAGATATTAAAAACCAGGATACCCAGTCCCATAGCCAACTACTCTATCTTGTTTTAAATTTGTCTCATGTGTTTCCTGGACTGGGAATTCAGCATCCCTGATACTCCCTCCCCCCCCAGTAAAGACTGTAAGCCAGAGTTTTACTTGCTATGCGTTTACATATTTTATATTTCTAATAATTTTGTCATAGATTGTGGTGTATCATTGAAGGATTTTTTCAATTATAGAGTTTTTTCAAAGATATATAAATATCAGTTATACCTGGGTACTCTAGTACTCACCATAGCTACTAATTATAGACTGGAAGTATTAGTGGAAATGGGAAAGATATGACAAAACAAAAAATGAGAGTGATTTCTGATGCCAGGTAAAGTAGTTGGCAGTTTTTATGGCCTAACCAGTGTGTACCTTTTTGAATCTTAAATTTGGCAATGAAATAGAATAATAGAAGGGGGTTCATTTTTATCTATCAAATTGTAAATTCATTAAGTATGATGATTGCTCTGGTTCATAAAAAACAAGTCAAGATGTGGCCATGCCATCAATAATTTTTGTTGCATGATTTTTATGATCCTAGAGATTATTGAACTATTAATGACTTACTAAAAATAACATTCTTACTGCCGTCAGAACAATGATTTGCTTTATGGAGAGAGAACAGTGAGTCAATTCTAAAATCAAAAGAAATTTGAAGGGCTTCCATGGTGGCACAACGGGTTAAGTCTCAGTACTATAAAGCTATTGGCAGCCACTGCAGCATGAGATCATCCCCAGCCAGGGAGCTAACCCACATGGCACAGCAGACCTCTCGTTTTGCCTGCTGTTCCCCTCAGCAGTGTATTTCAGTCAATCTGCCTGTTCTGCTCCCTATTCTGTCTCTGGTAAATTCTCTCACCTTCCCCTCCACACCTCTGGCCTACACCCCAGCTTTTGTATGCATAAATAAATAAATATTTTTTTAATAAGAAATTTGAAGACAGTATGACAGACTTACACATAAAAAAGTAGGTTGTTGGTTGTTATTGCACCAAATACATACCTTCCCTTGGCTATAAATTCACTTTCTCTGGCTGATAGTTACATTTTATTGTGACTGATTAGATAAAGGGTAGAGCAAGAGAGAACTTTTGTGAACCACAAAGCTCAAAACAGAAAGCAAAGATAATATGGTGAATTGATGCTGATCCATAATTACCCAAAGCTGTTTCAGAGGCTTTAGTCTTTGTGCCGGAACACTGCACTTTTCCACTTTCAAATTCCCATGGCTGAGCTCAGAGTCTGTCCATAACTGCTCCCCTTCCCTGGAAGAGAAAGTACCTATCAAAGTATACAAATCAACAAAATATCTCAGTTTTGAATATCTCAGAACAATAAATGAGGGTCATTTATTTTTAGTTAATTCATTGAATCCTTTTTTTCCTTTTCAAGCATCATTTATACAAGAACTTCTCATATTTTGTGTTAGAGGGGATCTTAGTCTCTTCTGGGTAGAACTTTTTCAAAGTTTGACTCCTTTGTAAATTCTTTCTGTATGATGGCCAACCAGACATAACATCCAGATGGATCTGAGAAACAACTGGTGATAGAGACTTACATATTCATTGCTATATATATTCATTGGTACATTCATACAGCTTTTTGATTATAATTCACATTTACAAGCTTATGAGAGCCAAAAGGCAAACACATATAGCCTCTCAAACTACCAAACCAAAACCAGAGTGGGAGAAAAAGCACCTGTGTCAGTTTAAGGTCCAAAGTTATGATTTCTGAGGACTGAGAATTTTGGAATGAGACAAAGTATTGTTTATTTTTAATAAAAGATAAATACATGCATATGACAATCCCTGGTAAAATTAGCCCATCAATAATGTGGATCATGATCTATGATTACAAAATGTGCTTCTGACCTCTCAAAGGAAACAAAAGATAGTAGAAGAAATCAAAAGGTAAACATATTTTCTTGCATTTAAGAGTTAATGAAGAAAACTAGAGAGGACTGTCAAGAAATAGCTACTCTTTTGCCATCATTACCATCTATAAAACAAGTAGTTCATTAAGAAACTAGAGCAACATTAGGTTCTGTTTTTAGCTATGTTTTTCCTAATATAGGGTCTGGCACAATGTGATCTTTCAAAAACTATTTGTATAATTGTTAAGTATGATAGAAGTAACATGGGTTTTTTTTTTTTTTTCCAGAAAGGCCATGGGTCAACACTTAATAAATAATAATTAACAAACACTAAGGGCTTTACTATGTTGCAAAGTATATTCTGTATGTTTTGCAAGTGTTTACCAACCTAGGAGGTGGTTGATATTATCCTTTCACTGTCAAGGAAGCAGAGAGAAAAGAATTTTGACAGAGCTAGGGTGTGAGACAAGACAATATGGTTTCTAGAGGGAAAAAAAAACTATAGCATCAACTTACCTGCTCAGATCAACCAGGAAACAGCTCTATGGTAATAACTCTATGGGAAATTAAGCCAAAACTAGTTACCTGCTTAACCTGAGTCAAGAAGAGGAAGTTTGTCACTAGGCTGGAAAATTAGTAAGGGCTTTTGCTAGCCTAGAGTGGGGGAAAGCTCATATCGACAACTTTGTTAGTGGATAATAAAGCAGTGAATTTCAGAATATCATGACCTCTTGTAATGGGCACCTTTTTTTTAAATGACAATTTTAATGTTTCCTTTTTTCCAGTTATATTAATGTAAAACTGCTTTGACTAGCCCTGTAACTTTTATCTTGCTTTTCTTAATCATAGAACCTTTATGTTAGAGAGAGAGGGGAGGGGAAAGAAGAAGAGGGAGAAGTGGAGAGAAGATAAAGGGAGAGGGTGAGAAGGAGGGGGGAAAGGGAGGGAGAGATAGCCCTGACCAGAGAGAAGGAAAAGGAAGAGGAAGAGGAAGAGGAAGTGGGGTGGTAGGAGATAGCAAAGGCCAAGGACAAAAACTGACATTGGGAGAGGGCAGGTAGATGCAGGAGATTAAGACTAGAAGCTAGTGAATCCAATGTAGTGGCAGCATGCTTGAATTTCATGAGTTTTCCCCTTTACTCCTCAAAACCTGATCCCTTTGATCACAGAAATGATGTAAATACTAACAAGTAA
The DNA here is from genome assembly GCA_019455555.1 of Galemys pyrenaicus. NCBI lineage: Eukaryota > Metazoa > Chordata > Mammalia > Eulipotyphla > Talpidae > Galemys > Galemys pyrenaicus. The sequence continues at coordinate 1,188,022 of JAGFMF010011390.1, forward strand.
TAATTAACATGGTTTTAAAAAATCAGTCTTTCTCAAATCAATCCTTTGAGAAAGACTAGAGGAAGTGATATATGAAATTATCTTCACTTAATGAAGTTTTTAATTTTATGTGGTATAATAATTTCTCTAAGGGACACAATTAGGAAGGCATGATCTTGGATACACAAGACTAGAACACATTTTGTTTTTCCTCCTACTGACTGAAGAGGACTGTCATCATTTTTGGTAAATTGCTACATTATAGATGCATAGATAAACTGCTGAGAGGCATCAGGTGAAAATTATAAAAAAGGCCTATTGTCCATTCATGTAATTTCCACCAAGATTTACACATCTTAAAAATCCAGCGAAAAAGGGCACAAAGGAAGTGGCACTTAGAAATCACTGTGGGTGACTTCAAGTAGGTTGTAAAACAGACCTTATGAGCCTGGGCATCGAATAGCCTGTTAGAATGGAAAGCTTTATTTTCTAAATTTGAGTTTCCCTTTTTGCAGTTTCTCTGGGATTATTTTTTAAATGAATTAAAAAAATCCATTTCCACCAACAAAGAATTACCTAATCAGTGCCAGGCGTTGTGCTAAGGTGCTGGGGATATAGTAATGAAGAAGGTAAAAATGGCTTCTATCTTCATGTAGCTAAAAGTCTTTTGGGGAAGAGAGACACTGAAAAGAAATTAAAATGTGATGTTATAAAAGAGGCAGTATAGGTGGTATATTAGTGGAAAGAGCAATCATATATAAGCAAAAGAGAAAATCTCAGTGGAAAGAAATTAAAAGCCAGAATAGAAATTACCAAGAAGCCAAGGAGGTTTTATTTGCCTGATTGAATTAAGTAAGTACCTATTCTTTTATGAACCTTTTATATGAAGTGAGTATTCTGAAAGATTTGGCCCGAATTCAAGGCTCTTTTATTATTATTATTTATTTTATGGATTAAACTGTTATAACAAGATATAGAGTGTGGGAGATGGGGCTATTATCCAGAGAAGCATATAACCTGGTTGGAGCCAACATGTAAACATAGAAAAGTTAAAAGAGAACTGTCAGGAGAATATAATTAATAAAACCTTATAGAAGCAAAGGCTGAAGTTTTCATGGATAAAAATGATAAGTGATAATGTGAGGATGGAGATGTCTTATGACACTCTAAGCCAGGATAAGTGTACAAATGAGTCTAAAATTAGATCAGGATTTATTAACCTCAACACTATTGACATTTTGGGTCAGGTAATTCTTTGCTGAAGGAGGCTGTCCTCTTGTGCACTATAGGATATTTAGCAGCATCCCAGGTACTATACACTAGATTCAGTAGAAACATTTTCCCTACTTCTGTGACAAGCAAAATGTCTCCTATCATTATCACATGGCACCTAGAGACAAAAAAATCACTCTTAGCTGAGAACCACTGCATTAGACCCTGCCACCATGTTGGACCTGGCTGATGGCAAAGGGAGGCTCTGTAATACAGGGGAGATCTGTAGCCAAAGATGGGTTGATTTATTATTATGATGAGATAAATAGATCACATCAAGATTACACATTCTGGTAAATAGAAGGGAGGTCTTGGATTCCAGAACACTAGGCAAAAACTTCCCTTTCAGAATGAGATATGGAATAAGTTATCCTTGAGACAAAATGTCTAGTAATCAGAACTAGATAGCTATTTCTGGGTGAACTGAATAGGGATGATAATTTATCACTCAAAGGGGTGATAAAAATCTATATAAATAATTGTGTTAACATATAGGAGATGAGCAAGTCAAGTTCTGAACAGATGTGAAGAGCAGATGTGAAACTCCATTTTCTTTAGCTTTATGCTAATTCATGGGTATTAGGGAGCTGTACTAGATAACTCTTATGTTTCTTCCATCTCCAGAGAATTATATGAATGAGGTAAGGGAAGACATTTTAATAATATTATATGTAATTTATTAAGTGTATTCTCTGTACCAGATACTTTACATATCTTACTTCAATCCTTACAACAACTTCATGAAGCTTTACTATCCTCATCATATAACTATCCTCATCATATTATTATCCTCATCATATAAAGTTTAGAAGAATTAATAACTTGCCCAATGTTATAAGGATAGTAAATGAATAAAGCCAAATTTCAAACCCAAATTTGACTGGCTCCCCAAATTTTAATCTTTGCAATCATTATGCTGTTTTCTAAGATGTTAAAAGAAAGGAAATGATTTGAAGGAAATTTTAGTTTCAGTAAAGGGTAGGGGCTGCAAGAAATGAGTAGGGTTTGTCTGAAAGAGGGATTGTATAAGGACACATCTTTACTCATATATACAAAGATTCTTAGCAAATATTTAACAAAAATTTGTAAAACAGTATTGCATTTAATTATGGAATTATTGTTTTAGGGAGGCACTGACAAAAGCTGGGTATGCTACATCCTGGTATGCTACATATGAATAGAATTTTATTCTTGTTCTTAAAGAACCCTCAATCTATTATAGCCAATATAATGAAAAATTCTACAGTATGCTAATAATATTTGATGTGAACAAAATACAGTGGAAACTGTAAGTTGATTTTCAACCCCTTTCTAATCTGAAAAGCTTGGAAAGCAAGTAGTGACACTTCCCAGACTCCTTTTCAGTGAGGATTCTAAATGTGACTCAGTTCTATGCATTTTTTGAGAAGTTGAATAGTGTGAGGAAAGATACATGGAAACTAATTATAAGAATTTGGCAGAAGCAATGCATGTGATTCTGGATCTAGTAGTTTCTTAAAAGAAAAGATGTGGCAACAACAATAGCAAAGATAAAGTAGTCTTTGGTGAGAAACAATGGTAGTTTCCTATAGGTAGTGGGAACACTTCTAATAATGGTAGAAATAGAGTGGTGATGAGGACTGGAGATTGTTCCAAGGAATTAGACCTTTAGGCGTCCCAATAATTTTGTAAGCAATCAATCTCTTTTAAAAATATCTTTGTCTAAACTATACTGGGTTCTATGCTATGCAACTGAATGCTAATCAATGTAGTAATAAGAAAAGTTGTAAACAATTGACTCATTGGTAAATGGAACTGTAGAATGAGTTATATGACCTGTTTGTATCTGAAGGCAGAGAGGATCTGATTATTATTACTGGAGACTGGTAGTTCATGATACACAATGGAGAAACAATTATTTAAATTATTAACAGTGGATTGCTAACCTACTAAAATGTAAGCCAGACAAAATCTCTGCCATCACATGTAGTCACCTTGGGAACAGCAAAGGAAGGAAGAGATAAGAAATGGCAAGTGACATTGAAATGATGAGTCCCTGCATCCAGATCTATCCATGAATATTCAGTTACACGAAAAAACACATTCCATTTTTGCTTAAAAATTATAATTTGGGATCATTTGGAATTAAGAGTATTTATTAAAGGCAAGGCTTTGGTGAATCAACTTGCTGCTGTTAGACCACTATGGAAGGCACAAGGAATGTAAGTGTAGGAATTATACTGGTTTCTTCTATAGTCATGCCAGAAAATGTGAAGAAAACTTAAGCCTTCAAATTTTTAGTTCAGGGTACATTTTCAATGATTATCCTGATATATCCATTCCTGTTTTATAGTAACAGATCTAGCACATCCAAAGTTACAAAGCAGAATCTTCAACAAACTGACAGAATACAACAGAAGTAGAATTAACATCTGTACTTTGATCTTTGTGGAAGTTAGGGTTTTTTATGGCCTAGAAAACAGTACTCCCCAAATGGCATACTGTACTCTTAAACTCTGCTGAGTGCCTTTTTTTTCCTGCAAAAGTAACTCCCTTTTTCACCTAATGAGACTGATCTTACCTTTCTTCAAAGTCCTATAGAGATCTTATGGTAACCAGTCTTCTTAAGACGCTCCCAGACACTCCTAGTATTAAGCCTAGGTCTAAAATATTGTATTTTCCACTTTGTTCTCTCTTAAATCTGAGGAAAGTTAGATGCCATATTGTGGACACTCTAGTAGCACTATAGGGAAGTCCAGATGGTGAGGAATGAGGCCTCCTGTTAACAACCAGCAATTGTGGCCCTAGCTGATATTGTGGCATGAACTTTATAAAAGAACTTGAACCAGAATCACCCAGCCATGACACTCCCAGATTCCTGACTTACAGAAGCTGTGTGAAATGCACATCATTTTCATTTGCTAGATTTTGGGCAATCTGTTACACAATAAAAGGTAATGCATTGGGACATCACTTTTCCTGCTTTTGGAGCCTTATCTCTTCTCACTAACTCCAGAGCTATAAATTGAATCTGGCTCTATGGGACCAAATACAAAGTAAATCTGGGAAGAGAAAGGTTATACGTAAGGAGAATGGCAAGTATATTAGGAAAAATGTGGTAGAATATGTATAGGGATAGCTTCTGAGGGTGCAATTTATTAACATAAGAAGATTCACCAGAGATTTTGGGTCACTGTACTAGTTTGGTTATCTGGGAATGGTTCTAGTTATGCTTCTTCAAGTTAGGCTGTATTTGTGACTTCATCAGTGAGTGACAAACTTCAACCCCATGTGCATGTTGAGAGAGTTAAGATTCAAGGACCACAACTCCCAGAAATCTGGGTGGATTATCCAGCTTAGATGTTATATTGTGAATTTCAGGTGTCTCTTGCTCTCCATACCCATTGGCCTTGCCTAGCATTCCTGCAAATATGTACTGGGAATTCATTCTAACAGCTTTGCTTTCAGGTCTCAGCCACCCTTCTCTGGCCCAGGCTGTTTGGTTGGATATTTGCTCATGAGCAGATGGGTAATTTCAGAGTTATTTGAAATCCTTCTCTCCCCTACTCTATTAAAAATCTATGATCCCACTAAGAATCTCTAATTTCTTTGCATTTATGTGCCTTAGTGGCACAAGTACCTTTTCCCTTAACAGTTTGGGTCCCTAGGCATCCCTGGGATTTGCCTATCATGCCCAATTAGTTAATTAAAAGCTAGATTCACAATTAGTTAATTAAAAGCTAGATTCATCTGGTTACCAAAACTAAATAAAGTTGGGTTGCCATAAATGTCTTGTTATGTTGGAAAGAAGCTCCAAAGATTTGTGAAGCAACAGAGTACTGTTAATCTGTATTGGATCATTTACCCGTGTCCTCCAAAGGGTCTAGAACACACATTCTCTTCATCAAATAGTGTATAAACATCCCTGTAACAGCTGTCTTCTGGGGATAAAGGTTGCATATATGGTTGTTGAAATGGGCTTTTTGATTTCAGTGATGGGGAGGGGTTCTGAGATGGGAGGTCAGAAGCAGAAATAACTGCCAGTATCAAGAGTGGCAAATGAAAGGCTTGCCCAATAGAGATTTTTGGTTGTGGTTAATAATGTTTTCAGTACTAAAATGTGATCATAATGTTTTCAGTACTAAAACAGACTGGTTAGCTAAGTAAGGATTTACATATTTGTGTAATTAAACAAATTTGAGGTAAATAAGAAAAATAAATAAAAACAGAGATCTGACTAAAGACACCATTAAGAGTAATAGCCTTCAATCCATTTCCTAGACCTGGGAAATTCACAGACCCAGAGATCCTGAAAAGAGATTATGGTAGGCACCTTTGAGAAAGGATGTATGATAACATCAAAATGTCACACATAAATCCTACTTTTAGTCTTTTCTCAGGTGAGACATGTGAAAGCTAGGCTTTGGGTGGGGTTGGGAAGTAGGAAACATCTTGACCTTGAAGTACTTATCAGACCCTAGTGACCCAAAATACTATGCACATACGATGCACTGGTCTTACTGTATATCCTGATCATCTAGTAGTAGATGACATTTAGAACCCTTGAAGGGTCTTCTGAAGACTCAGTTCCAGTGCCAGAAGAGGAAGAATACCTTGCAAGTTTAGAGTGCTATCCTATAGCAAGGATTAACAAATCATAGTCTTAGGGCCAAATTCAGCTTGTATCATTTTTATACGCCCTTTAAGAATAGACTTTATACTTTTTAAGGGTTGTAAACAAACATGAGCATGTGACAGATGCCACATGTGGCCCTCAAGTCTGTGATATTTACTATATGGGCCTTACAGGAAATAGTATGCCAACTCCTGTCCCAGAGCATTACTGGTTATGAACTATCAACTAACAGAGTGTTGTTTCTACCTTATCCACAATACAGGAGTTAGGGAACCTAGGAGGAAGATAGGCACATCTCATTATTATACCTAGTAATCCACTCATAAAATATTTGCTTTCTACTCCCACAAATTTTCTATGTAAAGAGCTTAGTATCCAAGAAAGGAATGCTCTCCCCAGAAACCCTAACAATGGCTTCACTTAATTCTAAGTTTATACACTTAGATGGTTTGGGCTCTTTGTGATATTGGAACAATAAGGAAAAAGAGGCTACAGTGTAGGCTTGAATAATTTAACCTTGATATTAAGAGGAAATCTGACTGTTGCCACTAATAGGAGCAAGGATGATAATCTAGGGGATGCTTAAATCACCTCCTAGTATTGCCATGTAGAGTGGTAACAAGTTTACAGGAAACTATAGCAATTCAATTCAAGCTGGACTTAAAAACCTCAACCAGCTGTGGATGCTGGCAAAATGAATACTGAATAGATGGAATTATGTTGTAAACAGAGCCTAAAGACCAATTGTAGAAATAAGGTTGCAGTATCTCCTTTGTGTACAGTATATACCTATATATGTCAATCATTCTTACTGACTTGTTTTCCCTCCTGGTTTATATAAGGTGTATTTATAGTTTAGTTAATGGTATTTTACTAATGTTAATGTATTGTTATAATTGTGTTATAGTTATATACATGTTAACATAGGAAGCTAGAGTATTAGATTTGCAACTTTTCTGCAAGTCTAAATTTATTTCAAATAAGGATGTATACCTCAAACTGTATATATACTAAAAAGTGATGCAAGTTTAGATGCAACTTGGCAATAAAAAAACAAGATGCACTTATATAATATTTGATTATTTTCTTAATACAAATGGCATTAAATATTCTTTTATACTAGTTAAACCAGGATTTTTTTTCTATTATTTCTTCAATTATTGCTGCTCTAAAACTCTCTTCTCTCTTCTGTGGAATTATGAGAAATACTGGAATCTCCAATTTATTTTACACGCTTTTTAAATAAACTCTCCAGTATCTTTATTACTTGGAGTAATTCTTTACTCTTCCAGTTTTGTTAATTTACCTTCACCAGAGTCCATTTGCTGTTTTAGCATGTTTTAACAACCTAATTTTTTTCCATAAAAGTTAGATATAATATTTTTATATTGCTTGTGGGTATTCTAAATATTGATTGCATTGAAAGAATGTAAGGTGCTTAGAACAATGTTCTGACACTACTAAATATTAATAATTATTATTTCCAAGATACTGCTGTTTACTTGAATTTGCTTGGGTGTTCCTTTGTTGGTTGGTGTCACCTTTTCATGGTATATTGGTCTTTCTTGACTATATAGTGTTTCTTGATTTCATCCTTATCTTGGCATTTCTTATTCTCTGTGATGTGGTCCTTTTTATCATAGTTTGTGCTGGTGATTATGAGGAAGGAGAAAAACTGTAAACTTGGACAGGGCATGCCAGTGACTAATATTCTGGGTATGAAGTGAGGTTTCTTTTCCTGGATATAGCTACATGGGGTACTGCCTAGCTTAATCTACCCCAAGTTTCCAGTCACTGTGCCAGCCTACAGGCAAAAATCATTCAGTGTCAGAAAAGTAAATGAAGTCAACCAGACTTTTCAAATTCTGTTCCCTGCAAAGTTAGCTTCTAAGATTGCCCTTCCCTATCCCCAAACCCCAAACTTCCTGTATCCATTTGTCTTTGCGCTTCAAGTGTGACTCGCTTTGCTGATATGCCCAACTTAAATCTGCCATTTAAGTTTCAGGGAGTTTTCAAAGTTCCAAATCTGCCAGTAATCTTGGGACTTTTTTTTTAATAACAAAAATTTATTTCTCACAGGTTCTGCAGTGCTGGGGATTTCAATGCCAAAGGCAAACAGATTTGGTGTCTGGTAAGAACCTGCATCCTCCTTCACTAGAGTTGCTGTTAATGAATAGAATACAATGAAAGTGATAGGATAACACTTTACAAAGTTAGGTTATAAAAGTTTGTGACTTGTCTTACCGGAACTCTCACTTGCTATGATGAAGTCAGTCATACACATGCAAAGTAGAGAAGCCTCCCTCAGGCCAACAGCCTGTGAAAAACTAAATCCTGTCAAAAGAAGTGATATCGAAGTGTATCCTTTCTCAGTGGAGTCTTGAAATTAATCATTGTAGCCCTGCCCAAGACATTCATTGCAGCCTGAATGTGAAGACTCTTGAGTGTGAAGCTAAGCTGCACCTAGATGTCCTACAAAAACAGTGAGATAATACTCCTGCTTTAGGCCACTAAGTAAGTCATATCCTCCACAACAGCAGACATAGAAATCTGGTCCAGTATAGCATAGGGATGGTTTCAGGATTGCAGTATAGGGAATACAGATTTAATAAGCAAGTTCATATAGGCAAAAGGGGTGGGGATAGGTCCAGTTTGTGCAAATGAGGCTCTCAGTACAGTTCTGATTGGTGGAAAGTTTTCAAGAGGAAGTTGGCCAAATTTGAATACTGGGTGTGGTTAGTCAGTATGGTTTCATTTCTTGGGCTGTGTACATGTCTACACGTGCTCTAACATGCTTGAGTGCCTGGATTTGCCTCCAGGCTCTGATTGTTGTCCAGACTTAGAATGGCTCAATTTTACACAAAGAATCACTAATATGGAACCTTGGTTTACTCATCTCTAAAATGTGGTCAATAGCCTGGCTGTAGTTATAATTAAATTACGTATATAAGCATCTGATATCTAATATACCTTTTTAAAAAAGATACTATTATTAATTCTATCCACTAAAGATCTCTGCCAGGCAATATTTTGTTGGTATTAGGTACTAATTTTTCATAATGTTATATAGCATTTTATACTCATTTTAAATATGTATCCTGGGTCTCAGAGCACAGCTCTGAGTAAAACTAGTATAGTATCATTTCTTGCACAGCTCCTAAAACCCTTGGAAGTTCCTGAGAGAAATGTTTTTGGTCGTTTACTAAGTGTCCTATTGGACACACCTGAGTTTATGCTAATAAGGTGACTTACAGTAGGGCCAGACCCCAGTAAAACCAATTAATTGAGGGTTAGAACTTTCAGATTCAACACTGACTTCTGGGAAAGGGAGGGGAGGCTACAGATTAACATTATACTCTTGAACAAGTGTTGATGAATTCCAGGTTAGTTGAATGGAGCTATACCTTGCCCTATGGATTTCTTCCATTTGGCTGTTTCTCAGTTGTTGTTGTTTTTTTAATAATAAACTACTTAATGTTTCTGCATTTTGTGAGCTGCTCTAGAAAATGGAGCCTAAGGAGGGGGTCATGGGAACTGTTGATCTGTAGCCATTTGGTCAAAAGCACAGGTGACAACCAGGACTTGATTTAACATTGAAAATGGGGTGAGCTGTCTTGTAGGACTGAATACTTAACCTGCAAGTATTGACACTACCACAAGGTGTGAAGTGTCAGAACTGAACTGTAGGACACCCAGGTAGTGTCTATTAAGAATTAGAGAATTACTTGTTGGTCTTGAAAAAATTAAAGCCACATATGGAAAAGCAGAGAATAAATATTCCATTTTATAGTTGAAGAAACTGAGGGTTAGAGAGTTTAATGAACTATTAGTCATCAGACATTATTCCAGGCCTGGACAATACAGAGGGGGATAAAAAAAAGTGCTTAGAGTCCCTCTTATACTATATAAAATTGGAATTTAAACTTTTCATTAATTAAATTGTTCCTATGTTTAGCCCGTATTAGTGTTTTTAATATTTTATGACTTAGAAATAGTGTTTACTTTATCATCAATTTTGTTCTGAATTAAATATATTTCACTAGCAATGAATACAAAGCAGAAAAATGGCTGTTTTAGTCTTAACTGCTTTAAGAAATGCTCCATATACATCTTCATACGCCAAAAAAATTCTTCATTGATTTTCATAACAAGATTTGTATCTTGAACTTCAGGTCTTTGTTTCATAAGCTCAATTTTTTTTCTCATGTTTTGACATTAAGTTTAGTTGATGAGTCTGCCTTTTTAAGAGCACTGACATTACCTTTTACCTTACTGTTGGTATAGTAAGCAAAAATAAAATAGGTGCAGTTTATTGGTACTGCATAATTTAAGGTGAGGTGGACTTATTTGATGCTTGAAGGAACACGATGAGAACTTCCTTTCAACTTACAAAATTAATAAGGCTCAGAATGTCACATCTACAACAGATCGGTAGTCTATATTTTATCTAGCTGGTCACTGAAGACTTGAGAATAGCCTGTTTTTTAGAACAAGTACAGTCTGTCAGAAGTTTCCAAAGCATTCGTGAAAAAGGATTGTTGGCTTAGTTCCTGATGACAGCTGTCTGGGTCAATTTATGGGATTTGCTAGGCCATATGCATATTTATTTAATAGCTGGGACAGGTACTTGGAAAGTGAATTGCTGTTAAGGTAAGATGTATTTTGGAGATCTTCATAGGTACCTCTTGAAATAGGTGCTTGATTGAGGATAAAAATGGTGAATGAATGTTGCTGAGTAACATTGGGAGCACTTAGCATTTGGAAAAGTTTTGACAACATACCGACTTTTGACTTTTCATAGATGATGTTTAATCTTTTCATTTATACACATAAAATAATAATAAAGTTTACATCTTTAAGGGTCCTATCTAAACCCGGAGTAATTCCAAGTGTGAATATTAGGTGAATGACCCAGGTTATTATAGATAACCTAGGTAAGTTATCTATAACTTCCTTATCTGTTTGAGAACCACAAAGTTTCCCCATTGTTCTAAAATATAAAATCCAAACTCCTTAGACTGGCCTCTGGTACCTTAAGTGACCTGATTCCCTCACAAGTTCCTCTGACAACTTGAACCACACTCATGGTGCTCTTTTTTCCAGACATACTAATCTGTCTATTCCTTAAACTAATCAACTTTTTTGTCTATCAGGGTATTTCCACTGTCTTCTCCATCTAGAAACTTCTCCCAATATTCATTTGATTGTCTCCTTATTATTCAGTTCAAGTGTTTTTCTTGAAGACCTTTTCAGATGAACTTAATATTCTCCATCATCATGGATATTGAACTGTTTTATTTTCTTCACTGCACTGAATAGTTGTCTTTCCTACTAGGTAATTTTTTAAAAAAATATTTATTTATTTATGCATACAAGAACTGGGGTACATGCCAGAGGTGTGGGGGGTGAGAAGATTCGCCAGAGTCAGAGTGGGAAACAGAATAGGCAGACTGACCAAAGCACACTGCTGAGGGGAGCAGTGGATGAGGCAGGAGAGGTCTCTGGTACCTGTGGGTCACCTCCCTGGGCAGTGATTGAACTTGGGCCCTGATATTTCTTCTAGTATGTCTACAGAAATTTAGGACGGTAGAGTCAAATGTAGGTATTTAGATTACATCTTAAACCTGAAGTTCCAGCTTGCTTGGGAAAAGATTTATTTTGCTCAAAGGTATTTGCCAAGAAAGCCATGGACAGATTTTGCCTTGTCAACATAAATTTACTGAGAGGTTAAAACAATCCTTTAAGAAACTTAACAAAACTTTGACAGAAGACAATTTTTAAGACTGAGAAGTACTCACACTATCTGGCTGATTGTTTTCCTTGTGAAGTATGACCATTAAACCTTTAAAAAATTTACCATATGTATCACTTTTCAATAAACTAAAGATAAAATTATCTATTTTCAAGGTTCATTTCTAATTAAATAATACACTCAAGTCTTAATTGTCCCAGCCTAAACTATTAAGTAAAAATCCATTTTCTATCAAGTTATTCCACTAAGAGAAGTGACATTTGATAATACCAAATGCCAACATATGTAGATTTAACTTCTGGTATAAAAAAATTACCAGTGGCAGTTTTAAAAAACAATATTGTAGGTGACTGAATAACCAAAGATCAGACTTTCTTAGCTTGGGATAGCTTTCTTTTCATTGCTCCAGCTAAGTTTACCAATAAATTCTATTTTTATATTGTTTTTAAGGTTTTTTTTGACTATTTTGATAGAAGACTGTCTTGAACATTTATTAGCTTAGGTAACAAGAGAGGATAATGATCAAGTATCAGTCTGGTTAAATTTCTCACTAGTTTCTTGGCTCTGCTGTTCTCCACATGTTGGTTTTATCCCTAAGTTTGTAGGTTGAGAGCTACCACAATTCCAGATCTCCCAAATTGCCACGCCACTTAACTCTTTGTTAAGAGTGGGGAAACTTCCTTTTTCGAAGCCCTATTAAACTGCCCTCACGGGCCTCCCTGGTGGCACAGAGGGTTGAGCCCACATGGCGCAGACCTCTCCTGCCTCGCCCACTGCTCCCCTCAGCTGTGTGTTTCAGTTCATCTGCCTGTTCTTCTCCCCACTCTGCCTCTGGTGAATCCTCTCACCTCCCTCGACTCTGGCTTGTACCACAGCTCGTGTATGCATTAAAAAAAAAAAAGTCTTTTAAAAAACTGCTCTAACTATTCCCTAAGCCTGTGTTGGGCCACATGTTAATCCTGGACCAATTCCTATAGCTGGATTAGCACTTAACCCCTCGTGCCACCATGAAGGCCCCAATAATTTTTCTTTTTTAAGGACAATGGCATTATACTCACCAGTGTTTTTCAAATAGTGGATCATGAAATTAACTTTTGGGTCCTAACCATCACTTAGAAAATGAAGTAAATTTGAGATCGTATTACACATATTGATCTAAAGGGTTCATACTATTTTATGCAACTTTCATGTTTACACATATATACCTGGATTTAGAAGGTAAAATATTTGTGAATTAGGCAAAAAAGTTTGAAACGTGGCATTTTAGACAAAAGGGGTTCACTCTATGCTTAAGAATGTCTTATGTAGGGGAAGAATGTATATCTTCAAGAAAATCTGCATACAACTCAGGAGAGAGGAATACATTTTGGTATATAATCAATAATTTTTACTGTACCCTGCAACGTAATTATAACAAAATATATTTCAGTTCTTTCAATGTTTTCTAAATTTCAAGTTTCCAAAAAAACATTTCATTATGTTTCCATGATGGGGTAATTTATAAACTTTACCATTTGGTAGAAAAAGCTAGGCCTCTACTGAAAACAAAACAATCACAAAAACCAAAAAAACCAAAATCAAACCCACACACACAAAAACAGGAAAACAACCCAGCATACTTCAAATAAGCACATCTTACCACTTTATTTATTTTGGTTCAAATTCTGATCTATTTAACACTCTATTTAGAGCTCATTCTAGTTCAACTCCTTCCACATAATAAATGATGAAACTAAGGCCTAGAGAGGAGGGTGAACCTATCCAAGGCAGTTAATTAGTTGCAGAACACAAGTCTCTTGACACCTGGCTTTAGAATTCTTTCCATTGTACTAATTAACAGTGCAGTTATACAAACATTAAAAACTGAAACAACATGCATAAGTTCCAGAGGCACCTAGACTTACATAGGTGATAAAGTCTCTGAAAGGCTATAGGTAAATTATATTTTGGGAAGCAAAGTTGCATTTTTAAGGGAATGGGATAGCTTATTCAAGAAATGATTTTAAAGTCTTTGAAGGCAAAAAGTAATTACTACATTGTTTAGCGAAGTTAAGGATTTTAAAGCTAATTTCCCTAATGCTTCAGTTGGAACTGTATTTTACAACACTTTATCACTCAGAGAATGCAAAAACATTAATGTGAAGGGATATATGCACTCCTATGCCCACTGCAGCACTACTTACAAAAGCCAAGCTATGGAAACAACCTAAGGGCCTAACAACAGATGAGGGGACTATGATGATGAGACACATACATACAGAGGAATACTACTAAGCTATATAAAAAAGATGGCTTCTTACCATTTGTGACAAAATGGATAGAACTGGAGGGAATGATGCCAGGTGAGATGAGTCAGGAGAAAGATAAATACCAAATGGTTTCACTCATTTGTGGAATGTAGGGTAACAAAAGATAAAAGTAAACCAGAATCAACCCTAGAAATCTGACTTCAGAATTGAGGCTACCAGGATGTAGGGTAGGATGGATGGAAGATTGGAGCAAAAGGGAGAAGATCCCAATGGACTATCAAGGAGGACTATCGGTACTTTGGTGTAAATACATCTAAAGGGTGTGGGTATGGTGGAGACGGTAAAATACAACTGAAAGGTGTGCACTTAAAACTATAAATCATATAATGTTGTAAGCCAGTTACTGCAAAATAATAAATAAATAAATAAAGTAACAAATCTATTTCCCAACAAAAAAAACTCCTACTTTTAAAGGGAGGGAGTTTAACTACTAAACACGGTTTTATGTGATTAGAAATTTAGCAAGTTCTATGAGTGAGCCAAAAGAAGCTTTAGTTACAAAGGGATTACAATGTGTTTTTGTGTCTACAGCAGTTGGGCAAGATTGATACAGGAAACAATGCTCATTAAGAAATCAAGGCAAATTCAATTATTTGAAATAAAGGGACTAAAAGTCTTTTTTGGTTTGACCACATTAGGTAAATTCTACCATTTAGTGCAGATGCCTTGTAAATATTTACTTTAAGAATATTTCTATTAGTAGAATGCCGGGGCCTCCCTGGTGGCTCAGTGGGTTAAGCAACACACTATGAAGCAAACTTCAGCCACTGCAGCACAAGTTCGATCCCTGCTGCCGGCAGGGGAGGGGACCCACATGGCACAGCAGACCTCTCTTGCTGTGCCCGCTGTTCCCCTCAGCAGTGGACTTCTGTTGATCTGCCTGTTAAGCTCCCCGCTCTGTCTGTGGTAAATCCTCTCACACCCGACACCTCTGGCTTGTACCCCAGTGCTTGTGTGCATAAATAAATGTATCTTTAAAAAAAAATTAGTAGAATGCCATCCATTTCTTTAAGTTTTCTCTTTTACATGAGTTTGTCAGAGGCATCCCTCTAGCTCCAGGTATAGCCTCTATTATCAGGAACCTATACTAGCAGAAGGGTAACTAATGGGCTTTGGAAATGGAAGAGAAAGGCAACTGACAGAGTGCAAGACTTGTTTTGGTTTTATTGAAGGAAGCTGAAGGGTAGGCAGGGTTTAAAAGGAAATGCATCCTTTCTTTTGAGTCAGAACCTACAGTAGGTTTGGGCAATCTAGAAGTAGCAGGTACCAGAAACACCTTCGGGTACTGAAAGTCCACCAGTTATGCAAGATATTCATAATACTCATAATCCTGATGGGTAGTGGAACAGTTGAGCAGTTGAAACTGAGAACCAATTTTTGGCATTAAAAGGGTAGGGTTGGCATTAAAGAATTCTACTAATACGTAGCAGGGCCCCACAGTTAATGGACATGAGTTTAAACACAAGAAGCTATATTCTCAAGGAAGGTTAGGCAGATAGGATTGGAAAGCAAGAGAGCTCTAATTATCTCAAGATGCCGACATCCTGGGCAGATAACCTAACCAAGAGCTCAGGTTCAACAATCACATAAAGAATGTAGTTATTGGTCTTACTCAGACCTTGACATTATGGCATTATATTGATACATGACTCTCAATCTAGGGTTAATTTTAGAATTGGTGACAAAACATATAGATGAGTAATTATGATGAATCATTTTTCAAAAAGATTTATTTATGTATACAAGAGCTGGGCATACAAGAGCTGAGTGTAGGCCAGAGATGTGGAATGGGGATGGCGGGGGGGGGGGGGGGGGAGAGGGGATTCCTCGGAGACATAGGGNGGGGGGGGGGGGGGGGGGGGGGGGGGGGGGAGAGGGGATTCCTCGGAGACATAGGGAGCAGAATAGGTGCCTTGATTGAAATACACTGCTGAGGGGAGCAGCAGGTGAGACAGGAGAGGTCTAATGTGCTAAACCCTAGCTGGGGATAGAACTCAGGCCATCACAGTGATAATGCTGAAACTTAACCCCTACACCACCAGGGAGGCCCTGTGATGAACCATTTAAAAGAATACATAATAGTAAATAATTACATAGTGGTAATTTAAATCATTTTTTACATTAAAAGTTATATTTTGAAGTAATGGCTAAATTTGTATGAATCTACAGAACAGGATTTCAAAATGTCAGCTTTGGTATTTAAGTTATACTTGTGTAATCACAGTAAATGCTTTTAAAATTTGAAAGACAATGGCTACAAAAACTACTCTTTGGAAAAGACATTAAAGTATTACCTAATCCAGGCCTCCCTAGTGGCCTAGGAGTTAAGTCTCAGCACTATCCCCACTATGGCCTGAGCATGACCCTGGGCCAGGAAGCTAATCCACTTATGTTGCAACAGACGTCTTCTGTCTCACCGGCTGTTCCCCTCAGCAGTGTATTTCAGTAGATCTGTCTATTCTGCTCCCCACTGTCTCTGGTGAATCTTTTCATCCTCTGAACCTCTGGCCTACACCCCAGTTCTTCTACACATTAAAACAAACCTTTAAAAAAAAATCACCTAACCCCACAGGATTGTTCTAAACACTACTGATAACATAAACATTTATTATGGTAACTGACATATAAATAAGTACTTTATAATAACAGATAAAAACTCAAACTAGAAGTGAATATGAAGTTTAACTGAGACATGGTTGGATATCACAGGGTACATGTCACCATCCATTCCTCATCACCTACTCTTAAAGGAATTTTATATACATTCTTATTTAATTTTCTTTAAACCCTTCCAAGAAAAGTTGTAACTATAAATTTACAGAAGGGATAACTGAAGTTGAGAAAGGTGCAAATCACACAATGGTTATACAGCCCAAATAATGAAGTAGATACCAGAACGTTGTCATTTTACCATATTCTACCTCAGGGAGGGGAGGTGCTCCTATATCCTAAAACACAAGCTAAGTTTGAGTAAGTGAGAATGACAAATGGCTGTCTACATTAGCTCGTAACTACAGGAGTAACAATATACTTTAATACTGAGTTAGACATCTGTATTGTGTGATATGGCATAGGATGAGAGGCCTAGAGATAGAAAAGTTTGTCAGGAATCTTATACAGTATTCTGACAAAATGTGATTTAGGTTTCAAGTCTAATCATACTCACAAAGACTCATTAATTTAGATTACAGAATATGTGGAATTTACCGATATCTAAATCATAACTGAGAAACAACCCAAAATATCTGAATGTACTCTTCATACTTCCTGTCTTTGCAACTAGGTAGTTCAGTTTGAATCAAAGTTGTGATGTTCCTCAGAGATGCCTGCTTGACATCCACCCAGAATACTAATAGAATTAAACAGAAGGGCAGCATTCCATACATTAAAATATACAGACACATCATCATGTCCTTTTCAGTTTTTGTGGGTTCACCTTCACCAACAGTTTTTCCTTTATTGACTATGGCTTTTTGCAAGATAGTGGATAGATATGACCCAACTCTAAGAGCTAAGTCTGGTAATACTGGGAAACATGAGACCACCCAAGTATTGAAAAGCAAGAAAGGGAAGGAATAGCTCTTGAGACCTGAAAGCATTGAACAGTACAGTATGTTTAGTATATGGCAAATAGTTCCATGTGTGAGGGATGCAGGGTAGCAGGCTAGAAAGAGTGATATGGATTATATCCTGAAGAGAATGTTATACTAAGGATTTAAGACTTTATCTGTGTGATCATTTTCCAGTTGTGACCACAGGACCCTCTGAAACAATGTGAATACCAACAGTAATACATGTTTAAATTTTTGATTCTTTAAGCTTTCTTAAAATCTGAGCAGCATTAAAAAATTGAATTTTATTTGAAACCACAAAATACTAGAGATGAAGTAAACCACCTTTTATTTTTACCTTCAGATTATTTGGTTATCAAGAGACATGCAAAACCCTTCAATTTTAATGAGAACAGTGTTTTTGTGTCTTTTTATCACATATCCGCTTAATATTAGGTATAATATTGCTAAGTCGGATCCGCATATGAGGTGCAGCATCAAGTCTTTTCCTATATTTTGTTTTTGTTGCAGCATAATATGAAAATCCTGTTTCACAAAGGTGCATTGTAGCAAAAGGAAGAAGTACATGAACTGCACGCCTTGCTATGCTTGGATACTCTTGAATTAGGCTACTCCAAAAATCATTTAGTGAAAGTTCACTGAAATACTGTTTCACTTGAGAATCAGATGTTAAATCAATCAAGCTCTCATAGTCCCTTGCTACTAATGAGGCTGGTTTAACAGTTACAGTAAATGGATTTCTAACCCAAGCATTATTGTCATTTGTTACAGGAAAATATTTTAACAGAGTAGAGCGCAAACCCCTTAAGTGCTGCACAATGGCACTGCAAGTGTCTTTATCAACTGTAGAATTAATCTCAGTCAGAAAGTCACTGAGTGTAGGAAAACAATCAAAATTTTCTTCTTCTACAGATGATGCCCAAAACTCCAGTTTTCTAAATAATGACGACATTTTATCAAATACTGTAAAGACGGTCACATTTTTTCCTTGCATTGACAGATTAACCTCATTTAACTTAGTAAAAATATCTGCAAGATATGCAAGTCTTAGCAGCCAAGATGAATTTGTTAAACAATCGGATAATCGGAAAGCAGAATCCATGAAAACCAATAGTTCACGACGAAGCTCAAAAAGTCTTACAAGAACTTTACCTCGGGAAAGCCACCTCACCTCTGTATTAAGAAAAAGTGCTGTGTGCTGAGCACCCATTTCTTCACATAAAATTTTTAGTAGTCTGGATTGATGTGGTCGAGCTTTAATATAATTGATGATTTGTACTGCCTGATCCAGGACGTTTTTCAGAGATGTAGGCATTATTTTAATTGCTAGTGCATGTCTATACAATAGGCAGTGACTACTGGTGCTTTCAGGAGCCACATATTTTATCAAGGAGACAGCCTCAGCAATTTTCCCTTCCACTGCCCTAGAAGCATCACTACAAACATTAACACACTTTTCCCACTCAATTTCATGTTTCTGCATAAAACTGTTGATGCAGCTGAAAATTTCTTCACCAGTAGCATTACTTTGTAAAGATTCACAGAGCAGTAGGTCTTCCTCAATAGACTTATTAAACCTGTAACGAACAAACACAAGTAGCACAGCAAGTCCCGAAACATCAGCTGATTCATCTAGTTGTAGTGAAAACCCATCACAAATTTTCAGTCTACAAACAAGTTCTTCTTCAATGTCAGCAGCTAAATCCTTAATTCGACGTGCAACAGTGCTGTTTGACAGTTGAACTGCATCTATTCTTTTACTATATTGTTCATCAAACATCCGCATCACGACATCCTTTGCACAAGGTTTGATGAGCAATTCTCCAATGGTATGAGCCTCTCCACTCAAGGCTATATGGTAACTTACACTGTATGAAGCCTCTGTAGCACTTTCATTATCTGTATTGACAACTGTAGGTATTGGAGGTTTATTATTTTCAGGCGAATCAAGATGCTGTTTGAAAAAGCTTATGTCTTTGTCTTTATATGCAGCATGTTTAGTTTCTAAATGTCTTCGAAGCTTACTAGGGGCCAAAGAACTGTTCGATAAAATTTTCTTACATAATACACACTGAGCATGAGGTGCATCTCTATTGCCAAAGTAAGTAAATCCAAAAGACAAATAACTTTCATCATATTTTCTTCTTTTTGGTTTCTTACTAAATGTTGCTATTTTGTTGGAATTGGACATAAACGTGACCCTGGCAAGTTCACCTTCTGATTTCTTAGAAACTGAAGGCAACTGTTCATCTTCACTTTGCAGTATTCCAACCTTTTGATCATTTGATTCAGGCACAATTTGATAACAAAAAGAATCTACTTCTTGTTTAAGACTTTCTTGTTTCAGCAACAGATCCATAGGCAAAGATTTTGTGGTACAAAACATGGCTAATTTAGAATAAACATTGAATATAACAAAAGCGTTGAAATTATAAGACAGGAAAGATGACGAGCAATCGTCAAAGAGATGGTATATAGCAAACTATCAGTTAATTTGTAAAAGCTGCCTATCCATCAATGCGCAGATGGAACATCACACGTTCGTGCATCAGGTGATCTCCCATACGACTTCCTGGTGCTCTCAGGTATGGCACACCTTTTCTTAAAGGTAGATTATCACATAAAAATAAAGGCTATAAAAATGAGTTTAGTAGTTTTAAACCTATTTTAAAATAAACTATAAAGAACTATTGTTAGCACTGATCTCAGAACATTTACTAAAGAATATTAATAATCTATAAGACATGTATCAGGAACCATTGGATTAAAAAGGAATAAAAAGTTGACAGAGTATTTTTATGGAAGAGACCTTAAGGAACATGTCACATGGCAGAGGATGGCGAACTTTTTTTGGAAAGGGCCACATAATAAATGTCTTTTACTTTATGGGTTGTATATGGTCTCTGTTGCAAGTTGTCAATTCTGCGTATGGTAATAGCCATGGAAAATACATTAAAAAAACAAACAGGTACAGTGTATTCTGATAACGCTCTATTTATAAAAACAGACAGTCTGGGCCGTATTTTATCAATCCTTTTCAAAGTACATAATATCTAAAAACTAAGAATCTCTTAGTTTTCTATTGCCATTAGACACACTGATTGCTGATACCATTATACATTTGACTGTTCCTTTCAGGGACTGTTCTGAAGATTTAAAATATATAAACAGTTCAAAGTTTTACAAGACATAGAATTCTCTTATATCCAATGTATAGTGCATTAACACTGAAAAATAAATTGTACATCAAAGCTAAGTTACTACTTCTCTGGACTTAAAATTATCTATGTATTTATATTATTCAAATTAAGACTCAAAGTAATGTGTATTTTACTGACTACACTGCATCCCATTATACTATAGATTAATTGTTGGCTACATACTAAGCTTTGCATTCTCATGTTATATCCTCAATCAAAATGGTTTTCCTATTGACAGCTAGAAGGTAAAATACCTGAAATGAAAAGTAATCCCTTTTGCAGGCACACTCTCCACCTTGTAGCTGGAAATGCTGACTCTTCAAAAGAATAAAATTAGGGGATGGAATGGAAGGGGAGAAACCAAAAGCCTAGAAAGAGAAAGATTAAAATTAGATAGTTCAAAAGCAGAACTACAAACCTCTTATATACTATTCACTAAAATCTATTTCAGATCCAGGCAGTGCAAATGTTTCTTCCCTGCAATGCAGACCTTGGACTGAAATGCCTAGCACACTAAAAATGATTATTTTCCTACTATTTACTATCCAGGCAATTTCACTGTTTTGAGATGCTCTGCCAACCCATTCATATTACAAAAATACATTAAAAGAAAAAAAAACTTTCAAAAATGAAGCCTAACTTTCAGAAGTACAATCACACCATGTTTCCAAAACTCAGCACTGAAAATAATCTAAAATGGAATTACCACTTGGAAGTGTTACATGAAATAGGCCGTTTTGCTATAACACATTTTTGTCCTTTCCATAACCAATTAAGGCTTCTGTTTTGGGTAATCATTGTTTACTATGCAGCAGTAACTGCTAAGTTTCTCATCTATTGATAGATCTCCTTTTTTAATCCTCAAAACAAACTTGAGAGTACAGGGACTATTAATAACTCTACTTCAGAGGCCAACGAATAGACACAGAGAAATCACCTGCTAAATTAACGTATCTTTCAAGTTAAGAACTAAGAGTAGAATCCCCAAAGTTTGCGGAGCCCACGGTAGCCATTACTTTTGTGTTTTCAAATACTCTTTTAAAAAAAATTTCCCAAACTCTGAATAACCTGGTACTAAGAGTTGGGCGGTATCGAGGGAAATTACAACAGGTTACAACTGCCAGAAAGCTGAGGGTCTCTAATAACAGCAGAAAGTCGCAATTTTTCCATTACTGGGAGTAAAAGACCAGTGATTTTCCTTTCAGTCCCCGCTGGATGATAGAAAACCTCGAGGAGCTGCTGGTTGACTTAAAAGACTAGGATCTCTCTCCCTGACTGCTAGATAAGGGTACAATAGAGTTCGAAGCTTTGTTTTCAAGGAGGGCCTTATCCCCATCTCCTCAGAGGTGCTTACCCCGAATCTCTCGAGGACAAAGAGTCTGGACTCCCTAGAGAGTAAACTTTTATCCCATTCCCAAAAAGAGGGAAACCCTCATCCCCGCTTCTCGTCCCAGTTCTGGTTAAACTGACAGTTAACACAGTCGTTTCACCTCCCACCCTCAGGCGGTTCCCGCTTAGAACATCATCCCCCGGGGCAGGAGGGCTGGGTCCCAGTGCAGTCCAGTCAGAAAGCCGAGGCAGGAAGGTGAGTATGAACACCCCTTCCAGCACCTTTTCAAACGGTCACCTCGAAGTGCGGCCCGGGCCAGCTATTCCTCAGCTTATCCTTGTCACAGGTGCGCGCTGCCCGCAGACCGCCGCATCTGGGACTCGCTTCCCGTCAGAGCCCACCCTCGCCTCGGACTCTTCTCTCGCGCCCCCGGGCAGTCGCCTCAGGTAACAACCACAGGAGAGCGTCGCAGGACCCAACACTATCTTTCTACTTCATCTCCATCGATGATGGAGAGAACGGTCTTCGCTGCGGCTCGGCTGCAGAGCAGCGCCGCGATCCCCAGCTGAGCTCGCGGCCGCCATTTTAGACAGCTCAAGGCAGCGGCCATTTCAGAGCCCACGACTCAGCCGCCGTGGCGGCTCTGGTCCTCACCTTCACCGAGGCCTGAACAGGGTCAAGAGCCAGTCGTCGCGGACTGGGGGGAAGAAGGAAAAGGGGGATGAAAAACAAAACAGCGAAAAGGAAGGATTGGGGGACAGGGTGACGCTCTCAGCGCAGGTATATCGCCTATGGCACGTCCACAGACATCCGATTCCCGGCTGGCGCGGTGGTTCGTCTGAAGATAAATTTAGCACTCTGGGGCAGCCGAACTTGCGGCCAGGAGCGACTTCGCCGCCGTCCAATCAGCGCTAGAGTTTCTCGCTGCCACCAATCCTCGCAGAGCATAGGGACGGGACTAAAGGGGAGAACCAAGCTGGGTTGAGGCGTGCTCCAGCCGCAGCCGCATCGCTGCATTCCGCGAGCGCGAGGCTTAACTGTGCCCGTCGTGAAGTGATTGTTCTCAAACATCCCTGTGCCCTGATCAGCCGGGCGCTCGGTTCGCATGCAGATTCCTGGCAGCCACCCGATAGTGTTTGTTGTGCCGTAGGGCCGAAGTGGACTCCAGAAATCTGTATGCTCTTAAGGCCCTGGCGCACTGCCCAGGCAGCGGTGATCTGAGCGGATTCGCAATGCCGCGAAGGAGCGCTCAGCCTCGGCGGCTGGTACCTGCACCTCTTTGTTCCCTCAATTGTACACTCGCCCAGGTTGCGCAACTGCTTCCCTCTTTCCTTGTTTTCCCCTTGGAATCGGAGCAGAAAACCTACCTCCCGCCCGTGAGACTTCCCCGCCCCTGCCCGACGCCGGCGGGTCTGATACCCTAACGGGTCGGGCGGGATGGGGTGGGCTGGGGTGGGATGGAAGGTTAGCCTGATGCTCGAGGGGCGCGGCTCTTGGGTGACCCCAAGTGGGCTGGGGAGCCGCCGTGTAGGAGTCCGTAGGGATAGCGGCGTCTCCGCTGCGTTAGCGGTAAGGATGGAGGAGCCCGCAGCACTGTCTGCAGCTCTCACAAGTGGCACCCTCCGCGAAGGAATGCCGGGTCGCTGCACCGACGCCAGCCTCTGGCGTGTTCACTTTGCGAGCTGCAGCATAAGGGTATTTTAGGGCATGGTTCTCCTGTGCCCCTCCCCTCTTTTTTAAAAGCATGGTCGTAAAAGGCTGCGGGCCGTGTTCCCAATTTGTGTGAGGTCCTTCGGGGAGACCTCGAATTAGTTTTTCTAAACTGGCACCCTGAAAATACACACACTGAAGGGAGGGAATGTGTTTTATTACTAGTAGCATTTAACAATGGGTCTCATTGTTTGCAAAATTTTAACCTTTCGAAGTCAGTAGAATTAGCTGAAGGAAAATTGAATCATGGTTTTAGGCACCGCACCAATGACAGGAAGTCCCTAACTTGTGGCCAAAAGCAAGGCAGCTTTTGTTTTCTAAAACATGCTTTTTCAATATGTGAACACATTTCTTAGATGTTGAAAGACACCTAACCCATAATTTAACAAGTTTTCAGGGGGTCCGCATAGGCGACTTCTTAGGACTGATGGTAGAAGCCAACATTTGGTCCAAATGTTTTAGTCATTTCAGTATTGTCAGATTTTTGCTCTACATACAGTAGGCTATCCATCTGTTTTCATTATTATTTAAAAATTAATCCAATCGTTTCATTTGAAATTTAACCACAAAGTTGGAAATCTTTTGGTGTAGGTTGTGCAGTTTTACTTGAATTGCGAAAAAACTAATTTTGTAATTGTGAATTGTCTACATAAATCTTGTTCATATTTTAATGTTTTATAGTTCAGAGAAAGCTTTTACATACATGCTTACAAGTTAAACTTCTCAAAACAGGTTTTACATCTTCATGAATTGGGAAAATCCAAAATATTCAACTGATTGGAAACATACTGCTTAACCAAGTTCAACTAAGGTTAAGTCTAGGCCCTCCATTACCTAGGCCCTAACAATCTGCAGAGTCTGATCTTTAAGGGACTTGAAACACACTTTTTTTCCTGTAATTACTTAATCAATAGTTAATTATTGGTTTGACTGTTGGTTGCTGAGACAGATAAGAAAATATGGAGACTAAAACATATCAGACCAATAATGATAATCACTTGCTTACATTTGTAGAATACACAGTATGGGTCAGGAACCTATCAATCTGTTACAGAACAGGGAGAAGGACATCCCAGAACCCCAAAGCTGCCCATTCTAAATAGGTTCTCTCATCTGCCACATCAAGACAAACATACTCTAGTGCGTAAGACCTTCAATGAAATGGAACTTTAATACAATTAGTGTGCAACAAAGAATATAGTTTCCAAACCCAGCGCCCATAGTTACACATTCTTTCACTGGTAAATGCCCACCCAGCCAAACAGGGTTGGCCCAAAGCTGGGTCACTGAGGCCTGAAGGCCTGTGACAAGTCTAAAGTACCTTATGTGGGGACCCATAGAAAAGGGTCAGAAATGGTCAGACAAATCCAAAGGGAAAGAGCAAAATCAAGATAAAAGCTGACATTGTTAACCTCCCCACAGGTCTCTTACCCACATCTGTTTCAACTAGTCCAAGACCAAAAAGCAAGAACAGTTTCTTCAAGTCTCTCTGTTGCATGTGCCTCCTCCAGGTCTCCTTTTGGCTCTCCATCCTTTCTTCATTCAGTTTCCTCTCCAGCTTCTCTTCCCTGCTCAGCAGTTCTGTTCACATTGGTGAATTTGCATTGCAGTTTGGTTTACCAGAACAGAAACCAGAGTGAAGGTTTTGGCACCAGTATTGTAGGTCAGAATGTCCCCCTTTTTATATTCCTTGCTCCCTCAGTGTATGTGGGCTGTCCTAGGAAGGACAGAACTGCAGGTGAAGTGAAAGCTGGGGGCCATTTGCTGGATCACACTACCCATGCTTGAGCAGGACAGCAAGTTATTTCTAGTAGTAGGATCTGAATGGCACATCTTCATATCTGCCACCTTTAATATAAAGGTGGTAAATTAATAGATTTCATTATTCCTGTGAAAGTTATTGCGGTGTGTCAGCTTTGGTGATGTGCTCTGTCAACTTTTAAGATGAAACAAATAGAAAAAGATATATGAAACATTCAAGAGAATTTTGTGGCCACATGTATGAGACTGATTTATTGGTATAGATTTCCAAGAGTTAACATAAGTACTTTAATGGTTTCACTAACTGTCACATATTACATTTGTAATTGTTGTTAAAAATAAGAAAATTTGGTTAGTTGAGTATGCTAATGATGTTAAATATTTAAGAAGCATTTAATCTGTGAAGCTTGTGAATTAATTAAATCATAGAGAATATATGAAAATGATTGTCTATATTTTACACAAAGATTATGAGATTTATGCATAGATTAATATTGAGCTTAGAGGCTTAAGATATGCAAATTTATGATATATTTGGTCTATTTATAAACAAACTAATTGTGTCAATTATCAATGTTTATTATAGCTTTTTAAAAAAAGGTTCATTTTTATTTATTTATGCATACATGAACTAGGGTGTAGGCTAGCGGTTTGGGGGATGAGAGGATTCACCAGAGACAGAGTGGGGAGCAGAACAGATGGATTTACTGGAATCTACTGCTGAGGGAAGCAGCAGGGACACAGAAAAGGTCTCCTTTGCCATGTGGGTTTAGTTCCCTGATTGGGATTAAACTCAGGCTTGATAGTGCTGAGAGCACTGAGACTTTAACCCCTGCACCATCAGGGAGGCCCATTTTTATAGCTTTTATTCATTTCTAGGACTTTCATTATTCCATGATCAATGATTCTTAAGAATATAACATGAGCGCCGACATTCCATTTCACTTCTAAATTCTGAGACTGTAGATTTTCTATTTGGATATATACTACATCTTAGATTCAATGTATTCAAAACTTTACTACTTCTTTTTTAAAACATATACTTTCCCAATGACCTTGTTTATTTTATTTTATTCTTTAGACTTCATTTTGTTTAAAGATTTTTAAAAAATATCCTAAAGTAGGAAACTTGGGGTAAATAGTAACTTTTGATTCACCTTCATGTTTCATATATACCGGAGGCATCTAATTGTTACTGTCATCTTATGTTTTAGGTTCATCCTCTTCCCTTCATCACTTCCCCATCACTCTTGTATGTTTCCTAGACCAGTCTCAAGAAATGCTCCTTGTAAATTATTGCCACAGTCTTGCTAGCTTCTAATCTCTTTCCATTCAATCAGTTTTGATTGTTGAAGTTCCAAATTTTAGAACCTTCAGTGACTCATTAATTCTTCTGTCAGTGCATAGAATCATAATACTTTAGAGTCAAAGAAGATCTTTAGAAAATAATACACTTTAATCCCCCTTTTCTTCAGTTTTATAGAACCATGACTCCCAGAGCTAGCACATGACTTTGACATCACTTTGATAATTGGTGACAAAGCAGAACTATAGCTAAAAGTGTATGGACATGTTTTAGAATTCCTTTTTATTTTTCATTGTATTGGCCATTAAACTGATCATTTGGCAGATACACTGTAAATATTTGGTGATATGTAAATTAAGCCATCTTTAAGTGTATTAATAAGTTCCTTTTCTATTGCAAATGATGGAAACCCAATCATTAAAAGATTTAATTTCGTGACTCACTTTTCTAGAGTTCATCTGTGCAGTTATGGATGGATTCAATGGCTCAAATAATGTTAGGGTTCTGTTTGAGTCTATGTCTTACTATGATAGCGTGATGGCCTCTGACATCCCAAAACTTAATGGAGAAAGAGTGCATCTTCTTCAATAGCATTGGGAGAAAGTTTCCCAAAAGTTCTTTTGTTTAGTTTGAGTTATGACTGTGAACCACTGTTGAGGGAAGGAATGCTCTAGATAGTCAACATGTTTCCTTGAGTTTTGAGAACAGTGACTTTAATTCAATAACAGCCTCATGGAATGGGTGAGCAGCAGTCCCTAAAAAGAAAGAATTTTGAAAATTTGGAAGACACACATTAAATTTGCTTTCCCTGTCTCTCATATCTAATCATGCACCAAGTAGTCCTCCGTTGCTGTCTCTTTTCCCAACTTTTTCTCACTGATGCCATTCATCACTAGATCAGGTTCAAGAAATTTTCCTTCTAAATTGGCTAATTAATTCAAATTGGTCAGTCTCCTGGTTGTTTCTCTCAAATTTTTCCTGCAAGCAGAAAAACTATTTCTGCACATTAAAGTCATTCCCTTACTCAGTTATTCTCATTGCTCGGGTGGGGTGATCAAACTCCTTGACTTGACATTCAAGATTCTCACTAAAACTGGTTTCAATTAAAAAAATTTCCCCCAGTTTTATAGCAATAGAGGTTCTAGGTGAAAAATGAGGCAAGTAAGTACTGGATGGTTCGGGAGCTCCTCTTTTCAGCTAGTGGTCATGTGATGTCTAGGTTATTTATTCTGGTCAAAAGGTCCAATTTGGGGTATTCATTTTGCTTGTTTTGTTTTTAATATAATCCTCCCCCCTCCCCAGCAATGTAAGTACAAAGTTTTAAAAATTCAGATAGCACTAAGAGAATTATAAACAACCACCAAAGAAATCCTTGAACCCTTCTTCAGATGGAACCACTTGTAACATTTTATATAATTTCATTTAGTATTTTACCACCATATTCCTTGGTGAATATGTGTATAATACTATTTGCTCACATATGACCCATCATCATTCTGACTCCAAACCTACTGAAGCTAAAATCTATAAAGCCCTCAGTTCATTGGCTCAATCCTTTAGTGTCCCAATTCCACACTCCAAGAGAGGAATCAGCTCCCAAGTTGTTTTTATCAGGTCACCTACCACTTGCCAACATTTGGGAGGACTGCCCTTAAGTTGAGTTCCCATTCTGAACTATTGCAGGGTTGAAGCAAGATGGGTCAGTCATTTAGTCTGACTCTAGTAATTTGGTGCCTGATAGATGCCCTCAATCATTTTCCACTCCTTTCTAGCAAGTCTTAACTGTTTGAGGCTGGAAACCTAGAGATTACATTTTCTAGAAGTCCTCACATATTGGATCCAGGAAACCTAGTTTCTGTGAAACAGATGGACACTAGTGAGATATGGAAGTGGAAAGTAAACATTCTGAGATGGAGGCTATATTTCTGCCACTTTTTAAAATGAAAAATGTGTTGATTTTCCTAAGATAGTTCTAGCAGAGGTTCCAGTTTTTAGCATCTACATTTCATGGGTGATGAGAGTTTATTTTGGTGATTCAGATCAATGGCTATGGACATGACTTCCTGATTCCCCAACTCCATAAGTATGGCACAAATATGGTGCCCATGTTGGGCAAGTTCTGTAAAGTTATGGAAGTAGTTCCTGAAAGTGTTGTCTCAATTGTCTTCCATTTATCCTTCCAATGATTTTGTAAATCCCTGATTGCACCTAGTAAATCCCTTTCTGTTTGAATTAGCTAGAATGAAATCTGCTATTTACAATTGAATTCTAACTGATGGCACATTTCAAAAGTACCCCTTGAATGTTTATTCAACAGTTATTTGATGAGGGCTATGAGAAACTTAATTTTCGATCAATTATATTTATAGATGTCCCCTGATAAGCGTTAATATTTTGAAACAAGTTGGTAAGATACTTCACTTTTCTAACAGTTTCTATTACTTTTCACTTTTCTTTTGCAATTATTCTGAACCAGATATGTTCTTTGGAGACACATTTAAAGGTTTGGAATTTGTATTCTAAAACTGGTTATTGATTCAACATTAACCCTTGAATTATTTGCTTTCAGAGTTAGTCTGCCTGATGAATCTTTTCCTTGTATTAATGCAAAATGAAAAAAGTACATGACTGAATTGACTAGACTTGGTAAGGACTGTGAGGCATAGTGAGTAAGGTGAAGGATAGATTGGCTTTGTGGGAACATAACCATTATAAGTCAAGAAAGATCTTTGCTATATTTTATTTATTTTTTTTAAAGATTTATTTATTTATGCATACAAGCACTGGGGTACAGGCCAGAGGTGTGGGGGGGTGAGAGGATTCACCACAGAGA
>JAGFMF010011390.1:1222402-1267041 GCA_019455555.1 Galemys pyrenaicus
ACTGCTGAGGGGAGCAGCGGGCACAGCAGGAGAGGTCTGCTGCACCATGTGGGTCCCCTCTCTGGCCGGCAGCAGGGATCGAACTCGTGCTGCAGTGGTGCTGCAGTGGTTGCGGTTTGCTTCATAGTGCGTTGCTTAACCCACTGCGCCACCAGGGAGGCCCCCTAAATAGGATTTTTTTTCATTCTGTTTTCTAATTGTTTTTTGTCGGTGAGAGAAGAGTTATTTATATATTTATTAGACATGTATATTCAGGCACCCTTTCTCTGTGTCTCTTATTTCTTTATGAAGCTTTCAAAAATGTACAAAGTAAACAGTTATTTTAACCCTCTACTCCCCATCTCTAAGCTTCAACTATTAACATTCTGCCATTCTTATTTTTCTAGTCATTCAGCTACTTGCCACTTTCCACTCCCAAACTCGATCATTATTACTTTTTACAGTTATTTAAAAACATTACTTTTTTCAAGTTTTGGATAGTTATTAATCAGTATAGACCCCAATAAATCTGCCACCATGATTTCATACATTTTGGGGGAAGCAGTTCCTGGTTGGGTAGAAAATGATGCAGGTGGCTTCTGGAAGACCTTCATTGGATACAGCTCTATAGTGAAATATTTCATTTAGAAGTCTGTATCTTCTAAAGTTTGCTGTCATCTACATTCACCGAGTAGAATTTGTATTGATCATTGGGCCCCACCTTGTTCCAGAGTTCTGGGGTATTCTTTCTGTCTCAGTAGACATCTGGGTTGAACAAAGCCAGATGCATGACACACAACACTGCTTTGGTACCTCCCACTCCAGTAAATACAAAGAGGGGATCAAGCTACGTTGCTTCTTGGCCTGACTGAGGTTCTGACAGAGTATGTTTGCATGAGAGGTCTTGGACTTGGAAGGAGAGGAGAACAAACCTGCAAGGCCCTGGACCAAGATGTTCAGTTCTTGGGCCTCCCTGGTGGAGCAGCAGGTTGAGCGCTGCACTGTGAAGCATCCATGGCACAGCAGCATGAGTTGGATCCCTGGCCAGAAAGGGGACCCACATGGCACAGTAGACCTCTCCTGTCTCACCCACTGTTCCCCTCAGCAGTGCATTTTTCAGTCCAGCTACCTGTTCTGCTCCCCACTCTGTCTCTGGTGAATTCTCTCACCTCCCACGACTCTGGCCTGTACCCCAGCTCTTGTGTGCATAAATAATAAAATAAAAATCTTTAAAAAAGATGTTCGATTCTTTATTTTTAGATTAAAAAAATAATAATTTTTTTTCAGGTAACAATAACTCATTCACATTAAGTTTTAAAAAGTCATAACAATTTTCCCCCATCGGTAACAGCTTGCAAAGCTATAGTATAATACAGACTCAAAGAACATGCCACCAGCACAAGGACCCTCATGTTGCCCTTTTATAGCCACACTTGCTCCTCTCCCCCTCCGACTTCTAGTTCACCCTTGCCAACCACTAATCTGTTCTCCGTTTCTAAACTTTATCACTTTAAGAAAGTTATGTAAATGGAATGATACACTATGTTAATTTTCAGAGACTGGATTTTTTTCATTCTCTGGAGATTCACCCAGATGGTATATTGCTTGTTCCTTTCTAATGCTGAACAGTGTTCCATCATATGGATCCACCACAGTTTGTTTACCCATTCACCCACTGAAGGACATCTGGGTAGCATCCAATTTTTGTCTATTAATAATAAAACTGTAATAAACATTCTTGTACATTGTGTGTGAGAGAGAACATGAGTTTTCATTTCTCTAGGATAAATGCCTAAGAGTACAACTGTAGGCATAGTATTCAATATATGGTAGTTGCACATCTAATTTTTTAAGAAGTTGCCAATCTGTTTTCCAGTTTATCAATACCATTTTACATTTTTTACCAGCAATGCATGAGTGATCTGGTTTCTTTGCATTGATTTTTATTTTTTAAAGACATTTATTTTTGCATAGAAGAACTGGGGTGCAGATCAGAGGTATGGGGGATGAAAGAATTTACAAGAGACAGAGTGGGGAACAGAGCAGGCACATCCACTGAAATACACTGCTGAGGGGAGCAGAGGTCTGCTTTGCCATCTGGGTTAGGGGATTGAATTCAGGCCACAGAGGTGATAACTCTGAAACTTAACCCCTAGGCCATGATGGAGGCCCCTGGTTTTGTCTGCATTTTATATCTTAGCCAGTCTGAGAGGTGCGTAGTGATACCTCACTGTAGTTTTAATTTAGTTACATTCGTGGCTAGTAACGTTGAACATTTTTGCATGAATTTATTTTTTTGAAAAGATTTATTTATGCACGCATGCAAGAGCTGGGGTGCAGACAAGAGGTGTAGGGAGCAGTGAGAGGATCCACCAGAGAAAGAGCGGGGAGCAGAACAGGCAGATCTACTGAAATACACTGCTGAGGGGAGCAGCAACAGGCAAGACAGATTTGCTGCATCGCGTGGGTTAGCTCCTGGCCACAGATGAAACTCGTGCTGCAGCGGTTGCATGACCAGGGATCAAACTTGTACTGCAGAGGTTGCCTGTAGCTTCATAGTGCTGAGACTAACCCCTTGCACTACCAGGGGCCCCTGCATGTGCTTATTTATCCTTCTGGGTGAAACGCATCTTGATGTCATTTTTTTACTGTTGGGATTTGAGAGCTCTTTTTATATTCTAGTTTTTACAAATATTCTCTCCCAAGTTGTAGCTTGTCTTTTTATCCATTTCACATGGATACGTTTGCTTTCACAGAGCATACATTTTGAAATTTAAATGATTTATACAGTTTTCCATTTATGGGTTATATGTTGTGTTATCTAAGAACTTTAATGCCTCGCCTTAGATCCTAAAGACTTTCCCCTATTTTTTCTAAAATTTTTAGAGTTTTAAATTTTATATTTAAATCTATGGTTCATTTTTTTTAACTGGATGAAATACATTTTTAAAAATTATTTACATATTTTTAATATAAAAATTTTTAAATTTACATATATTTGACATCAATTGTAATCCCCATGTATTCCCCATCACCATAACACCAGTGCACCATCACCTCAGTCCCCCGTGCTCCCATCTGCCCTCAACCCTTCCCCTCTTCCCTCCCCATCAAGTGTCCCCAATTTGTCTTTGTCTTTTCATTTTTGGTTTTTGTTTCTTTCTTGTTGTTATTATTATTGTTATTGTTTCTACTCCTTCCCTTGATCCTTATTTGGTTCCCTTATATTCCTCCTAGGGGAGGAACCATTTGGTATTTTTCTTTTGCCTTCTGACTTACTTCGCTGAGCATAATCCCTTCCAGTTCCATCCATGTTCCTATGAATGCGTCTAGTTTTTCATTTTTGATTGCTGAGTAGTATTCCATTGTGTATATGTAAATCTATGGTTCATTTTGAGTGAATTTTCTCGTAAGATGTGAGACTGAGGTCAAGGTTGTTATCCCTCCCCTCCACTGAGTAACAAGCTTCCTCTAGTGATGTAGGACCCCCTCAGTTGTTTGGGGGAATCCAATGTGCCTCCCTTCACTAGAGCAGCTTCTTGGCCTGAATGTCTCTTGGCAACCTCAACTTCTAGGGTGTGGTTGAGTAATAGAGGTAGTACTGGGTGAGAACTATAGACAGGCCCAGGGCTGGCGATTGTTCTCATTGCTTTTTGATTATCGAGCATAACCCTTGGTGCTTGCTTTTGCTATTAAGATCCAAGTACTTAAGTTCTGGTTAGTGTGAGCACTCAATTGTCTCAGTTTTGGCCCTGGCTGGGGTTAGGCAGGTGTTTCTTGTATCAACCTCAGGCTGCAAATGGTAGCCTCCTCTGTGAGGAGACACGGGTGACCCCTCTGGCTCCTCCAGGCAGCTCAATCTATAGCCTCAAGCTGGAAATCATCACTCTGTACCCTTACTACTAAAGTTCCTTACTGATTGTAGCGGCAGGAAGGCAGCACTGGAGCAAGGTTCGGGATGGTTCTGGGCAGACGGGTCAAGGAGGGAGAGTCTTGGAGCCCTCGGTGGCTTTTCATGCTTTATTTAGTAGAGGTGTCCAGGTACATGGCAGGCAGGGGTGCCTGCCAGCCTCCCAGCCCCCGGCGCATCTCACCCTCTCAGCTGCTGTTTCTCTCTCTGCTGCTGCTGCTGCTGCTGCTGCTGCTGCTGCTGCTGCTGCTGCTGCTGCTGCTGTTGCTGTCGGGCCTGTTGGTTCTCTCAGTTCTGTTGGTCGGTCCTTGCAGTTCTGGCGTCCTCATGACGCCGCCCATTTAAGCCTGTGTCCCAACTCAGGTGTGCCCACTTGCGCATGCCCACCCCGGAATGCTCACAGCACCGCAGGTGTCCATCATCACAGTGGTGGGAGGGTGGAAAGACCTGATCATTCTGACCCTACACTGATACACCCTGTGTCCTGGGTGCCAATTCTGTGTATCCTCATCTCCTGTAGACTGTCTGGTTTTCAAATTCCCTAGTGTGAGTGTAAGCCCTAGAGTTAACAACAGCAGAGGGCCATTCCTTCCTCTCCTGAGTTGTACTATCTTGGTATCACTTTACAGACATCTTGGTTAAAAAGTGGAAACAACCCAGATGTTGGTAAACTGCTGGAAGAATAAACAAAATGTGGTCTATCCACACTATTAAATATTATTCAGCCATGAAGTTGAATTAAGTATTATACATGCTACAAATGGATGAACACTGAAAACATACTAAGTAAAATAAGTCAGCCATGAAAGTCAATATAGCGTAAGATCCCATTGATACAAAATGTCTACAATAAGCAACTCTATAGAGACAGAAAGTAGGTTAGTGGTTACCAAGGCCTAAGTGCAAGAAAGCATGGGAAATAACTGCTAACCTGGCAGGATTTCTTTTTGGAGGAATGAAAATGTTCTCTTAGGTAGTGATGGTGGTAGCTGCACAATTTTGTGAGTATACTAAAAAAAAAAAAATGAATCGCTCAGTTTAAAAGAGTGAATTTTGTGGTAGGTGGATTGTGTCTCAATAAAAACTGGAGTTGAAATAGAACTAGAACCCCATTTTAGGATAAACAAAAACTAGAGAATTTATCCTCAAGAGACTTGCACTATAAGAAATGCTAAATGACTAAATCAGTCCCAGGGGCTGATGGAAATTAGATGAAAGGATTATATGGCTCTATAAGGAAGGAATGATGATTCCCTAGAAATGGTAAATATGGGCGGGGGGGAGATATGAAAGACTACACACACACACACACACACACGCACATATATATTACTTTCAATTTCTTTAAAGGACATGTGGTTGTTTATAGCAATAGTTATTCATTATGATCTAGGGTTTATTGCAAATATAGATATGACATGCATGATAAAAATTGCACAAATTTTGGAGAATAATCTATACTATTTCAAAGTTCCATATTTAGCAGGAAGCATAATGGTATAATTCTCAGTAGATTATAATAAATTAAGGATGAATATTATAAGTATTAGAACAATGAACGATAAAATTAATGCGGTAAAGAAGATATAGAAAAATAACAACAGAAGAATCAAAGTGGAATACTAAGAAGTATTTTATTATCCCAAAAGAAGATAGGAAAGGAGGAATGAATAAAAAAACCCACAGATGAAACACATAGAAAATAGCAAATTTGTGGTTTATTTTGCTTTTTAAAAAAATATTATGTGTTTTAATTGGAATGCTTAATCCATTTATGTTTAATGTTATTGGTATGTTTGGAATTTGCTCTACCATTTTTTTCCATTTGAAGAGTGGCTTTTTGTCCTAGCAGGCAATTAACTTGAGTGGACTCAACCTCCAAACTCTGTGCCTGGCAGTTTACGGCAGTTGAAATCTTCACTTAGTTATTTTAGCTTTTCTTGTTGGGTTACCTAGGATCCTCCCAGAATATTAAGCAGTAAACTGGTGGTTTGGGGGATTTTATGTACATATTTTAGGGTTCACGCCCTGCCGTTCTCTCTCTTCAAAGGATTTCTCATGAGACTGTCTCTTCTAAACTCTGACCTTGACACATTGAAGCCCACCTTTACTGCTTTTATGGGCAGATGAAAGTCAACAAACCCTAGATCATAATGAATAACAGTTAAATGACTTCTGTGTATTGATCTTAGATTTGACCACGACATATCTCATTAGCTTGAAAAACTTGCCAGTGGTGAATAATATTTTATTTTCTCAAATTTACACTTGTCATTTTTTAACTTATTGTACAGACTGGTGGAGATGCAATAGGTACCCTTGTTTTGTTTCTGACTTTAATGAGAATGCTTCCCATGTTTCATCATGAATATGATACTTTCTGTAGGCTTCTAGCAATTCCTTCTAATTTTTTTTTTAAAATCAGGAATGAGTGTTGAATCTTTGAAATACAGTTTTTAGTATTTATCAAAATGAACGTATGCTTTTACCCCTTAAATCTGTTCATGTAATTAATTACATTACTACATTTCCCAATGTTGAGCCACACCCTGAAATAAACCCTTTGGGTGATTATTTATTTATTGAAAAATACTTAAACATTTTTTTTAATGTATAAAGAGCTAGCATTGTTTTGTCAACCAGGTAGATGCCTTGGATGACTATTTAAGGTAGATTACTTAATCCAAGTTAATGAAGCCAACATCTTCTGCATACTGACAGAACACTGGCAGCATTATTCGGGCACATGCTCAGATCAAACTCTGCTGGTTTGAGCTGAGATGGCAAGAGATAAAGACTTCTGTCTGAATTTTCAGGGATGAGTATAGTGGAATCAAGTTGGACAGAATAGCCAAGTCAGAAAAGAGTGGGTAATTTGGGGATCTACTGTTTGTGATTGGCATCTTAAGTGTGTGTGTGTGTGTGTGTGTGTGTGTGTTGGGGGGGTGGTGTTAGTCTTGTGGGCTCTGATGTTATCTCTGGGAGATAGTGTCAGAATTGAGTTAGATTGTAGGACATGTAGTTGAATTACTTGTGGGAGAAAATGCACGCATCTGGTGCCAAAGCTGTTGTGTGTGTATTAGTGGAGAATGAAGGGGAAACAGGTGAAATGATTTTTTTCCTCCTTGGTTGGCATCACCTTCCTCTTAATTTTTTTAAAGATTTTTATTTTATTTTTATGCATACACGAGCTAGGGTCCAAGCCAAAGTTGAGGGAGGTGAGAGAATTCACCAGAGGCAGAGCTGGGAGCAGAACAGGCAGATGAACAGAAACACACAGCGGGTGAGGCAGAGAGGTCTGCTGTGCCATGTGGGTCCCCTCCCTGGCTGGGAATCGAACTCATACTGCTATGCAGCGGATGCTTCACAGTGTGGCACTCAACCCACTGCACCACCAGGGAGGTCCACCTCCCTCTTAATTTCCCAAGAAGTCCCTGAGGTGACATCTTCCCTAAAGTGGTAAGAAATACATCAGTGA
This sequence comes from Galemys pyrenaicus, assembly GCA_019455555.1. Classification (NCBI taxonomy): domain Eukaryota; kingdom Metazoa; phylum Chordata; class Mammalia; order Eulipotyphla; family Talpidae; genus Galemys; species Galemys pyrenaicus. The sequence continues at coordinate 1,229,770 of JAGFMF010011390.1, forward strand.
AGAAGATGCTAGGGTCTGTGACAAGCTCTCTGGTGTCTGTCCTGTGCAACCCAAAGATGGTAGAGGAACATAGTGGCACTGAGATGGACACTGGACATGTTACCATCTTTTATTCATGTGTCTTGATCTCCCTCTGATGCTTTTTCTCTCATAAATACACATAATCTTACTATGTTGGCTTTCTTTCCTGGACCACACATGTAGTCCTAATTTCCTGGAATTGCTAAAGGAAGTAAGAAGTATTTGCATTCCAGATCTCTACTATTTTTACCACTGACTGACATGTAATTCTGGCTAGTCACTTTAGGGAGGGGCGGGAATTTCAAAGACTGTTTTGGATAACAGACCAGCTCCGAAGTGTTCTAAAATCCAAACTTCTAGAGAATAGGGACAGTTATGTAAGAAACTAAGACAGTGTCTATCAGTGCAACCACTGGTTATTTTTCTAGTTCTCTCAGCACTTACAGCTCCATCAATAATGCGATTTTCAAAATTTCTAATCAAGTCACCATAACTGGAATAAAAAAAGTTGTTAATGTTATCACTCACCAAAGAAAGTACAGTGGCTGTATTTGGAAAGTAAATTAATTTCACTAGCCTGATTTTTGTGTCCTCACAATTATTTACTGAATAGATTCATTCACTGCAATGCTTGACTCTCTTACTAACTTAGTAATAAATTGTTTACTAGACTGAGAGTAACAAGTTACTTCTAAAGGAAAAGAAAATTTGTAACCATCTGAAGAAGTGTATCTTTTAGCAGATCCAAAATCATCTAAACTGAAAAAAAAAAAAAAACCTTGAATATCAATCTTTTAATTGGTAATTCAAGCCTTGCTTAATACACTAAGCTCTTGCTGATTAAATAGAAGACTAAATGCTTAGCCATAATCATCTGTGAGAATCTTAATGCTGATCTGATGCTTTGCCTAAGCCTTGAAACCCTGCATGTCTCTACTTCCTTGTCTGTAAGCTGAGCCAGGGCCCTTACAATTAATTCCTACAGGAAGAAAGTGTCTGCCATAGTGAATGAACTTATGGTATGTTTGCTTTAAGGGTGGGGAAGTGTGAACAAAACCATGTAATTTTTTTTTCTTTTCATTGTCGGTCATCTACTTGATTTTCCCACTTTTTTTCAGATTTATATGGGGCCAGACCAGCAGCTCCCTGTATCAATGCATGTAAGGAAACTCATTCATTCATTTGCCTGTTTTCTAAACTGTCCCATCTCCAGTAATTGCTGATGGATTTTAGGGGTGTCCATGTTCCCTTAGGATTTTAGCTTCATGAAAGAATGAAGTTGAGGGACCTCACTGTTGTGATATCTCACCCTCTCTTCCATTTTGGTTGCAAATGGGACACTATCAGTTTCCACTTTTTCCTAAAAGAACAACCAACTGGTATCTGGCAGACATTTTCTCAAAAAGGAATGAAGTAAATCTGTCCCTGCAGGGAAAATAGTTGCCAGTATTTATTACTAGTGATAACATTCTAGTTTTCAAGAGAAAAATTAGAATTTTGGAAAACTTCCATAAACTACTATAAGCTTGACATCAACCTAATACTTAAGTTGTTTATTTTTTTAATGAAATCAGCAGTAAAATTAAGGAATATTTTTGATGTTGTATAATGAAACATATCAATCGCTTCCAAATGACTAAAGTATGCCATTACAAAATCACGCAGGGGTGATTGGAAATTTAAGGTGCAAAATAAAGTGGTGTTCCATAAAAAAAAAAGCAAATAGTTCAGTTTGCAACTCAAGCAATTGCATAAGTCCTTTTTCTCTAGTCAAACATTCTGTTTTGGAATTCAGCAGAAGTGCTTTGTACATACTTCACATTTTGTTACATGTCACTATCTGAGTATACTGATTCAGTTCTCCACTTGATCTGTTCTATTTCTGCAGCTTTTCTAGAGTTCTTGATCTCATTTATTGAGTTCTTTATCTCCTGAATTTCTGTTGCTTTCTTTATTAGAATTTCAATTTCTACCTTTTTTGTTCATTGATTTTATTTCTGAGCTCATTTGTTTTTCTGAATTTTGTTGTATCTTTTTCGTTAGATTTTCTGAGTTCTCTTGTATTTCTTTGACTTGCATTCTGAGATTTTTTTTTTCTATCTCTCTGAGTTTCTTTAGTATACCAGTTCTTAGCTCTCTATCTGATTGGTGATATACTCTTCCATGTTTTGCCATTTGGATTCTGAAGAGTTGTTCTCACTTTGTGATGTCATACCTTCTTGATGTCTCATATTTCCATATGTTATATATTTTTGTCTTCCATTTTGGTATTTAAATTCTCCCTGCTTAATACTATTTTAAACATCTTTAACAGTAACTTAGGGGATTAAACTATTTTACTTTTTCCTGAAGGTGGTGCTGTGATTTTGTTTGATTCTATCCGTCCATCCATCCATCCATCCATCCATCCATCCATCCATCCATCCATCCATCCATCCATCATCCATCCATTTATTCACCCACCCTGAAGCCTTTGGCATCTGTACATAGTTGCCAAGTCAGCAGGCATGAGGGTTGTATGTGGAAAATTCCAGATATTGATGTGGGACTGACTCTTCTTTGTGGCATCTCTCATCTTCTCTGTTGTTTGGGATGAGAGAATTGGCAGTCCTTTGTGCTGTCAGTGCACTTCATGTAAGCACCAATCCCAGGCTGAGAAGGGGAGTATAGAACAGAATCCCTGCTCTACTAGCCTTACTGGGGACTCAGACTGTGTGGAGCACCTCAGCTCCTCCATAAGGTTTTCCCCTTTCACAGGCGAGTGCTTCCACACAGCCTCCTCTCTCCTCTCCCCACGGTTCCTGACTGAGCCAGCAGCCCTGCCACTGGTGTCCCCTACTCCAGACCACAACCCCCAGGTTTCTCTTTCTACCTACTCCTGTTCTGTGTTGCAAGCATCTCCTCATTATCAAGCATGTTGAGGTCTGCACAGGTGTCCCCTGTCTACGGAATGATCAAGTTCCAGTCTATCTGAGAGACTGTCTCCAAGCCGTGTTGCTGCTCCAAGAGCTGTAGCAGGTGGGGACCAGGCTCTGCCCGTGTGCTTGCTTGTGTTGAACTACAGCTTGCAGAGGTCTACCAGGGCCTACCGTGTCAGGGCTGCTTGCTGGTCCTGATCCAAGTTTTGCTAGGGCCCACCGGGGCTGCTCGCCTGGCTTGCTCTGCTGCTTGCTGGGCCCAGAACCCACCTTGCTAAGGATACCTGCTCCAATATTCCAATCCTTGTTGAGGCACCCCCCTCCACACTTTGCTCCCAGTGTGTGCTGTGATTGTTCCTTTTCCATACAGGAGTTATTGGCTTTATTCTATTGCAATCCAACTGAGAGCATATGGAGAAGATGACCCCACAGTCTCCAGTCTGCTCCCATCTTGCCACTGACATTTTTCTGAAAATTCTTTTGGTGAAACCTGTCTACTTACTTACCTATCCTCTTTTGCCTGCATTGGATGTTCAACTCTGCCACTAGTTGCCTTTTTATCAGTAAATCAAATATTTCTATCTGCACATACTTTTAAATATATATTACATTATATTTAATCTGTTTGCTACCTGTTTTTCAGAAACTCAACAACACGTCTTTGGTAGTGAGAGTTTCTTTTTGATTTTTCCAGTATTGCAATTTGTTTATTATTTCTATATGGTTGTTACTTTAATGTCATTTTTGGAAGGAGAAGTGGAAAAAAAAAACTTTGATGCCATTTACTGGTTTCTTAAATCCAGAGGTATTTCTTGTATTTGACGATAATGGGCATTTGGAGTTTTCACTAAGTGAATCTTTCACCCCGCTAGTTTGGTGTGGAGTTTTGGGTACTTTGTGACTTGGTCATGCTCTCTTCACCTCATTCTCAACTTTGGCCAAGTTACTTCTCTGCAGAGTTCATTTCAAGGGCAGGGAGGTTACACAAGCCAGAGATATCATAGTGTATCAACCTTTCTAGTGACTCAATCCCAGAGCAATATTCTGTTCTTACTCCAAACAATTCTTCATTGAACTTGGCAACAGGCATTGGGCCTGGATCTAAGGTCCCATTTAAAAAATGCCTATCATTTTTTCAGTGTGTTTTTATGACTTCATATTTTCTGGCATGAAATTAAGATAAAAATATCTTTCTTTTCACTGAGTTCTAAATCAAAGAAGTAAGGAATCTTTGTGGGAGTTGTATTTATTGGGAGGGGAGGCTATTTCATGAAAGGAAGTTTCATAGGTTTTTATGGACTGAAAAATACAGAATTCAGGATGTCATCATTTATAATCAGTTTTTTCTTTTTTGGTGTGAAAATATTAGCAGTATATCAAGGTCTTCAAGTCCAGGGAAGACAGGACTCTGAATTATATTTATATTGGATATTTTCTTACTTCAACAGAGATTAGATCAGCTCAGATTCTTTCTGGGTGTTGACATTTTCTATAATAAGTCAAAAATTCAGATGTCAGAGTGATTTTTCTTTTAGGAAGATTTTCAGAAAAAGTATATTAATCCAGTTCCTATTGATAGTGTCTAATTCACTTTTTATGTCTTGATATATCATACATATATTTTTTGAAGTTCCTGTTCAGTACTAGAAAAGGAATAGTGTTGAAGCAAAAGTCCTTGAGGCAATAATGCTTCCCAGCTAAGAATGAGTCAATACTTGACTGAACTTGGGTAAAATTTTTTTGAAGAATTTATCATTTCTTGATGCCTTTTAATAGTTACAATCAAAGAAGGTTTCCTTTTTTAAAAAATTTATATATATGTTACATTGTTGTTCATTTTTGTACAGTTAGTTCTATACTTTCTCCTCTCAGTTGTAGTCCCAGTGAAATTCCCATCACGAATTCACCCATGTCCCATCACCACAGTCCCTTGTGCTCTTCCCACCCATTTTGTTCCTTCTCCCTCCTCTTCCTTTGGGGAATGTCTCAGATTTATAGTTGTCTGTTGATTTCAATTTTTAATTTATTATAATTTTTTTCCTAAGTCCTTTACTTGCTTCCTCTACATTCCTCCTATAAGTGAAACCATCTGATGGTTTCCCTTTCTGGCTTATTTCACTGAGCATTTTCCTTTCTAGCTCCATCCAAGTTGCTGTGAATTGCATGAGTTTATCTTTTTTGATCGCTGTGTAATATTCCATTGCGTGTATATATACCACATATTTTTGATCCAGTCATTTGTGGGCACTGGGGTTATTTTCATAGCTTGCCTATTTAAAAAGTGCCACAATAAACATGGGTGTGCAGTTGTCCTTTTGAATTAGTGTTTTTGTTTCCTTTGGGTAAATTCCTGGGAGTGGAACAAAGAAGATGAGTCTTAATGATTCATTTTTACTACAACCAATGTTACCGAGGAGACAATCCAGTATAGTAATAACAGTAATGTTTTCAAAACTCTTTTCCAAAGGAATGTGAAAGAGGAGGTTATTGTTTGATGAGTATTTGTTCCCTCCTTTCCAACCTTTATGGTAAAGGTAAGTATTCTTCCCTTTTCCATTGATGTTAGACTTGGTTTTATGATTTGCTTTGGCTGGTGGAATTTGGGCAAAAGTAGTAACATGCAAGATATGAGCCTGGGCTTAAGAGAGATTGTATGTACCCCTTCATTGATCTGAGGGCTTTTGTCCACTGTCCAAAGAAGAAAATGCCCTCCATGTGGCTCGTTTCTTCATTCAGTCTATCTAGCTTGCCCACAGACCTCCACCTGAAGAAGACTGACTCAGCCAATCTGAAGACCTGTGAGCATGAAATAAATGCATATTGTTGCATGACACTTTTATGGTGGTTTGTTAAGTGGCAAAAGCTGGCGTGTATGGGGAATCATAGTATTTCCTAATCATCAAATAATTTCTCTCTCTAGGTACTAAGGTAGTAGATTCTATAATTATTAGACTATAGAATTAGGCAGAATTTTAAAATATCTGCTAAGCATTTCTCCTTGGACCGATTAACTGTTAGAGTGTGTTGTTTAATTTCTGCATATTTGTAATTTTTTCAGATTTACTTCTGCTATGGATTTCTAGCTTCATTCCACTGTGATTGGAATGGATAGAGGAAAGATTGTGAGATGAGGGAGTGGAAACAGTGTATATAGATAACACTATCATAAAGTTTTCCTGTGGCATGTTTGAGAAATAATTGGAGGTTTAAGGAAGTTGACTTTTAAGATGAGATAGACACATTTAGCATCCCATGACCTCTTCTTTATAGGTATCAGCTTGCTCCCTCTCCAGAGATTTCCAGTATCATACCACAGTAACATTTTACAACTTTTCATTTTTAAATCACACATATATGACATGTATGTTGTAGAAAAAGTAAGACTAAACAGATTGGTTTCTTAATACTGAAAGTATCTGTCCAAAACACCACCTGATTTATTGTATTAATTGCAGTTATTCACTCCCTCTTCCCAGAAGAGGGAATGGCTTAGCGCATGGCCATGTGATTTGCTTTGGCCAATGAAATGTGAACAATATGATTTATGCTATGTCTGAGCAGAAGCTTTTAATTTGATTGCCTGATTTGGCTTGGCTAGTTGAGTTTCTATCTGCCATAAACACAGCACATCTCAGAAAGTTGTTCCTTCTGCCTGGCTCTGGCACAAAAGGAAATGTGGAGAAGACACAATCCAACCCATACTGATCCTAAGTGGGGCAAGAAAATGTTCAAGTATAAGCCATTGAGAAAATCTTTCGTTGCTTGTTACTGAAGCAAGAGCTAGTACATATTCCTTCCTCTAAGAGTTGACTTTTAAGCTCGATGCTCTCGAACACAACAACAGGGCTGCCAAGCATGGTACCAGAGCTTCTCTTTTCCCTGTTGGCCAGAACACTTTTTCCCACTGAATCCTGTATGATCTCAGAATCCTTTTGAATAAAGTGTTCCATGGGCCTCCCTGGTGGTGCAGCGGGGTGAGCACTGCACTGTGAAGCATCCACAGCACAGCAGCGCAAGTTTGATCCCCAGCCAGAGAGGGGACCCACATGGTGCAGCAGACCTCTCCTGCCTCACCCGCTGCTCCCCTCAGCAGTGTGTTTCAGTCGATCTGCCTGTTCTGCTCCCCACTCCGTCCCTGGTGAATTCTTTGTGACTCTGACCTGTACCCCAGCTCTTATATGAATAAATAAGTAAATCTTTAAAAAAAAAAAACGAAGTGTTCCTGTGAGCTATATATGAATCAAGCAGAGAATAAATCTTTTTGTCACATTTCCACTACTCTAAGTTTATTGATAACTTTTGCTTACATGGGTCCTTTAAAGCAGGAATGTCCTTGGAAATATTAATCAGAGGTATCTTGACTCAGAGAACTCATTTTCAAAGCTTATCATATCATTAGTGTCTGGGAAACAATAATAACAGATGATAAGGAAACTGGAACTCATAAATGTGTGACTTATTCAAGGTCACACACTAGAACTTGAACTTGACCTGTCTGCCACTAATGCCATTCATCTTTCCATGATGCCATCGGCCTAGGTGTGGATAAAAATTCCACTGGCTGGAGCCCTTGGTTATTTTTTCTCTGGACCCTGGACTCTTCATTTCCCAGACTCTAGAGGCACTGAAGTAAATGGGTAGATCTCTCTTTGCTCAAAGGACTGATATCCAAGTGCTTTAATAGATGGAGAGAATAGCAATGGAATTGTGTCATAAAGGAGTTACTAGTTGGGTAAGGAGAGGTACACAACTGGCTCAGAAGGCCTGTCCTCTTGGCACATACATATTCCTGAACTCCAACCAAAGCAGCACATGAGGTTTTATTGAGAAAAATGACAAAGAAAGTCAAATGTCCTTAACATATTGTTGAATGGTAATATGTCCACTAAAAGGCACAGTGGATATGCCATTAAAACATGGAGCCAGGGGACAAGATAGCTAACATCTAGCTATTAACTAAGAGCTAGTTTTCTGGATAATGGTAAAGGGCTGAGAGTCACTGGGCTAGTGGTCCATGGTTTTACCTGCAAGGTTCTTCACCATGGCACAGCCAATCATTACAAAGAGGATTCCTCTTTAATAGAGGAACTTTATGGGACATTAATGTCTGCTTGGTAGCACTTAAAGTTCTGTGAAGAGGTTGCTATTGCTCCATTTTATGTTTATCCTTCAACCAATGTAATTTTTTTTTCAAAGTGGCCATGATTTTGGCCTTGTCCTTTCTGCTACTAGGTAGCTTTCACATTGTCCATTCTTGGCATGGTTCAATATCCTGTCTTCTGTCCTGCTGTTTGGGGCAGCTCATTTGAACTGCCAAGAAGCCTTGTTTTATTGCTCCGCCAGCTAAGGCTTAAGCTGCTTTATGACATTTTGAAGTGAATCAATGATAGAAATTTCAATTTGTTTCAGAAGAGAATTGTCAGCAGGCCCGGAGCTTAGAAAATGAGTGGCCAGATCTTTTGGAGGCATTGGTTTAAGTGTACCTGGGTGGAAGGCACCCTTAGTACTGTTTTAGCATGCATTTACTCTGTGAAACTCTTATTTTTATGCAGATGCTGCTTCTGAAGAATGCTTGGGTAGTTTAATACCAATGATTAGAATTCTTTCTTGTCACTTTTCTCAATATAGTAATCATAGGTGGTTTTACTGTCCCTTTGGGGTGCTCCTCCTTCTCCAGTCTTAGTACTGTGGTTTGTGTGCAGCTGATTTCAGGGGTAGGCATGTGATTGAGATCTGATCAGTGAAAATCATGGACTTTCTTTAGGAGTTGGCATGTTAGCTGTCTCAGTAAGGATTCTGGAAACAGTCTCAAATTGAGTTATCAATTGGAAACTCAAGAAGTAGTGCAGTTCTTGGGGTATCTCACAGTGGGCACTGTTATCACCATAGGTTTTAGAGGCAAGATTGAGGAACCATTACAGGAACTCAGAGAGAGCTGAGGCAGGGCCATGATGATTAGTGGAGATACACAGCGGACCCATGCAGACCCTCGTGCTGTTTCCCCTTCCAGTCTCATGTTAGTCTTTCCACTAGTGAGACCTAAAAGGTGGCTTAGGGGATGGGAGGCACTGACATAGCCACGGTCCAGCCTCCAGCCACAGAGCAGGAAGAATACTTGAGAAGGGACTTGAAGGTCAACCTGAAAATGTTCAGCAATTAGCCAGTTCAGTTCTGGGACTTTCGATGGAACAATTGGGAGGAAAATAGGTACTTTCTTTCTCCTAGAATTTTTGTGGAAAATCAGCCAGGAGCTATTAGTGGTCATCTTGCCATTCTCCAGAGACAGAAAAGCTGAGCATAGAGATGGGGACACATTCTTGATGACATTAAATGTCATCATTTAAGCATTTGAACCCAGTTACTCTTGAAGACCACCTTTAGAATTTTCAGCCAGTGGTCATTAATTTCTCCATCTGCTTCAGTCAGTCAGGTTTCTGTCATTTATATCTGAGAAGCTATGATGATTGGATGGTCTGCACATCTCCGCATGAGACAGAACTCAGCTCTTGGAGTCATCAAAATGGACTCTTGCCATACCTAGCAGTGGCACCGAACACATCTATTTCTCTAAATCTGGTCTTCTAGGTCTGTGCAGGTGTCAACTCTTGTGTTTCCATAACCTGATCCAGCTACAGCTGATTCCTTGGCAGTCCCCAAAGAGCCAGAATATTAGTGGCCCAGATGCATCACTGAGCAACATCTGGAATTTTATGAATTTGGTGGATTCAGGAAAGACAATATTTCAAAATATGAGAGAAAAATAATACAGGGAAAGAAAGCTAGAATAAATGTAAACTGAAGTTAGATGAGTCAATTGAGATATTGAAATATGAGCAAAGTGGGCCTTCCTGGTGGCACAGTGGGTTAAGCAATGCACTATGAAGCAAACCTCAGCCACTGCAGCACGAGTTCGATCCCTGCTGCCGGCCAGGGAGGGGACCCACATGGCGCAGCAGACCTCTCCTGCTGTGCCCGCTGCTCCCCTCAGCAGTGTACTTCTGTTGATCTGCCTGTTCTGCTCCCCACTCTGTCTGTGGTGAATCCTTTTACCCCCCAACACCTCTGGCCTGTACCCCAGTGCTTGTATGCATAAATAAATCTTTTTTAAATAAATAAATAAATCTTTTTTAAAAAAAAGAAATATGAGCAAATAAAGGGTCAGAAGAAATAATTCCACGGGAGAACTGTTTAGACATAAGTATAGGCCTAGTCCATGCGCTCATGTTCAATAATACCTGTTACGATAGATACTTAGTCTGTGTCAGGATCTTTAATAGTAGGTAGGTAGGTCCTCTATATATGGGGAGTCCTACTCTGAGAGAGAAAGGTAAAGAGAGAGAGAGAAAATAAAAGCAAGTCACATTATGTTTTTTACCAGCAAGAAAGGGAAAGAGTTTGTGGATGGAGGGCCTGTAATTTGACCTTCCCTGGTCATTCTCTACCATCTCCTCAGTATGTACAGAGTAGTGAAGCTCCCCTCTATACAGACAGGGCTATGGTGGGGAAGAGCAGGAGCTCAATGTGGCACAACAGCAAAAGCTCAGATGCAGGTTCTTTGATTCATTAGCTGCGTGACCTTGAATGGCTTAATCATTCTGCATTCCTGTTTTCTCCTATCCTCTTCAGAGAGTGATTGTGAAGATTAAATGAGATCGAATGAACAGAACCCCTAAAGCTTGGCAAATGTCTTCAGAAAAAGTCAAAACAACATCAATGACAATAAATCCGGGGAACATCAGATCACAGGACACCAACCATTCAGTATGAAGTGGCCTGAGGCCTGCCTCTCAAGAGCAGTGTTCCTTCTCCTTCTAGATGGAATCCTCCACTAGCTGAGTAGGGACATGCATGAGATGATGGAAGCCATTATAGCCTTAAAAAGTCTGTTTGCCTCTATGACCCAGCAGCCCCATCTCTGAGAATAAGCCTAAGAAATAACGTAAGAGTTACTCATGCGATGTTTACTCCAGAATTATCCATGAGCTATGTCTTTAAAGTCAGACATGAAATCTAGCAAGCAAGGAAGAGGGTGGAAGAGGGTTTGAACCACATGGGGCCACTCTGAACTTCTAGGATCTTATAACTGCAAACTTGTCTGAGATATCATCTGGAACAACATGTTCCCACACCTTCACCTCCCCAACACAAATTTTAGAGAGTAGGAAACTAAGTCTTGGTAGCAAGTGCCTTGCCTTCTGCTGTCCCATTAAGCTTCTCATAAATAACCTCCAAACAGAAATGTTCCTAGCTGTGAAACTCCCCAGGTTCTGTGCCCTGTCCAGCTCCATCCAGTAAGTGGTGCCTTCTCCTCTCAGATCCCTCATTCTCTCAGAAGGCCGACAACTTCTTGTGCTCCCATCTCAATGTGATTGTAGAGCTGTCGGCCTGCTGTAACCCGGGGAAGGCCAGCATGAAATCAGGCTAAGCTCAGGGCAGAGTTGTTCCAGGTGAGGAAAAAATTCCAAGAATGAGGACTCAAATGAGGGCTAGCAGTCAGGGGCACAATCAGGTCCTGGAATTTGAGGGTAAAGTAAGACTGAGGCTCAGAAGCAGGCCGGGAATGAATCATCACTTCCTGCTTCTCCTGAGAGCCATTTTAGCTGAGAGGACACCCAAGGGTTGGGGTGAATCATAGAGTTCTCACCTGAGACCAAGAATGAGGCTGGTATTGCAGAGGCAAGTTGAGTCAGAAGCATATGAGGAGTGTGGTCTACACGGGGAAGCCTTAAAGGAAGGAGCCAGAGGCAGTTATGTCAACTGGGATATGGAGCCAAGAATCTGAGAACCAGGGAGTAAGAGAGCAAAATAATAGGATCAGCCCACAATAGGTACGGCTGTGGCTCATTTTTTTTTTTTTTTTTTTTAAAGATTTATTTATTTATGCATACAAGCACTGGGGCACAGGCCAGAGGTGTCGGGGGGGCGAGAGGATTCACCACAGAGAGCAGGGAGCAGAACAGGCAGATAACAGAAGTACACTGCTGAGGGGGAGCAGCGGGCACAGCAGGAGAGGTCTGCCGCGCCATGTGGGTCCCCTCCCTGGCCGGCAGCAGGGATCGAACTCGTGCTGCAGTGGCTGCGGTTTGCTTCATAGTGCGCTGCTTAACCCACTGCGCCACCAGGGGAGGCCTGTGTGGCTCATTTTGGTGGGCCAGTTGCGAAACAAACTTAAACGGCCAGATAGACACTAGTGACCAGGAGACCTTGAACTGTCTCAGCCTGGGAACCTCTTAGAACAGTTCAGACTGTTTCTGGAATGGTTTAGGTGCAGAGTACCCTGGACTTGCAACTGGAGGACCAGGATGAGTCTGAGGCCAGGGGAAGGCAGTGTTGGAGATAAGGATGAGTCCTGAAGGGCATTAGGTGGAAGGACAAGTCTGGGCGCTGGGGCCTCAGCACTGGAGGGCCTGCTTGCTCAGGCCTGCATGAGGATGTAGGGCTGGGGGAGAGAGTGGCTGATGAGTCACAAGACCCAGATGCTGCAGGCAACTTTACACTGCTTGTCGGTGGCCACGCCTGGACCAGCTGTCAGACGCAGGCCACTGGCCCCGTTCCTAGCCCAGAGAAAACCTAAGAACTTTCTCTGCTGTGCGTCCTCCCTCTTTGAAATGTCTCATAGCTCCACAGACCCACATTCGGGTGAGCAAATGAGTTTTCACAGCCAAGCTTTACAAGTCTGATATTATGACGCATCTAGGCAGAAGGTGAAACGCCCCAGTCATTAACTCACTTCCCCTTGTGGGTGAATTCTGCAATGAGTCTTTCATTTGGGCCACGGAACAAGCTTCTCAAGCACACACAGACCTGTCTGTCAGTGTACGTTTGACTGCTCAGAAAAATCCTTGGCGCCTCCGAGGATGTCCCCAGCTCACCCCTGAAGCCACGTACTTTCCCTTGCGGGCACCTTTGCTGGCGGCTTCCTGGAACAGGCCGGGACACAGGGGTGATGTTCTGTGGAGAAGACTGGGCTGTGTCTGGGGAGGAAGAGGAGGGCTGGAACACACATCTGGATGTTTAACCCCCAGCATTCCATGGTAGCCAGACGGCTTACTCTATTGCCTGCCAGTGTCTGCTCTTTTAAATTCTATCTTCACGGCCACATATTTTAGGCTACTTCTATCATCCTAAAATAGGTCTCTGACCGTGTGTCCAAACGAGAGCCCCTGAAGCGAATGCAGCGGGCTGACTGCCAAGGCGAGCAGACTCCGAACTTGAAATAATGCAGGGTGTTTGCTTACATACCCTTCTCCACCGCATCACGGATGAGTCAGATGACTCCTCACCCCAGATTCTGTTTTTACCCACTTTTCTACTCAAGAGGCGGGGGTGAGAGAATTTTGTAAAGCTTAAAATATACCACCAAATTATATCCTTTTGTCTTTTGAGTTTTAATGTAGAATAGGGATTCTTTCATTCTTTGACAGTCAGGAATTATTTTTGACTTTTTCAGCTCATTCTGTTTTAATTCCTCCAGCTGTGAAAAGAGCACTAGGTAGCTAGTCAAGAGTCTCAGGAACAAAGTCTGTGCTTTGCTGGTCAGTGACTGGGATTTGTTCCCACGTCACCTCTCTGAACTTCACTTTTCTGGTGGGCAAAATGGGGTGTCAGTTTCCCATGGCAGCTGAGCACATCCCTTGGGCAGGGCTGGCTCCCTCCACAATCTGTAGCCCCATAATCTGAAGCCCTGGAATCTGAACCCCTGCTCTTTTACCCTTCACCTTCCAGATTTGTTATCACAGCAAGTTTGGTCACTTCTGGAAGTACTTTGAAAATTAAAATGCTACATTCCTGAGAGGGATAATTATTACTGTGCCAAAAAAAAAATTCAGTTTCTCTTTTCTTTAGCTTTCTTCATACTCAACTCAGACAAATCTCTTCACTTTAGCTTCTGAAGGCCGGACCAACCTCCCCTTAAGTATATTCTTACCTTTCTACTTGCCTTTTTTTTTTTTAAAGGGTGATTCAATGCTCTTTTATCTTTTATTGCAATAAAATAGACATATCCTAAAATTTACTATTTTAACCATTTTTAGTTGGACATGAGTGGCATTGAGTACATTCACATTGTTGTGCAGTGTCTTCATCATCCATCTTCAGGTCTTTGTTAGCTTCCCAGCCAGGCACTATACTCATTAAACAGTAACTTCCGTTTCTCCTCCCCCAGGCCCTGGCAGCCACCATTCTGCTTTCTGTTTCCATGAGTTTGACCACTCCAGGTCCTTCATGGAAATGGAACCACACATTTGTCTTTTGTGTCTGGCTCATTTAACTTAGTCTAATGCCCTCCAATGACTGCTTTTTTTGGAGGCCAATTTCCCAGACACTTCTAAGCAATATATATTTTATTTTAAAAAATATTTATTTATTTATGCATACAGGAACTGGGGTACAGGCCAGAGGTGTGGGGGTGAGAGCATTCCTCAGAGACATAGTGGGGATCAGAACAGGCAGATCTACTGAAATACACTGCTGAGGGGAGCAGCGGGTGAGACAGGAGAAGTCTGCTGCACCATGTGGGTCACCTCCCTGGCTGGGAATTGAACTCGTGCTGCAGTGGATATGGACAGTTTCACAGTGCTGCACTTAACTGCTTGCACCACCAGGGAGGCCTGCAATATATATTTTAAAACCCCCAAATTTCTCCCACAGGTGATTGGAAAATAGGGAAGAACGGTTGAATGGATATATCCACTTTTTTGTTTGTGTAATTTGTGGCTGAAATGGTAAAGCCATAATGTTACAATTCAAGTTTGTTGGTGTTGGTTGAATAAAAATATTAAAATACACTGTGTATGTATAATGAGTCTCAACTGGGCAGGCGTTGAGTGGGACTCCAACATCGACATGTGGGTTAGTTAGCCCCTTTATTCCTATGTGCTTATTTGTAGCTGGTGATTTCCCTGTGGGCCAAAGAACTCCCAGGAAAGAACGCCTGAAAGTATATTTACAACAGGGTTTCAAGAATACAGGTGATAGTTCTTACCAAGCCCAGATTTGGGGAAGGCAATTTATTTAGCCCAGTGAGGGAGAATTCAGTGAAAGGAAGATGTATGTTGGCGTGGTGGGCCAACCCAAAGCAGGGTCTGAGCCACAGTTGTCCTTTGGATCCAGGGAACAGTTTCTGGATGGCGACTGTCGTGTTCTTGGGGCCACCTGGTCTAGACTTTCCTTCTCATGACACTGGCTGCTTACCCACAATAACTCCAAAGTTCACCTTTGGGACGGGATGAAGGAATTCTTTATCTGTTCTCTTTTCAAGCTGTTTTTTTCAACTACTTATCACAGAAATCTTCAAGCATACAGAAAAGCTGGAAAGAACAGAATCATTATGTGTACTTACATGTACTTTGTCTTGACTAAACTATTGTTAGCATAAGCAATATTGCATAACATTAGCAAAATGTTAACATTTTGTCATATTTATCTTAATAGAGAATTGTATATTTGAAATACTTTAAGTAATTGTGGGCTTTTCACTATTAAACTATTCAGTATTCAGTATGCATGTCCTAAGAATCAGGATATACTTCTACCTAAGAATACTATTATACCTAAGACATTTCATAGTAATTTGTTATTATCATCTAATTTACATTTCAAATTCAAATTTCCCCATTTGTCACCAGTATGAATTTTTAAATTGATACTTCAGAACAAGGATCCAGCCAGAACTAATGCATTGTGTTTAGTTGTTACTGTTCTTAATTTCTCTGATTCTAAAACAATCTCTCCACTTAAAAAAAGTACATTGGCATCTGAGGATCCAGGCTAATTGTCATGTAAAATATCTCATCTTCTGATTTATTTGATTATTTCCTTGTGGTGTCATGTAACTTAAAAAATTACAAAGTCTGTGTATTTTCTATAAGCTGGAAATTAAGGGGTTGATTGCCTTTGGTTAACCATTTTAGTAGGATGCTCACTTAAAAAAAATATACACAGTATGCTCTATTCCCTTACAGGTTTGCTTTTTGAATCTCAATATTTTCTCCCTTTTTCTCTCAAAAAGCCTAATTTTGGCAAAGTGCTTTTTTCCCTACAGCTATTATTACTGAACTATTTCACAAACCCATTTTGGAGTCTTCTCCTTTGTATTCCAGATCTAACAATCCTGATCTTCCCTGAGGCGAGGAATAATTCTCAATGGGAAGAAACAGAGTACAAGGAAATGCAAAAGGAAAATCACCTTGGTTGTGTTTTAAGGATTACTGAGCCATACCTTTTAGAGAACACTGTCACCTGCTGTGGAGGGGGTCACTTCTATAGCAAGTCTTGTTGCAAAGATCTTGCTCTTCTGACCTGGAAGGACATGCACTGCGTAATCCCAAATTCCATTTCTGGATCTGAGTCACATGGAAATATGGGTTCTGGGTTCATTTTTCAAACCAGGTCCTAAGCATAAGTTTTATTTGCAACCACTCATCATCTGTGCCATCACTCTTACCATTTTTTTTCTGTTGACTTAAATATCAGAGACTAGTACAGCACATTATCCAATTATGAAATTCATCTTCATTCTGAGTAGTCTTTAAGACATTTTAAAAATTATCTGTTTATTTCTTATTGAGGTGCAAATGACATAAATGATACATGTATTAGGTATATAACTTAATGATCAGATATTTGTATATGTTGTGAAATGATCACCACAACAAGTCTAGTTAAATCCACCCCCATACAGAGTTATATTTTTTCTTGTGATGAAGACTTTTAAGATCTATCCTATAAATGATTCAGAGATTTCAAATCTGCAGTATAGTATTTGCTACCATAGTCACCAGGCTATGTACTACATCCCAATGCCTTGTCTCGATCCTGTTGTGCTTTTCTTAGTCTCATGGAACCACTAGAGAATGGCCATTTATTTCCATTTTAGGGGGAAAAAATCAAACTTGAACCTTTTGATATTTTTTCAGTTTAACAAATGCTGATTTAATCTTTATTGTACATGGCGCTGCATTCAGCTCTGGGAGTTAGCTTGAACCCACACATCGCTTATAGTGAGGGAGAAGACACAGAAGCAGATATTTTCACTATAAAGTAGCAGCTATAAGTACTAGTTGGAAAGGGGTCAAAAACGAAGGGCATATCTGAGCCTTCTTGGAAGAAATGAGGGCTGAGCTAAGATATGAAAGGGGAGCAAAAGCCAGATGCAGAATGGTGAGAGGAGGCCTCTTGGCTTGTTCACTGTGGTATTCTTAGCATTTAGCACATGGTAGAAAATCAATACAGTGATTTATAAAAGAAATCTCAGCAGAGGAAACATTAGTAGCATATGTGTGCGCACACACAGACACACACATATACACAAACGAGCATAGGAAATGATAGAGTTCAGAACTACCAGAAAAATTAATCCTTACCTTTTAGGAGTCACAGACTCCTTTGAAAAACCAATTCAAGCCTTCTCCCTAGTTAAATAACACACACTCAAAATTGTACAGATAATTTTAGAAGATATCCTTTAAGCATGTCCACATTAAAAACTCTGTTGTAGGAAAGTGGGGGAACACTGAAATCTTAAGAAATATTTATTTTGTTTTGTCGCAAAGCAGGAGAATGACATAACAAGCTTACTTTGGATGCATTATGAAGCATGGGAGATAATAGTGAAGGCAGGGATTTCCCTTTAAGAGGTCACTCAAATAATCTGGGTAGCAGAATGTTCAGCATGAACTAAGGGTGAAATCACAGAGATGAGAAAAGTAAGGGTTAAAAGGCAAAAATAGCAATTTTTCTTTAAAGATTTATTTATTTATGCATACAGGAACTGGGACACAGGCCAGAGGTGTGTTTGAGGGGGGCTGTGAGAAGATTCACCAGAGACAGAATGGGGAGCAGAACAGGCAGATTGACTAAAGTATACTGCTGAGGGGAGCAGGGGGAGAGGCAGGAGAGGTCTGCTGCGCCATGTGGGTCCCCTCACTGATGGGGCATGGAACTCGGCCGCAGTGGTTGCGGATTCTTTATAGTGCGGTGCTTAACCCCTTGAGCCACCAGGATGCCCCAAACTAGCAATTTTTAATGTGTGACTGTTTTTAAGGATAAGGAATAAGAAGGAGTTAAGGATGACCTACAAGTTTTATGGATGACATCACGGATGGTGATATTATTAACTGAGATAGGAAATGGAGAGAAACAGGTTTGGGTTAGAGAATCTGGGGGTGGGAGATATGAAGAGTTTAGGTTTGGTCACGCTGAGTTCACTTGAGCTGATCAGGTGACAGCCAAGAGTGAATTGGAGGAATAAACCTGTCGTAACTCTAGAGGAACAAAGGATTATGGGAGAGTAGAATGGAAGTATATGTTCAGAAGGTGTACTGGACAGTGAGGAAGATTCCTGCCTATTCCCAATTCTGAGGAATATGGGGTGTTGGATAATGAGGGCATTCCTTAAAAGAGGGTTGTTGGAGGCGCGTATCTTCAGACAATGTATTAATTTCCTTTGCTGCCATAAGAAAGCACCACTAACTGGGTATCTTCAATCCCTGCTTGAATTTTTGGCTTCACAGCTCTGAAGGACAGACATCTGATATCAGGACCATGCTCCTAATGCAAATTGTAGGGCGCTCCTCCCATGCCTCTTTCTAGCATGTGGCAAGTTGCTGTTGATCTTTGGCCTCTACCTCACTCCGCTCCTCCATCAGTAAGCGGTGGTTTGTCTTTCCATGACCATTTTACAAGGACACCAGTATGACCTCATCATAACTAGTTACATTTCCAATGACCCTATTTCTGAGAAGGTCATATTCTGAGATACTGGGATTAGGACATCATGAAAATGGATCAAATAGGATATAAAGCAGTTGGTGCAAGTGAAACAAAATATCACTACTTTGTTCTTTTAATTATTTTCTTCTTGCTGCTTTTGGCAGGCAGGAAGCAATTATAACCTGAGAGACACTTCTGTGCGCATAACTTCTTTATTTTCTTTGGAATTTTGCAGTCTTCTTCTACTCCCAAAGAACCTGAAAGTAAATTCAATGACTGTTATTGTTTGAGAAAATCCTCTGTATTTACTTGTTCCTTTCTTACTGCCCTGATGAATTCCAAAACAACAGGAGACAAGGTAAAAGGTGTTAAGTCAAAAGGTTGTTACCATGTTGCAAAAACACTTTGGGTAGGGGCCTTCTAGAGAGTTCTATTCTTTGTGCAAACAGCAAAGGAACTAAGTTCTGGCCAATTTCTCTGTGTGTCACTTTCTTGTACTTGCGCTAGCTGCTTTATATCCTATTTGACCCATTTTCATGGAAAATTATATGACTATTCTCTGATAGAGTTTCATTAAAAAGTAGCCCCTATGCAGTGAGAAACCATGCATCTGCTGAGAAGAACGGTAAGTGCTGTAGCACAGATTTGGAGCCAAGGCTGTTTCTTCTTCATTGTTCTTATGAAAATCATGGCTTGTTAATTGTGCATGTGAACTACATTCTTCTATGGAACTGTCTTAAAAAAACATGTAAGGAGGGATGGTTGTATAAATTTGAGTCACAGTTAATGTGAACTAATGCCAAGATTGGTCACTCAGGGCAATGATTCTCAAATTTCTACATGCACAGCAAGTGCTTGGGTGTTATAGGCTGAATGTCTGTGTCACCCCAAATTCATGTATTTTGAAATCCTAACCCACAAGTTGATGGTATTAAGAGGTGGGGCCTTTGAGAGGTGATCAGGATATGAAGGTAGAGTCCTCATGAAGGAGATTAGCACCCTTATCAAAGAGGTCCCACAGATCTACCTAACCTTTTTTGGTATGTGGGAATGTGTCCATCTATGAGCCAGGAAGCAGGCCCTCACCAGAAAATGAATCTGCTGGTGCCTTGATTGTGGCCTTCCTGGTCTCCAGAACTGTGAGAAATAAATGTTTTGTTTTTCTTTTAAAGATTTATTTTATTTATTTATGCATATACAAAAGTGTAGGCCAGAGGTGTGGGGGCGTGAAAGAATTCACCAGAGACAGTGGGGAGCAAAACAGATAGATCGACTGAAATACATTGCTGATGGGAACAGCAGGTGAGACACAGAGATCTGCTGCTCCATGTGGGTCAGCTCCCTGGTCGGGGATGGAACTTGTGCTGCAGTGGTTGCTGATAGCTTCATAGTTCGAGATTTAATTCCTTGCCCCACCAGGGAGGCCCATACTTTGTTTTTATAAGCCATCCAGTCTGCATTTCCAGAGGCCATTGTCCTCTACATTCTGCATGGTTTGAATAGTCACATTTCCTCTCCATGGCTAGAGACCGAGATGCAAACACCACATTCTGGATATGAAGGCCTGGCTGCTTTGTCCCCTGCTGACTCTCTACCCAGATTCCTGCCTCTTCTTACATCTCCTGACATCTTAACACACCCAGCTGAGCCAAGGCCTCTGGGGCTCTGACTTTGCATGTGCTGTTCCTTCTCTTGAAAAGCCCTTCTCTCCCCACTGCTGCCTCCCTCCCTTCGAGTCCTGATCATCTTGTAGGCTCAGATAAAGCTCAACCAGTGTGCGTGTGTGTGATTCCTGAATGGTTGGAGTAGAGCGGCATTCAGTCATTTATACAGTTTTCCATATTACAATTATTAAATATCTACTGTGTTCACCTTGTTGGGTTGCCCAAAGTGCTGGATGAACTGAGCATCAGAAATCTTGGCACCCGGAAGCTTTCTGGAGACAGAAAGCTAGAAAACAAAATAAATAAATAAGAACCACTGTTAAAAACAATAAGCCACCCAGTCTGTGGTGCTTTATTATAGCAGCCTAAATGGATTAAGATACTGGGCATCTTTTTAAAATGCAAACTCTGATTCAGTGTGTCCAGAATGGGGTATGGAATCAGGATTAAAAAAATATATATATATATTTATTTTAAGGTTTATTTATTTATGCATACAAGAATTGGAGTATATGCCAGAGGTGTGGGGGATGAGAGGATTCACCAGAGACAGAGTGGGGAACAGAACAGACAAACTGACTGAAATACACTGCTGAGGGGAGCAGTGGGCAAGGCAGGAGAGGTCTGCAGTGTCATGTAGGTCCCCTCCCTGGCTGGGGATCAAACTCATGCTGCAGCGGCTGCGGAACTTCGTAGTGTACATTTTAACCCCTTGTGCCACCAAGAAGTCCGTGGAATCAGGATTTCTAACAAGCTCCCAGGTATACTTGAAGATGCCAGGGCAGAGACCACACTCGGGGTGGGCAAGCAGGGACCCTGTCGGAGGAAGTGACTCGCTGTCCTGCAATCTGGTGCTGGGCTTCGCAGACCCAGAGCGGCACAGTCCAAACCCCTCATCTGCAATTTTGAAACCCATAAGCTCTGAAATCCATAATTCCTTTGGAGAAAAACCTGGTTTGAACTCATGCGAGGCTATTTATAGTCCTTATTTGCTACATCCTATGAATATTCATATTTTCCTTATAAAAATATTGATGTATTAGACTTCAGGAAGCTGCTTTAGACTCCACTAGGGGTGTGATGTTACGTGAGGGACATGACCACATTTCAGAATGTAAAAAAGTCTGAATTCTTAAACTCCTCTGACTGTCGGAATATGTGAACCTCTGATAAGTTGGGGGGCGCTTGCCCCCTCCATAGCCTTTCTTCTCTTCCTGGGAATTGTTCTCAATTTCAGTGAGCTGGATGTGACCCCTTCCTTCTGCTCCCAACCTCCCTTCTCCCTATCAGTCATAGAGAATTCAGTCAGGTGACTGAACAAAACTGGGCCAATCTGATTTTTGTGGGACTTATTGAGGTTCACAGACACTTGTCTCTCTTGTTTCGGGCACTGAGGCCAGTGAGAGGCGGCTTTCTTCAGCTGCACATTTGAGAGGTAGAGAAAGAGTGAGAAAAATGAAGTAGGTGTGAAGAGGGAAATAAAAATGAGTGTTTGCACGGCCTTAAAGTATGAAAAAGAAGGGGCGCATCAGCAGGAGTGTGAGCTGCTGACAAGAGGGAGGGTGAGGTTTGGCCCTGATGGCTTTCTGGTTTCTGCTTCTGGTCTTAACTGCCCTTGATTCTGTGGCACATCACTACACTTTATAATAAACAATAAATTCTAGCATTGTGGTAATGCTAAATAGGAAGTGGAGGTCATTGACTTGCAAACATAAAAGCTTTAACTGAGATAGTAACCGAATTTTTTTTTTTTCTTTTAGCACAGTAGAAATTTTTAGACTCTGGAGAATGGACGTGCAAATCAAATTCCCATGAGAATGCTGATAGATTAATTTCTGTGGAAAGGAACTGCCCATGGGACCAGAATATTCCTGCACAAGCCAGTCTGTTTTCTCTCGGTAGGAAAATCTACATGGGAAGCCAAATTATAATGAGAAGGCAGCTTGATGAGTGCAGACAGAGGCAGATAATTAGGGGACCTGAACAGACTGTCTCCAGGCTAAGATGGCCAGAGGCACTTTCCCCAACTTTTACGACATGCTGAACCTGCCACGTGCTACATATGTGTGTATGCTGGGGGTTGTTTGGAAAATAGGCCAACTCTCTGAAACCAGTTCACCCACAAGCCAAGTGAGCTAAGTGAGCCGATGACCTGAAATCAGCATTTGCTAAAACATCTCATGTGTGATGGAACAGAATGGTTTTCACAGTATCTTTCCTGGTGACTGTTTTATGTTGTATTCCTCTGGTCCCTTTTTCTTTGTTGCTCCCCCTCCCTCTGCTCTTCCTCCTGCTTTCCCTTTTCTCCTCCCTCCCTCCTCATTTCTTCTCCTTTCTTCTCCCTCCTTCCTTCTGTTACTTCCACTCTCTTTCTCTCTCTTTTTTCTTCTTTCTCTTCTACCATTATTTCAAAGATATTTTTACCCACTGGTCTAGAGATGTCCACTTCCTTCCCTCCATCCCCCACCCCTCCCATCATCTCCTAAAGTCCCAAACTGGAGTTTGGGTCCTCCAGTTAAGAGCAGAAATAGTGTCCAAAGGAACAAATGGGTGGGTGGAGCAAATCTGAACCAGAGTGTGATGGGGGAGGAGGGGATGTTGTAGGGGGAGCTGATGCTCCAGGGGACTGGGAATACCAAGACAGAAGGGGGGGAGGGGGACGGCGGGCGGAGCATGTCTTCAACCTGAACTCAAACTAGGAGTCCAGAATGTGGCAAGACACTGGACAGAAGTAAGGCCTGGCTGAAAGCAGGTGAGGAGATAATAATAGTTGCTTTGTTTTTCCATTGTTCATGAACTATCTGGCCCTTTTCTATTTTTAAAAAGTTGTACTGTGCACTTTTGGGAAAATTTTGGGCAATGTTAAATTTGCATAAATCTGGAGTTGCTCAACTCAGGGGGCGTTTTTATTCATGATTCATCAAATTTATCCCCCCCTTCATTTTTTTTTTTTAAGCTTCTCTTTCCTATTGCTTGTTGTCTGCTTCTCAGAACTTTGTGTGCCGGATTTCATTATGAATCAAATTACCTTGGATCCAATGCTTATTGCTGTGTAGGGACGTATGCTTGTATTGATCGGGAGAGTGAAAAGATGAGACACACTTATCAGAAACATACTAAGCTCTACTGAACTTCATATTCTGTGACATGTGAATGATGAAATAACACTGGAATTAAATATTACCACGCACATTTTCTTTAAAAATAGTTTTAACCAAATAAAGTCAGTTTTAATCAAATAGTTTGTTTCCACCATAAAAATGATATATGTATATTTGTGTTTCCTATTGCTAAATGCTAAATTATTGCCATTAGAAATTTTAATTTCTAGTAGCCACATTAAAAGAGTAAAAAGGAATAGGTGACATTTATCTAAATAATGTATTTTAGTTAACCCAATATCTGAGAATATTATTTTAACATATAACCTATGTAGCTTACATTATGTTTTTCATGCTAAGTCCTTGAAATCTAGTGCTTATGTTGCAATGCAGCACATCTCAATTTTTTTTCTTTCAGTGAGAGATTTTAATAGAATTGGTGCACAGAGAGGGGGGCAGAAAGAAGGGTGGGGGGAGAGAGAGAGAGAGAGAGAGATTCAAATAATAGATTTCCAATAGAAGTCCCAACATTACCTATCCCCTCTTGGGCAAATGCCCAACCCAACAGGCTTAGTCTGAGGTGGGGCCACTGAGACCTGAAAGCTTGCCACATTTAAGGTAACTTCTGGCAAAGAACCACAAGAAAGAGATTAGGCAGGTCCAAGAGATCTGGGACCAAAGGAGAGATTTAAAACTCAGCATATACCACATCAAGATAATGTCTGCACGGACTCTCTCCAGGCTGGAGCAGCCTTTCTGCGTGTCTCTCACTCTGGTATCTCTTTCCAGAGTCTCTCTTCCAAGTGTCTCTGAGCCACAAGTCTCCTCCAAACACCAGGGTGCAAATCCAAACTGCAGAATCACCACATCTCAGTCTGGATGAACCTGGCTTCAGGTGCTTGGGAGCTGCCTGGGATAGTGGTGGGCCAGCCGGGTGGAGCAGCACTGCACATGGTGACATTTTGGGGGTCGCTTCACCCTTTTTTTCTCTCTATTCTCTGTGCTGAATGACCACGTAAAAGTCTTTTTCTCAAGCCCTATTATGGTATGTTAGCTTTTGGGATTGTTTGGTTACAAGCATTTTAAACATAACTCTTCTTGACAGAACTTGGGTGTTTTCCAGTCTCTCCAGCCATGGTTTACAAGCCCTCGGTCACTGCTGCAGATGGTTAATTAGTCTCTCGGGCACTCCCTCTGTCTTTCTGACTCTTCCTGCCTTTACCTCTCATCTCCCACTCTTTCCTTCCATTTTAAGAATGAAAATAGGCTTATTCGTTTTTTTTTTTCTGATTAAAAAAGTAATATTTATTATTAAAAAATAAAGGAGAGAATCACGTACTTAGAAAAGAAGAAAGGGAATATCAGTTGTAGCTTTTTACAGAAAAGTAATCATGAATTGTACTGTACTTCCAGAGTTGCAAATGTATTTTATGAAAATAGAACCATACAGTAAATATATGCTCGTTTTACAAGTAATACATTCTGGATATATCTGCATTCACATATATTAATATGGTCAAATATGCTCGGATTGACCTCATTGTACTTCATGGTTGAACAGAGTTTCATATATGTATTTGCCACATATTATATAGACAACTTCCTATTGTTAAATGTTTAGGTCTTTTCCAGTTTTTCATTCTTATCACTAGGACATTAATGAATATTCTTAAACATACCTCTTTGAATAAGTATCTCATAATTTTCTAAGAAGAAACTTCAAAGTTGGATCAAATTTTGATAGGACTAGATTATCCTTCAGGAAGCTTATACAATTTGCATTCCTTATAAAAGGCATATTGTCAGCCTGCATCTTCAGTGGCACAGGGTATTAGCAGTCCTTTCTAATCATATACATTTTATTTTGAGTCATCCTAATTTTGCATCCAAATTTCTAAAAGTACCTTAACATTAGTTGTAATATATGAAGAGGTTCAAAAATTTGAGTGAAAATATAAATTACGTCATTCTCTGTTGTACTGTATATATCTCTAAGTGACATCATATATCTCTAAGTGACGTCATGCATATGAGAACAGGGTGGGCTTGGTTATGCTAAGGGTCACGAACAAATTGAAATTTATTTCTGCCTCAGATCCGTATCCATTGCAATTTGGCAGGGGAGTTCTGTTTTATTTTTATTTTTTTATTTTTTTTAAAGATTTATTTATTTATGCATACAAGCACTGGGGTACAGGCCAGAGGTGTGTGGGTGGTGGTGAGAGGATTCACCACAGAGAGCAGGGAGCAGAACAGGCAGATCAACAGAAGTACACTGCCGAGGGGAGCAGCGGGCACAGCAGGAGAGGTCTGCTGCGCCATGTGGGTCCCCCCCCTGGGCAGCAGCAGGGATCAAACTCGTGCTGCAGCGGCTGCGGTTTGCTTCATAGTGCGTTGCTTAACCCACTGCACCACCAGGAAGGCCCCGGAGTTCTGTTTTATTATAGACACAAGATGACCCAGGTAACAGTTTTGACCCTTACTTCTAGAATCACCTCCCACGTAGAAGGGGATCTAGAGATCATGTTCTGATTCCTAAAGCTTCCATGTCAACAGATACAAGGCACTTCTGTCTACATTTTTCCCCCCAAAGAAAACCACAAGAACACACCTGATTTCTGAGGGGAAGGGTGTGTAGATTGACCATCTTCTCTGGATGGAGAACAGAACTGCCTGTGAGCTAAGGATAGCACATTTTGGAGGAAAGGAGTTACTATCAGGTACATACTATTATCCAAACAGTATGTCATAGATAAGGAAATTGAGATTAGAGAGTTTAAAAAACAGTTCAAGTTTACTTAGTCATTAAGTGGCAGTACTGGGATGATTATTTAGATCTCTATGCCTGAAAACCCACTATTCGTACTGCATTATTCTCTTAGGAACATCTGCATTATTTCCAAAAACAAGTCTGGATTCTAGGGTGTACATATCCCTGTGGTTGTCTGTTGATTTGGCTCCTTCAGCTTCGATGGAGCCATTTATATGCTCCTTGCTTTCTCAGTCAGTACAAACCAGCACTGTGCTTAGTTCTTTCTAGGCCTTCCTGTTTCTCATTGACAACTAAGCACAGTGCTGGTTTTCCTGCTGTGGAGTTTGTTCCACAAAGTACTCGTTGTGATATCCTCCTCACAAGGAATGCATTTTATTCCATCATCTATGATATGGTAGTGTCACTACTTTGGAGAATGTTTTCTTGCAACTATCCTATGCGATGACCATATTTCAGTTAAGAACAGGTCAAAAGCACATTGTCTTGGACAACTATAAAGGTCTTGATAATTGTCTTATCTGTGTGTATTTTGTTGTTGGATAGTGATATTTCAGAGGAAGGAAACTGAAATGTAGTGGGAACCCTTTGAGCATTTTAGTGTATTTTTATCCTCATTTATTCTTTATAACAGCATTCTGAGGAAGGGATTATTATTCAGGAGTATAATTATCTAAAGAAGATTATTACATTTAAAAAAAGAAGACATATGTTCTCAGATTTCGGAATATAGGTAGTAACATTTTCTTTATTATGACTTCATGGAAAAGCTTTCACCCTCTGCCCTGTATTTGTCATTTCTAAAAGTGTGCTTGGTAAGACTTGGAAATGTGTTTTAAACTTGAGAGCATATTATTAAGGGATCTTTTGAATGCAAGTAACAGACTACCCAACAACCCTGGCTTAATCAAAATAGGAAGTTTCTTGGCTTGTGCAACTAGAAAGTACAGAAACAGACAAAGCTTCAGGTACAGCTTGATCCAGAGGCTTAATACTAGGTTTCAGTTCTCTCTTTATTAGTTTGACACTACTTCTCCTGATATTAGTTTCATATTTAGACTTTAAATAGTGGAAAGAAGGGTTCTGTCAGTGTCAGCCTTTTGCTCCACCAAATTTAAGTAGAGTAGAAAAGATCATGTGTTTTCCACAAACATATTATTACATTTCATTGACATGATTAGGTCAAAGTCTATCCCTTAAACAAACACAAAGGGGAATGTGATGCTATAATTTATCAGGGCCTAAGTTAATGCCCATCTGCGGATGTGGGATGTGCCATCTCTCTCTTTGCATAAGCTTTTTGAAAGTAAGGGTGGGTGGTTTCAGAGAAGAAAATCAGAGTGTAGTTGCCCAAAGAAAGTTAAACGTATGCTGCGTAGTGTAAACAACCAATATCTAGTGCACCCAGTACTTTCAAATCATCCTCCCCCCTTAAGAATAGATTCTAGTGTGAAAATGCTTTCGTCTTATAGATGTTTAAGTTATAGGTTTACAGGGATGATAGAGAAAATTATTCTTTAGAAGATTAATTACTGTGAAACATGAAAAATTTCCACTTTTTTTCAGCTGTTATAAAACTTAATGTTATGTATGTGCTCAATTACAGAGACTCCCTCTTTCCAAGTTCTTACCATAGTTATTTATCTTATTTTCTTAAGTACCTTTCTGTTTTTACTATAAATGGCAAAAAAAAAAAATACATATTCTAGCGGAAAATTTGGAGAGTAAAGAAAAATTCAGTAATAACCATTTTGCTATTTTTTTTCTTGTGTTCATGCCATAAAACTCTTTCATGTGCAAAGTTGGGATCATGGTGTGCATACTATGTAACCTTTTGTCATATATCAATATACTGTGAACATTTTGCTATGTTCTTTTTAAAAAAAGATTTATTTATAGATACAAGAACTGGGGTGTAGGTTAGAGGTGTGGGAGATGGGAAGATTCACCAGAGACAGAGTGGGAAGCAGAAGGCAGATCTACTGCCTGAGGCGAGCAGCAGGTGAGGCAGGAGAGGTCTGCACCATGTGGGTCACCTCCCTGGTTGGGGTTGAACTTGTACTGCAGTGCTGGTGATAGCTTCATAGTGCTGAGACTTAACCCCTTATACCACAAGGGAGGCCCTATATATGGTTTTTAATGACTGTTTGATATTCTTCCAGTAGATACCATAATTTACTTGTACATGTCCCCACATTTTCTCCTGTTATAAAATATAACAATGAATAGTTTTGTTCATTAAGCTTAATCCTTAAATTTTAGAAGTGGATTTGTTTGCTAGAAAGACTATACACCATATACAACACAAGTTTTTTGCCATACTTGGTAGAAAAATAAAAGAAATGTCAGTATTATATTGCTACTTTGCATAAGAACCCTAAGCTATAACTCTACAGAGATTAGTCGTTTCCTGGGAAAGGTCGCCTGGTTGACAGTTGAGCTATCCTTGAAAAGTCATTTGGTAGTTCTGATTTTCCGCCTGCTTTCTTATCTAATGGTCAAAGGGCATTTTTTTTTCTAGATGGCTGAAGTTATTGTTTTGGAGTCATATCAGGTCATTAATGCTGTATGATCAAAGTCTCTTGGGATTACCCAGTGAAACCTGGGAAAATACTTAGGACACAAATCAGAGGAGAATTCCTGGAAGAGGTCTTGGTTGAGAACTATATTTGGAAGTATCAAGTAGGCAGAGAATGTACAGTTTGTATATACTTTTGGGGGGCAAAGTCCTTTCAGAGATACATTGCCTTAAACTAGTGCATTATAAAATCACTGGTAAACAAAAAGTCTAAAACGTTGTAGTAAAACTGAAAACCTATCACCCCCAACATTCATAATGCCATTTCCCCATCAGTGAATACAATACTTTATTGTCCATTGGGAGTTTACCTTACTAAGAGGCCTCTGTTTAGGGTTTTGGCAATATCAGGGGTATAGAATATCTTCTCTTGCATAGGCTTATCTACATTCTTTTTATCAAGTAATGAGATGGATATTTTAGGGTATCAAGAGCTAGACAGACGCTAGTCAAAGGAATATGCTTTGTTTACTTTTATCCTCTATGGAAAACAATAGCAGCAACATTCAGATAGGACCTGCATTGTTTTGTGATTCTTTACCAAAGGTGGGGTTGTTTTGGAAGTTTGAATCATCTAGACCCCCTAGCTGGAATAACCCACCTAGGCTTAGTGGATGAGGACAGAAGTCATTTGCCTGCAGCTCTTGGTTAACTAAGTCCAGTGAGCAATATCAAGGGCATTTGCTTATCTCTCCAGTGAAGAAATCGCAGTGTTCTGTTTGAGATGGCAGAGCAAGTGGACAGGCTTTCTCTAGCCATAACAAGATCAGTTAGAGTACTTTTTAAGGGAATGTGGTTTCTACACACAGAGCAGTTTTATTACAAAAATCTTGTACCAGTTCATATTTCATTTGTGCATTTGTTCATCTGGAAGGTGCACAGACTTGGTGTGACTTAAGCACCAGGGTCAGTCACAACTGTCTTCTTCCACTGGTTTTCCATAAGAAGGAAAATAATGACATTGTATGGGGCAGTTTTAGAAGGTGTTTGGAGCCAGTAAGTAGAACTTGTCCAGAACCAGCCCTTCTATATCAGGTTAATCCAGTAACTGAAGAAACACTAAATACTTTCACTTGACTTGTAATGGCTCTTGAATTGTTGCCGCTCATGAGTCATTTAGGGTGTAGCCCAAAAGCAATTCCAGACAGGTGTAAAGGAGAGGTTTTAGATGACGCTGTTGTTTGAAGTTCCCCAGGATAAATACCTAGCATGGGATTAATAGCAGTGACATTTAGTCCTGTGTGATCCAGGTTGCAAGAGCCAACTTGATCCAACTATAAGCTTCTATTAAGATGACCCCTGGTGGGCTGCAGACTAAGCAGTCTCCTAAATATGTCCTTGATAGACTTCAAAATGCTCAGCTAAGGAGGGGGCCTCTGTGCACCTGGCCCACGGTTGCTACCAACATGCACCGGAAGTGTGGACAGATGGATGAATGAGTCTAGCCTGAGACCAATCCAGCACCTTCCAGCCCTACCTGCTGGTCTCTGTGGGTGTGCAGTGCTGCACTTCAGTGTGGAAAGGAATGTGATAGAGGCAACTGAAAGGCACGGAGGCTGCAAGCTGGGGCTTTGGAGTCAGACACATCTGGGTAGTAACTCTTACTTGCTAGTTGTGTGGTGTCAAAGCAGTTAAGCAATCTTTGAACTTCCATTTCCTTACATATAAAACAGATGTAATACAAAATACCTCTTTTGGTTATTAAGGTAATAAAAAATAATGCCTATACAATGTCTAGCTAAGTCCCTGGCACACAAGTGCTCAACAACATGGGGTTCTATAAATCTGGAGATGCGAAGCGAGGAGGCCGGCCAGGGGTGCCGCCCCTCTTGCCCGAAGTTCTAGAGCACTAGCTTGAGAGGAGTAGCACGCATCATGGTTTCTAGAGGAGGCCGTGTGGAGGGTTCTGCAGGGCTAAGACAGTGTACTGCACTAGTGTTTGCCTGTGAGGTTGAGTCGGGGTGGAGTGGGGAAGGGGATGTGATCAGGGCTAGGCTTTTGTTAAAGTCACACTGAGCCAGAAGTAGACCTTCTTGACTCTTGGGATAAGAGTTAGGACAGAATTCGTAGACAATGAGGGGGGGAAGGGAGCTTCAGCTGAGTCTAATCTGGGCCTCAAATTTGATGGGGCGTCCTCATCAATCAAGGCATGTTTCTGCTCAGCAGGAATGGACCTTCTCTGCCAAGTGCCTTTATGGGGCCATTATGACAGTTAAATTTGATTCAGGCAAGATGCACCACTGGGCAAATTTTATTTTGAGTTCTACATGGCAGGAACTCCTACAATCTGTCATATGAGAAAGCCTGAGAACACTGAGACAGGAGCCAAGTTCTGTCCTGTAAGCCAGGTGGGTGATGATTCTGTTTGTGAAATTTTAATTGCTTAGAAATGACTGATGGTGCTGTCGGTGATTACAGAATTACACTATTGGTAATCAGCCATTCACTTAACAAACAATTATTTGTTTTTGCTTTCCTCTTGGGTGACACTGTAGCATAGTAGGGCCCACAATGTACCAGGAACATTTTCCACCCTGTTTGCATCTGTATACAAGTGTCTCTGCATATGAATCCCAGGAGGTTTGATGATTCTTAATATTCCCCAGAGCTGCCTTCTAAAGCAGTGAGGCTATTCAAGTTCCAGCACTGAAATTGGATCAAGTGCTGAACATGAACTTGAGAGAAGCATCTTAAGGTGCACTAACTAGTCTCGTGGTCAGAAAATGGAATATTTAGATGGCAGTCACTGGAGGAGGCCAAAGATTTTAGCAACAGCATTGTTTTACATTAAAAGCTACTGAGCAAGCCCTACGTTCTTTCCTATGGTCTATAATAATGCCAACTCAGTAAGGCTCATGAGGATAAACACATGTGTGAGCGAATCCCAGGGCTCCTGGTACACAGGTACAGTCTCCCAGGGCTGTGAGTCAGCATGATATGGTGATACTGAGCTGTGAAGCAGAGGTCAGGATATTGGGGTTCAAAATTCTAGCTTTATCACTTACCTGTGAGAATGGTAGATTCCTTATATATAGAATAAAAGTCAGTCTCTAGAATTACTTCCTGTTCCAACGTTTGAGGAGACTAAGTTGACATGGAGGGTCATTCAGAAATCTGGGAACAATGTAATGGCTGTTCAGATTAGTGGACTCTTGGTAACACTGAGCAGAGGTCACAGATATTTGGCACTGGCCAGTGAATGTCAGAGATGGGGACTCCTACTCAAGCACAAAGTCCCTGGAACCACTCAATTATTACTCGTATTTAATGTAAAATTATTTGATGGAAAATTTCATCATATTGCTGGATAATGACTATCATTTAATGAATGCCCTTTGATATCTAAGTATTTACAGCTCTAGTCTTCTTTTTTTCCCCCATTATTTTTTGTAGTAAAAAATAACGTCAACTAATCAGAGTGTACAATGGACTAAGAGCTTTTTACATCATTCAAGCTAAGCATTACCTCATTTGACACTCTAGATGACTTTCATTGTCCCCCCTCCCATTTTATAGATATGAGAACGAAGGCTCAGAGAAGATCAGAGATTTTTCCCAAGTTCGCATCATGTGTAAACAGATGTACTAGGATTTGAATCTGGCTCAGTCTGACTTCTGAGTCTGTGGTCTTCTCTTATGGTTAGAAATTGTAGATTCGTATCACATATGACCAACATTATTATAATCAACACACATTTGTGAAGCGTCACCTGTGAACAGAACACAGAAGAGGAAAAACTGAATATAGTTCTTGACTTTAAGGTCTTCAAATTTAGGAGACAGAGCATTTCTGTGAATCTACAACAGCAAAAAGTAATGAGTGATACTGATAGGAAGAATCGGAGCCAGAACTGGAGACTCAGAGGCGTGAAAAATCCCTGAGGGTTCTGAAAGAACTTTATTGACAAATCAAGACTTCATTTGGATCCTAAATAGTAGAGGCTGAAAAAAATCTGGGGGAAGCAAAGAGGAAATACACTGGAAGCAGAGGGGAGGGTAAGCGTGTCCTAGGTATGTTCTAAGAACATGGAGTCTCTGTGGCTGCTTCATGGAAGCGGATGACTTGGGGAGCAAGAGATTCATCTGGGATCTGGGAAGGCTTGAACTTTGGTCACCAGGTCACTCTGTGAAGACAGTTTCCCTACGCTTGTGCACGCACACCGAGGGTGCTCTTTACAAATCAAGAAGTGAATGACTTCTATAGAGAGCGTAGATTTCTTCTTCTACATCAAGAGTGTCTCTGATAATTAGGGAAATCTTAGTAAGGAAAAAGCCCAGCCATTAGAGAACATTTGTAAATCCATGCAACACTAACGCTGCTTGAGCCAGCTGATGGAGCACACTGATGGAGCTGCCTTCCATGTGGTCTGAGTCAAGAGCTCTGCGTTTCATCAAGAATTGGGAAGAAACATGTCGCAACTAAAAGAGTCAAATTAGAACATATCTCGGGTGTTAAAAAAATTGATTAGAGACGATTTATAACAGATCAAAGGAGATTGTGCACACCATTCCTTGGCCTGGATTCCCTTTGTAGTATTTGGTTGCCAGGGGAGCAACTATTCATCCTTCCACAACCAAGTCAAGGTCACCTTCTCTTAAAAGCCTTCCCACCCACTCTGCACCCCCATGCCCCCCCCACCAAGGGAATGCACTTGTGGTGACTGTTCACCTGTGGCACCTAATATGGGCAGAAAGCAGTAATTTGGAGTCAGTTAGGAGGTTCAGGAATCCTAGCTTCACTATTTATTAGTTGTCATTAAGTTATTTAACCGAGTCTCAGTTTCCTCACCCATAAATGGGCTTTTGCACACGAGGATTAAAATAAAATATATGTGAAAGTGCTTAGAAGAGTTTACAGCACTTAGTATATGCTCAGTCAATGACTGCTTTTGTCACAATTCATTTCTATGATCACATTTATCACATTGTATTTGCTGCTTCTTGTTGTCCTCTCCTTCCAGGCCCTAGCAGGCAGGCACCAGGTTTGATTTATCGCTAGTTCCCAATCCCTGGCACACGTCGGGCTCTCAGTGAAGCATTTATTGAAGGTTGGAGTGGAGTGAGCTGCTCAAAGGTTTTGGGGTACTGGCTCATGAAAGCCCCCCTCTCTCCGTCAAGGCTAGTTCTTTAGGTTTGTTTGCTATGGCCCCTGTGGTTCCTGCCTATTTGCAATCTCCCTGACAGCATCTGTGTCTGTCAGGGAACAAAGACTCTGTAGGCAGCTCCACTGCTGGCAGAGAGGAGCAGCAAAGACTCACCTGCAGATCTGGAGACAGCTGCCCAGTACAGTTCAGATGGTGCGCAGGGAGCTGGAGGGAGTCTGGGTGGGGCATGCCGATAGGCTCCACCCATTCAAGGGTGACTGGCTAGGAATGGGTAAGAAATCCCTAGGCCTCTGGAGCTTGTTAGGCCAAAAGGCCCCGAGGTTGGCCTGACTAGACCAGCTTCTCAAAGATTCTGGTGTTTAGGATTGCTCTAGAGCTGTTTGTCAGTGTGAGGCCATCAGAGCAGGTGCCTGTAGATGTGAAGGTCCCTAAACCCCTCACCTGGGTGACTTCCAAGTGTGACTGGCCTTGTTGGCTTCTGCACCAGGATTTCTGCTATTTGTCTGAGACAGCATAAGGGGAGGGTCGGGCCCAGATAGGCTGGGTTTGAGGGCCTCTGCCTGGGGAATGCTATGATTTTTTTTTTCCTGACTGCAGGGCACTGGGGAGGTAGAGCTTCAGGGCAGTTGGGCCCTAGAGGCGGCCCTCAGAGGAGAGGTGGGCAGGGTAGTTTGAGGTAAGGAGACAGTAATGAGGACTCAGAGGAGAAAGGGGCCTTGGGGATGCAAGTGGAGAAGGCGGGAGGAAGGGCCCGGAGCCCCAAGGCCTGGAGGCTCTGACGCAGAGAAGGAGTCAGGGCAGCTAACTGACCTCCTTTGGGGAGTGTGGGAGAGGCCAGGCAGGAAATAGTGTGTATCTGAAGAGAGGAGAACCTGGGAAAGGAAGGGGGGAGAGGAGCCAGCGAAGAGGAGAGAGGGAAAAGGGGAAGTGGGGTGGAGAGGGAAACAGACACAGACACAGAGAGGCCCAGAAGCAGCGACACAGGAGAGAGCAGTAAGTAGACATGCAGATGAACACCAAGCAGAGAGACAGCGGTGGATCAGTAAAGAGAGACAGCGTTCAAGAGAGAAAGAAGCAGACAGAGGAGGACACTGACAGTGACAAGACAGAGTAGCCACACACCCCAACAGTTAGAGGGCAGAGGGAGGGATGGGGGGGTGGGCATCAGAGCAGCCCACAGGGAGGCAGACAAAGGGGTGTGGTAGGGAGGAGAGAGGGAGAGGAGAAAACCTGGAGAGAACAACGGGGAAGGGAAAGAGTTGGAAAGAGTTTTGGGAGGGGAGGACTAAGGCAGGCAGCTGCGGGGAGGCCTAGCCAGAGGGAGAGCAACTGTGGGAGCCGGAGAGGCTTGGCAGGAAGCCTTGAGAAGGAGGAAATTTTGAGGAGGCAAATCTGGCAGTTGGGGGAGCCCCATTCTGATATTACCAAATCAAAAGGCTGAGCAAACAGAAAGCACACAGCCTGAACTCCCCTCAAAGGGTGGGGCTGCTGATACCTTCCCGAGGAAAGGGGTCACAAGTCCCACAGAAGGAGGGCAGCCTGGGCACTGGCTTAGGGTCACAGAAGGAGGTGCTGTTTGTTCTTTTATTTGTGGGCAACTATTAACTAAGCAACTACAACATGCTGGGTGCTGGCCCAGGCTGCAGGCCTCTGAGACAGCCTTGGCTTTATGCTGACAGCAACGTAGCGGAGAAGAGAGACAAACCACACAGCCAGTGCCAGCCGTGTGACCACAGCCCAGTTAACTGCTTTGTGCCTCAGTTTGCTCATTTGTAAAGTGGAGTTTATTAGGAGCCCCATTATTTTTTTTAGGGTTGTTTTGGATTAAAAGAAATAATCTCTATCCAGTACTAATATGGCACTTGGCACAAAGCGATACTTTGAAGCATTGACTCATCAGTGCTTGAGCTGGGTCTTGAAGAAGGAGGAATTTGCTAAGGTGGGAACAGAAAGGGGGAGTCTTTCCAGGCAGACGCCACTGAGGCCACAAGAAAGAGGGGTGCTGAGGATGACCGTGGGGTTAATGAGAGTGCGGGGTATTTGAATCACCTGCACAACATCACCTGGAGAAAGAATTTGCCAAATATTCAGATTCTTGGAGCCCTGCACAGATCTGTTAGGTCTGGGTCTCTGGGAAGGGCCTGTGAATCTGGGCTAAGTGTCTCCTTAAACATTTTGCTATTTAGTTCTCATAACAAGCCTAGACAGGAGGTAATATTCTCCCTGCCTCTGGTTGACAGGTGGGGAAAATAAGGTACAAAAGGGTTAAGAAACCTATTCAAGATCACAAAGCTTTTTCCCCTTAGGTAGCCTTTGCTATGTTTTGAATCCCTGTTGGTGTCCCTCCAGAAATGGAACTCTTAATCACCATTTTTCCCATACAATGCCTTTTCTTTGCATTTCATTACAGTAACATTTATTGAGCATCTGCTATTGACTATCATTAAAGAGAATGACTGCAAAAGTCTTGAGTGAGCATGAAAAATGCTGATGATCAGATTTTGATGAAAAGGAATGGGATGGTTAACAGAGAGGGTTCGGTTGTTGTAACTCAGAAAATATTTCAGAGTAGGAACAAATATATCCATGTTAGTATAAATGGGGGTGAACTTTAGTTTTTTCCTTATTCTCAAACGTGTCTTTGTTTTCAAGGAATCATACATAACCTGTACAAAGATACCACTACGGAAAGACTCTCAGGCCCAGGGCTTTATGTGCCATACTGGGTATGGCCACAAGGTGTCTCTCCAGTTCAGCCTAAACCGTCTGCCTGGCTGAGTCACAGGGCTTCTAGTAGGAGAGGAACCAGCCAGCTTCTAACTGCTGGGGTTGGAGGGGCACTAGGGCCTCAGGCTCAGAGGGGGCTGGAAACTGTCAGGCCAGAGGCTGCTGATCTCTTTGCTTCTAAGGATCCCAATGGACAGTTCTGACATTGAAGGTTCATTCTGGAGGGGACTTGAGGGTTGTCTGAAGGGAGTGGTTTTAGATTTGCAGAGGGAGGGCTGCTTCGAGGCAGTGGGGGGTCTTTGAATAATCTGAGAGAGGGCAGAGGGCGTGAAGGAGGGTGAGTGGGGGCTGAGTGACACAGGAGGCTCCAGAGACTTTTATGTTGGAGTTGAGGGGAAACAAGTGTTTAGAAGGAGTGGTTGAAGATTTCTTTGGAAACTGTGTTTGCACAGTAAATATTGTGTCACACATCAATGAGAATTGCTTAAAGAGGCTGTAGCGGCAGGACACTGGGCAGGTTTCGGGATGGTTCTGGGCAGACAGGTCAGGGAATGGAGTCTTGGAGCCCTCGGTGGCTTTTCATGCTTTTATTGTTCTCTACATCAGAGGTGGCATCAGGCACATGGCAGGCATAGGGGCCGGTGGGGGGGGGGGGGGGGGCGGGATCCTGGCAGGCC
>JAGFMF010011390.1:1267207-1281951 GCA_019455555.1 Galemys pyrenaicus
CTTGCGCATGCCCACCCTGGAATGCTCGCAGCACCGCAGGTGTCCATCATCACAGTGGTGGGAGGGTGGAAAGGCCTGATTGTTCTCTGACCCTACAGAGGCCCTTTCCCCCAATATTTTGCTTTTGTTTTCTTGCCAGTCTGGTTCCAAACTCTAGTTCTGAACCTGCATACCAGGCAATAGTGATCTGGGTTTGATGACAGACATTCAAACTTGTCAATAGCGTTTGGATTTCCTCTACAGCAGTGGTTTTGAAACTTTGTGCCTCGCACTCACCTGGAGGGCTTGTTAAAACAGTTTCTGATTCCAGCCTGAGGATGAGCATTTCTTAAAAAATGTTCTCAGAATCTGATGATTCAGAAAACACCTTTTAAGAATCATCATCATAAAGGAATTACTTTCCTCACCTGTTTTGCCACTGTACTCTCCACTTTAAAAGCCAAAGAGCCCAAGTCCTTCCACTAGGAGACCAGGTAAAGCTGGGGGAGGGGAGGAGCTGGGGTAGGTTAGGTGGAGGAGTAGGTGACCTTCGCCAATGGGTACATTTTTCCAGAGACACTGGCACCAGGTTTCATGGCTCATTTGGACTGGAAGGTTCTTAGGGACAGCAGTGCCCTCCCGCCCATTGGGCACCAGTGTCAATGTGTCCCCGCTTTGGGTGGCTTGGTTACCTTGAGTTCTACCAGATCTAGTCCCAGCAGATTGCGTCAACCTCCTTTGATTCTCTGGTCATTAGCGGCCTTGTGGGAAATCCCCTTCTGTGCTCCACTTAGCCAGAGTCCTTTGGTAACTTGCAGCCACGACCTCTGACTCAGCTTCTCTGTATGCCTCCCACTATGGCAGCGTGGAGGGAACAGGATGAACTCAGGCTCAGGTTAGCAGAAGAGCTAAGATCTGGAGGCCCGAGGGCCTGTCTCCAGGGAGTTGTTCTTTCTCACACTGTTTTGCAGCCATCCCAGGTCATTCTAGTAATCTGAAGAATTTTGGAGCCCTTAGCATCATTTTCACAGGTTTTTATGGTAAGCAGGGAAAACAAGCCAGCAGGGAGACAGCACCTCTAGCTCCCTGTGAAGCTCTCTACGCTCTTTTTTCTGGGTTTCTCTGGCATTCTCTTGTGGTCTTTTCCTCTCGTAGCTGCACTGTAGCTACCTCTAATGCCACCCGTATGTCCGCTCCCTCCTAGGCACAGGTGTGCACACTTGCACATGCGCACACACATGCTCAGGTGTCCATAATCAGGCACACCTGCCCCCCACCACGTACCCTTTAAGCTAACAAGATCAAGCTGCTGGCGATAGCCACAGAGGCCAAGGGCATAAAAACCTGACCCATTCCCTTATTCTACACACACCTGCAGCTTCCGCCTCTGACCCACCACACAGCCCTGCACAAAGAGGCATTTGCGGTTTGACTGTATTAAATCTTTCTGAAATATGACAGGAAATTCAAATATATAAATAAAATCAAGCAGTAGGCACGGAATTAAAGTTTGCAGCCTAAATGACTAATACTTCTGAAAAAAAATTTAGTCCTTTCAGCAACTGCAGGCAGCTTAAAAAATGGTAGAACTCACATTCTGTTTTTAGATATTTATTGCCAGCTCTTCACCTGTTTTAGGATTTCAGGCCTTGTTGGTATGCGTAGTGATTTGGTATAAAGATATTGGTGGCCAGGGAGCAGGAGGTCCCGAAGGAAAAATCCTTCTAGTCACGCCCATTCCTCAGCTCTTCCCTGTAAGCTAATGCGCAGTCCTTAGGAAGGGAGCTGTGGGGGACTGTAGCGGCAGGAAGGGTGACACAGGAGCAGGGTCGGGATGGTTCTGGGCAGGCGGGTCAGGGAAGGAGAGTCTTGGAGCCCTCGGTGACTTTTATGCTTTATTTAGTAGAGGTGGCCAGGTACATGGCAGGCAGGGGTGCCGGGGAGCCGGGAGGCTGGCAGGCCGCCCAGCCCCCGGCGCATCTCACCCTTTCGGCTGCTTTGCTGCTGCTGCTGCTTGCTTCGGTCAGTACTGTCCGTCTGTTGGTTGGTCCTGGCGTCCTCATGACGCCACCCATGTAAGCCCGTGTCCAACTCAGGTGCGCCCACTTGCGCATGCCCAGCCTGGAATGCTCGCAGCACCGCAGGTGTCCGTCAGCACAGTGGTGGGAGGGTGGAAAGACCTGATCGTTCTCTGACCCTACAGGGACCAACAGACAGCACAACTGCAAGGACCACAGAGGGATAAACCTGAGCTCTGGAGCTGTGCACAAACACGGTGGCTTTACCCCTCTCCTCTGGGAGCGCTTGGTTTCCTGGTACCTCCAGAATGCTAGAGTGGAGGCGAATGAGTCCTGGTCTCAGCTCCTGCAGGCACTGACTTTGGATCTGAAAAAAATGATGTCTGTTACTGCATTGATGTCTATTACTGGGTCACAAGTGACCACAAACCCCATGACTTAGAACAACACAAACTCATTATCTTACAGTCTAGGGAGTCAAAAGTCTGAGCCGGGGCCTCAAGGGGCACAAGGGGTTGAGCGCTGCACTGCGGGGCTTCCAAAGCCACAGCAGCTTGAGTTCTGTCCCGGCCAGGGAGGGGACCCACATGGTGCAGCAGACCTCTCCTGCCTCCCTGCTGCTCCCCTCAGCAGTGTGTTTCAGTTGATTTGCCTGTTCTGCTCCCTTCTCTGACGTTGGTGAATCCTCTCACCCCGCCTCCCCCGTCCTCCTCCTCTACCCCAGCTCTTGTATGTAAAAATAAATAAATTCCTTTAAAAAAAAAATGTCTGAGCAGGTCTTCTGGGGCCAAACTCAAAGGCTATGTTCCTTCTGGAGATGCTAGAAGGGAATCCAGTCCTTGCCTGTCCCAACTTGTAGAGATTGGTCACATTCCTTGGCTGCTGGGAACATCACTGATTTCTGCGTCCATCCTTACAACTCTTTTCTGACTCTTACCATCCTCCTCTCTCTTACAAGGGCCTTGTGATTACGTTGGGCCCACCTAGATAATCTCCCCATCTGGAGACCCTTAACTTAATTACATCTGCAACATTTCTTTTATCACACAGTAACAGCCCTACATTCCAGGGATTAGGACCTAGATATCTTTGGGGTGTCTACCATCATACTCATTTATATTGTTCAGCTCACCATACTATTCATTTAGAAAGTGTTAAGAAAATACAGTTCAGACAAGTAGCAGAAAAATATAACTCACGATTTGACTACTCAAAGATGAACATAGCAAGTGTTTCATCTTAGCAAAAAAAACAAAGTCTTGGGCCTCCCTGGTGGCACAGGGGGTTGGGCAACACACTATGAAGCAAACCTCAATCACTGCAGCACGAGTTCGATCCTTGCCCCTGGCCAGGGAGGGGACCCACATGGTGCAGCAGACCTCTCCTGCCTCACCCGCTGCTCCCCTCAGCAGTGTGTTTCAGTCGATCCATCTGCTCTGCTCCCCACTCTGTCTCTGGTGAATCTTCTCACCTCCCTGGACTCTGGCCTGTACCCCAGCTCTTGTATGCATAAATAAATAAATATTAAAAAAAACAAAGTCTTTAACATAGTTGTAATCATACTGTATATGTCATCTGAAATCCTGGTCTTTTTACTAGTTATTATATCATACTCCATTTTCCACGCCAGTACATAACCTGAACATTTTTATTGGCTACATACTAGTCCATTGAATGGAAATGCTATATTTTACTTGTCTTATTTTTTAAAATTTAGGTTATTTTTGCTTGTATTTTTGTGCTTGTTTTTATAAATTTTTCCTTGGGATAGATTTTCAGATAGGGAATTACTATATCAAAGATTTTTTTCAGCAAATATTGTTCAAAGGGTTTATATACTTTTCAAAACCACCGGGCTCTGGGGATTAGGATGTGGACATCTTTGAAGGAGTCATTATTCTGCCAACCACAGGCTCAAGCACCTCTTCTGCAAAATGGGAATAATCATCACAACTTCACAGGCGGTTGAGAAGATCAAAGAACTCATA
Organism: Galemys pyrenaicus; assembly: GCA_019455555.1. Taxonomy (NCBI): domain Eukaryota; kingdom Metazoa; phylum Chordata; class Mammalia; order Eulipotyphla; family Talpidae; genus Galemys; species Galemys pyrenaicus. Next base: position 1,271,193 of record JAGFMF010011390.1, read on the forward strand.
TCTCTGAAGAGGGTTTGGCAGACAGTACAGGCCAGCACAGTTGGTAATTATTGCTCTGATGACCTGAGCTCACCTGGGTGGGTGGGTTGGGAAGAGGCGCTTCTGCTCATGACTCAGTTGTACCACCTTCCCCATGCTCCTTGCACTCGTGTGCACATTTGTCTTAGAAAGGCCCAGCAAACCGATGAACAGATGCCTGAACCGTGGCTCATAACCCTCCTTGGACATCAGTATCACCTTATGAGCTTTCAAAAAGCAGATTTCCTGAGTTCCATACCCCTTATACCCCTTGGACAGTCCCCTCAGAGGTTCTGCTTCAGTTAGTTGAGGTTGAGCCCAAGCATCTTGCTTTACCAAAGCTTCCCAAAGTGATTCTGATGGGGTGAAAACCTCTAATCTAGGAAGCCCGATCTAGCAATCCCAGCCTCTGAAAAGTCAGGGTGGATTAATGGCAAAAGCAAGAGATTTTGGTTAGGCATCTTTTAAGAGGACAAGGGCTCTTACCTTTCCCTGCTGCTCTGCTTTCTGGCCTCAGTATTAACCCAGAAAATTGAGAGCTGGTTGAGGGGTTCTGGGTTAACAGGACAGTCTTGAGGGTTACTTTGTGCACAGCACTTCTCTGGGCCCCAGGGTCAGGCCCATCCTTCTGCAGGACCTGCTTTCAGTGGGCTCAGAGGAGAGGCCTGGAGGGGTGCAAGCAGAGTCCTCCCTGAGACAACCCCGCCTCTCCCATCTCCCAGGGAGGAGGACTACCGATGAGCAGTGTCCTCAGGCAACGGCCAGAACTGTTAATCACCTGGACAAGTGAGGGAGGCAGAGATAGGGCACCTTTTCCCAGGATTATTATGACTCTTTCTTTGGCCTGGGAAAAGAGGCCTTCTGTGTTCTGATTTTCTTATTTCTAGACATGCAGCAATACCTGTGGGGCTTCAATCCCTAGGCTGCACGGAATTATAACTGCCAAATGAGAGATTTTAAGATTGTCTCTGGCTCTATCCTGCAGAAAATCCTCATTTCACCCTCAAGCCCTCCTCATTTTTATACCAGTGTGAGGGAATTTATGTATTTAGTGCTTATTGTGTCAGGTATATGCTAACCACTTACACTCCTCCCAGGCCTTGTCCTCACGGCTGCCCTGGGAAGCAGCTTCTGGCGTCTCACACGTGGAGATACAGACACTTAGTTTGGTTACATCATTCGTCCAGCACTGCAAAGTGCAGGGTAAGGATTTGAATCTGCCCTCTGAGTCGCGTCTTGTTCTTTGACTACACTGCATTTACCCACAGAGGGAGTCTAGAGAAGTGGTTGGAGGAAGGTGGAGCAGGAGCGCCCTCTCTTGGGGACCTGGAGGAACAGCTTGAAGAGAGCACAGTGCAGCCTCTGTCCAGACTCAGCCCATCTGAGCTGGGGCAAAGTGACCAGAGGGCACCTGGGCCACAGAGGATGGGTCTGGAATAGTCTGAGGGAGACCTGAGTCCAGAGCCCACCAAGTCAAAGGACCGACTCTTCCTGCCACACGGCTTGCTAGCCTTTAACACGGAATTTTCCCTTTTCATCTTTTCTCTCCCTCCCATTCCCTTTCTTACTCTAATCTAACCCTAACTCTCCACTGCATGCCCCACTCCCCCCCACCCCCCCCCACACTCTGTACCCATCAGACTGTCTTTTGGGTACATTTCCATGCTGGGCTGGGAGTTCTGTTCCTGCATGAATCAGCCCAAATGAGTGGGTCCTGATTCTCTGCCTGGTCCTCTCAGGGCTCTTTCCTTACAGCGTGGTTTTAATCTCTTTACCCTCAGCCCCCAGTGAAGCCTTATGGAATGGACTGATATGTCCATTATGGAATGTATTTGATATGATGCCCCAAAGACCCTCTGTCCTTAGGATGAGCTCTTCCATGGTCCTGCAGATCCTTGCAGATTTCTTCCTGTGTGTTATTCCAGTCTCTGTCCTGCTGGGCCACAGAGCCCCTTCCTTCTGTTTAGCTTCCATGCAAATGCCAAACTAAAAACCAAGAGAACTCTGACTGCTGAATGATGCTGCAGCAGGAGTCAACCTAACTTCTGTAACTCAGACAATTGGTCCTGCATTTTGCTGTCTCACCCTGTACAGCTTCTATAGGTGTGTAAAAGGATGTCTGCATGTGTGTCCAGATTCTGTGTGAATACAAAGCACTGGCTCCCGGAAGCGGAGAGCAATATCTTCTTTGTTATCTCAATGCAGAATCTGCATATTAAAATACACACTGTCTCCTGGAAGTACTTTGACAGCTCTAATGAGCCTTCCTGTAGGTCTCAAGGGACACCCACGAAAATGCCCACATTCTAATTGGGAATTCGGATGTGGAACTGATTTGGGCCAGATGTGTCCACTATATAGTCACCATCAGATACTAGAAGTTTCTTTACACTTTACAGATAAGGAAACCAAGGCCCTGAGAACAGAGTACAGCTGTTTCTAGACAAGGGACGAGGGACTAAACTGCAACTTTGGTATAAGTCCCTGGTTCCAGAAGCTATTAAAGGTGAACATTCAGTACATAGACAGGGCAGCTGAACAGAGAAATCTCCAACCTGAAGCCATGGGTGAGCCAGTGAGAGCAGTGTAGGATAAAACACACTGCTTTCTGCCTTCTAAATCCATTGCAAATGACTAGACCAGGACATACATACGTATCCTTTAAGGGGTAGAGCTGCAGTTGCTCACTAGTTACTGCCACAAACACTAAAGAAGAAACTAATGAAAGGGGCTTGCTGTGGGTTGGATTATATCCCCCCAACAGGTATATTAAATTTCTTTACCTCCACACCTCAGAATGGAACTTTGTTTGGAGATAGGGCATTTGCAGATGTAATCTGCATTAGGGTAGGTTCTAAACTAATATGACTGGAGTCCTTCTTAGCAAAAGAAAACATCATGTGAAGACAGATGCACAGACAGATGATAGAGGCAGAGAGTGGGATGATGTCTAGGATCATTGACCAACATCAGAAGCTGGAACAGGCAAAGAAATTTCCATCCTGAGTCTCAGAGCCTGCCAACACCTTGATTTTGGACTTCTAGTCTCCAGAACTGTGAAAATAAATTTCAGCAACCTAGTTTGTTATACTTTGTTATAGTGGAAACTAACCTAAGGCCAATGTAGCGTGCCCTATTCTGTAGGTACTTGACCTTCTGAGGCCTAGGAGCCTTGCAAGCTGGGATAACCTATCATGTCCCTGGTGCAGCAAGAGGGGGGCTTCATGTGGGGCTTCATGAGGGTAGGTGAGAATAGCCTGTATGGACTGTCCTCCTCTCTTCCTTCTCTCTACTCTAAGCTCTAGCTCCTTGAGCCTCAGGTCTTGAGATCTTGGGGTCAAGTGATAGAACCCAAGGTGATGGGAATACTCATACATCATGGATTGTTCTCCCAGAGGAGAAACTTGTTTCAGTGGCACCACTACTTGGTTGGCCATTTGGGTCTCATGCTGGGCAGGCCGGGAGGCTGAGTACAGCTGAAAGCGAGCTGTGACTTCCAGTTTCTCTGGAACTTCAAGGGGTTGAATGCTGGTTGTTGACCTTTGCTTTCCTGGAGCCAGCATTTTGCCTCCCAGCCCTCCTGCCTCATTCTTCTGTTGTGAACACTCCTTAATATCCACACTCTCGGGCCTCCCTGGTGGCACAGTGGGTTGGGCAATGCACTATGAAGCAGACCGCAGCCACTGCAGCACCAGTTCGATCCCTGCCTCCGGCCAGGTAGGGGACCCATATGGCGCAGCAGACCTCTCCTGCCTCACCCGCTGCTCCCCTCAGCAGTGCATTTCAGTCCATCTGCCTGTTCTGCTCCCCACTCTGTCTCTGGTGAATCCTCTCACCTCCCGTGACTCTGGCCTGTACCCTAGCTCTTGTACGCATAAATAAATAAATCTTTAAAAAAAATCCACACTCTCCGTTCCCTCACTGTATAAACTTTGTAGTTTGGGAAGGAGTGACCAATCCCAAGATCCAGATCTAAACCAGACCAGGTACTCCTGTCCCCTGGCTGCAGTGATTGGCTTGGTAGATCAGGTCTAAGGCAGTCAGCACGAGTCTCCCCTGCCTACAGGAACTTGTTTAATGACTGCAGGACACATGTTTCTTTGACTAGATATGAACAAGCAGGCAGGGAGCCCTTACTGTGTGTGGCAGCCTTCCTGTGACCATGAGGAGGCCTAGCTTTAGAATGATCTCGAGATTCTGGTTGAGCATGTCTACATATTCTCTCCACTTCTCAAGCTAATCTGCATTTCCCCCCCACCCCTGCTACTTATTGTTGTAGTTTAAAAATGTGACTACAATTATTTTTTTTTCATTCTCCAAATCTATTTATTTTGTTTCCTTGTCCTTTGTACTTTTTTTAATATAAATTTTTAAAAATTTACATATATTTGACATCAATTGTAATCCCCATGTATTCCCCATCACCATCTCACCAGTGCACCATCACCTCAGTCCCCCGTGCTCCCGTCTGCCCTCAACCCTCCCCCTCTTCTCTCCCCACTAAGTGTCCCCAGTTAAAATTATTTTTTGTTTTTGTATTCTCCCTTCAAGAGCGGGACCCTAATCCCTCTGTCCTTAAGTGTGCACTTGATTTATTGTTTCTAATGAGTGGAGAACATGACAGAAGTGACAGTGAATGACTTCTAGATCAGGACATCAAAGGCTGTTTTGTTATGCCTTTTTCCCCTTTCTCTGGGGGAAGTCAGCTGCCATGTTATGAGACACTCATGCAACCCTACAAAGAACCCATGTGGTGAAGAACTGAGGCCTCTGCCAGAAACTAGTATTGCCTCATTAGGTATGTGAGTGAGCCATCCTGGAAGCATTCAGTTCTCCAGTCCCAGTTATATCTTCAAATTGCTTTGGTTCTAGCCAACATCTTGACTACAACCTCATGAGAGAATCCGAACCACAACCAGCAAGCTGTCACTCTTAAAGTTTTAACGTTGTGTGATAATGTGAAGTTTTGAAATTGTGCGATAATGAATGTTTATTGTCTTAAGTCAATTAAGTTTTCGTGTAATTTGTTATGGAGCAATAGATAATGATTCCATGTATATCTGAACCTGCTAACTGATCCTTCTTGCTGGCCATAATCACTGAAGCCCAGTAGAGAATCTAAAATAGTTCATTTCACTGGAGTCACTGTACTTACCTCATTTTGGGGTCCCAGGGAAGGGGCAAGACCACAGAAGAGATGAGATGGGTCATGTGTCTTGCTCATTCAGTTTTCCTTCTCCAGTCTGTCTTTGATATTACAGACTCTTACATAGGCCACAGTTGTAGAGGCTGAGCCTGTGGGGCAGGTGTTTATGGCCAGCCTAATGTGGGAGGACCAGAATTAATTCATATACCCTAGATAGTGGTATGGAAGTTGCTGGACAAGTTAAACCTGAATGGGGCATATAGTGACAGGTAACAAAAGACTATATCAGTTTATATCAGTATGGGTAGATAATAACAAAACGCCAGATCACCAGCCCTATTCCAATGCCTTAGCCCTCTGTAACTCTGGGAGAAAGAAGAAAACCAGTAGAAAGTTCTAGAAAAGAAATTAATGAATGTAAAAGTGAAGTCCTATTTCATGTGTACTTGATCTGTGGTCTTTAATTCATAGCCACCACCCTTGTAATAAGACCTGTTTGCTCCTAGAATGTTCCCTTCTGCCTTGTCCTATAACAGGTACACAGTGAAGTGATAGTCCCTGGGCCTCTTGCCCAAGCTTCTCCTCTCTCTTGGGGGTACTGGAGAGTCACTGAGCTCCTCAGCAGCCTGTACCCTCCTGCTTCCAGTGCTGTTAACCACCCCCACTCTTGTGCCCTAATAGCTGCTGTTTCACTCTAGTTTTGCAGACATGAGCTCACCCCTTTTGACCCATTACAATCTCTTCACCCTGGATCTCACCCTGTCTGTCATCCCTGGTGATAAGTGTGTCTTTTTTTGCATGGTTTCCAATGTTGCTGCCTTTCCCCTTAACCTTCTGCCATCTTGTTTCTCAACTGAAGTGATTTTTAAAAACTTTCTTTCTAAAAATATATATTATTACATTATTCTTCATATTTGTACAACGTCTGATTTCCCCATGAGATTCCCACCACCAATCACCCATGTCTCACCACCACAGTCCCTGGTGCTCTTCTCACTCCTCTCCTGATCCTCCTCCCTCCTCCTCCCCTACAGAATGTCTCTGATCTATAGTAACCTGATGATTTTGATTTTTACTTTATTATAGTTACTTTTTCCCCCCGATCCCTTATTTGTTTCCTCTACATTCTTACTATAAGTGAAACCATTTGATATTTTTCTTTTTCTTTCTGACTTATTTCACTGAGCATAATCCCTTCCAGTTCCATCCATGTTGCTGTGAATGGCACAAGTTTATCCTTGTTGATTGTTGAGCACTATTCCATTGTATAAATATACCACATCTTCTTGATTCGGTCATCTATTTTTGGGCATTTGGGTTGTTTCCATAGCTTACCTATTGTATCAACTGAAGTAATTGTTAAGCTGGAGTGGGAGGAGATGCCTTCCCCAATGATTATCTGTTCTTTTATATTGTGCTCTAAAAAGAATGATCTTATTCTCATTTTATAAAATAACACAGACTCTTTCAACACTTTTTTTTTTTTATTGTTAGGCCAAAAGGCTATTTCCTCCATGAAGCCCTTGCTGATTTCTTCTTTCATCATGCAGGGTCAGTCTCCCCACCACTGATTCATACCTCTGCGGTTTCTGTTCATTATATTACATTAAAGGGATCTATTTATGCATCATTCTCTTTGTGAGTCTCTGGAGACAGGCACTGGATCTGGCTTGTTTCTATATTCTCAGTTCCTAAAATAAAGTAGGTGCTTAGTAAATGTTTGATGGATTGAAAAGTCTAACAGCCCATAGATCCATGATTCTGTTTAATGTGTTGTGGATTTGAAGAGATTTTGCAACACTTAGAATTTAGGAAGAAAGACCAATATTTTTCTGGAGATTTTGGCTTACTCAAATGGTTTATGAGGCTAAAGGGGCTGGTTTAAAATGAGGAACTAGGTCTGACTTTCAGATCGATAGTTAGATCAGGATTATTTTAAACATATATGTAGGAGAATATTTCCATTTTTCAATGATAATCAAGGTAGGGTCTGTACCCATGTTCTGTCTCACACATTAACTTAAAAATGTGGATTCTTTAGCATAACAAGAAAAATGAGGAACTGGTCCAAACTCCAAAGGGTTGAATAGGTATGTCCTTCTGTTTCCACTTAAGTTTTGATTGCAGTCATTACTCACTGATGTTTTTCTGCTTCTGCCAGGCCCATTCTGAGTTGTTCCCTGTTGTTCACGTCTGAGCAGAGTCAGCACAGTGACCCGAAGACACTCAAATGGGGTGTGGAGCAGCTGGACATATGTAGCAGACTGCAATGGCTTTGGCTTAGGACTGGGGTATTTCATGAGGATTCCCTTCCTGCACTTGAAGTTCTCTGGCCCTTCAATGTTATGGCTTGAGACATGCTCCCTGGCTCTTCTTTCCCAATCCTCTAGCAAAAATGACTGGAGTGTTGATTATTTGTAGGACGATGATCCTGGCATTCCTCCTTTCTGGCCCCCTTTCCTACTCCCTGAGCCCAGCCTTGCACTCCTAGGAGGTCCAGTGATGATTCTGTGCTGGGAGTCAGGCCAGTGTGGTTCCATGTTAGCTGGGCTCCTTCTTGCCAACAGATTAGCCCACTGGCACCTCTGTGCCTTGTCTGCAGTTCAGAAATGCCCTCCCTGGCCTTGTCTGCACTGTGGTTCTTGGTATAGCAGCTCTCCCTTCAGCAACCTTCCTGTTTGCTTCACCAGAAGGCACGGGCCCCTGATGGCAATCACCAATCTGGGGTCGCAGTTGTGGGAGTCCTCTCTCCAAACACATGCTTATCTAAGGGGGCAGATGCCACTGCATTGTTAAGGTGCATTTCATATATGCTCACAAAGCACCCTCGAATGCCACGTAGGAAATGGACTCCACAAAACCTTAGTTCCTCCAATATGCCAGGTACCAGAACAAAAGGACTCAGAGTTAACTATGGTTGAACCATTCAATTCTTTGATTAAAAGGGTCAGGGAAGCTGGCTCTTTGGGAATCAGGGTGGTTCTAAAATGGGCAATGTTGTGGTGCAGATAAATGGCTTGACAAGAAACGAACATTCCCTGTGCAGGGAAGCTGCAGTGAGGAGAGCTACTGGCTACCATGTTACCCCTTGTCCACCATCTTGGGAAGTGACTGTAAACTGAGGAAGAGATTGAGGGATGACCAGGTGACCACTGCTGCCACTTTAAGATTTCATTTTGGTAATTTCCCGTAGGAATCCATCTTGCTGTGGGTGTTTCCCACTGGGTGAATTTAATACTTGATTATGATTAGAGAATTAGATCCCCCCCATGTTTTAATGGAGAGAGAATACTTAGGACACAATCAAGTGTAGTGATGCCCAAGTTTTGCTGCATGTTAGGATAACAAGGGGAGTTAAAAGATGCCCAATGCCCTTGCTGCACCCAGAATCTCTCAGGATGGCTGAACTCATCCCCAATGCCCCACCAAACTCCCCTATAGAGCTGTAAAACTCTGTCAGCAGGGTAAAGTAGGCATACCAGGGAGCCTGGCAGCCCCATTTCTTTCCCTGATGCATCCTTCCCAATGTCCTGTCCTGCCCCAGTGCAGACTGGTTGTTCTCTAGGCCTTAGAACTAGGGAAACTTTAATCGGCCCCTTTTTCTCTCCCCCATGTCAGTTCTTTGCTTCTAGAATTCAATCTCTCTTGTTTTGGTGGAGTATATTCCCCAGTTTCTTTTTCAGAAAAGGTTCATGTAGTTAAATTTCTAGATCTTACCTGTCTGAAAAGGTCTCAAAAGGGGCGGAGATGATGGTGGTAGGGGTGGGGTGGGGGAGAGGAAGCTGGGCAGAGTCAGGGCACCAGGAGACTAGGAACTGGAGGCTCAGAATCTTGCCAGGAAGGAGCGGCAGTGGGAGCTGGGGCTGCGCTGAGTCTAAGCCCCACAGCTTTCCAGGGGACTCATCTACAAAACATAAGTTGAAAAATCAATTAAGAACGTCAAGATGGTGAAGACAGTATTAAAAAAAGCTCACAGGGACCTTCTGAGTGTGGGGCCTGTGTGCCTGCTAATGTAACACCTGTACACTGCCAGTCCTAGTGGGCAAAAGAAGAGCTTTCGTGCTATATGATGCTGCTCTCTAACCGACCCTAGTCATTCAAAAGAAAATGAGGACTTTTAACTTCTTCCTCGTACTAAAATAAATTCTAGATGGATTAAAGATCTATATGTAAAAAAATGGGCAAAGTTATACCAGAGCAAAATTTAGGAGAACATACATATAACCTGGTGGCTTGAGAGATCTTTTTAAGCACGATAATAAATGCAGATGCTATAAAAGAAAAAGACAGTCATATTCGCTTGCGTAAACTTTAGAAAATTATATGGAAAATATTTCTTAAATGATGCCAAAAGACAAATGACAGACTGGGAAAAAGTTGCAGCATATAAAAAGGATGAAGGATTAGTGTTTAAAATATTTAAATACCTCTGCAAACTGATAAAGACATCTCAGTTGGAAAATGGGCAAGGGATTATGAATAGACATTTTATCCAAGAATCTAAATACCATGTGAAAGATGTTAGCAAAATGCAAATCAAAGGGACAATGAGATAATATCTCTCATATATCATGCTGGGAAAAATTAAACACAGGTAGTGCTTAGTAATATTTTCTTTCTTTTTTTTTTCCTGTGGAAAGAGCATTCTTACATTACTGGTGAAATGTGAATGGTTAAAGCCTTTATGGGAAAGAAAAAACATATACTCACCGTGCAACAATTCTTCTGGGAACTTATGTAGAAATTAAAGGGCCAGGAAATAAGATTGTGCCTACATGTGTGTTTATTGTAATAACACTTTTGTTGTGATAACAGACAAAAACATCAGTAAAACAAAATTACACATGTGAATAACAGAAGTTGCCTGAATATCTATGAATACAGGGATTGTTGAACAAATTGTAACAATTCATAATGTGAATCATTATATAAGCCCTAAGGAGAACTGATTTTTACTTGTATCCACTAACCTAGAGGGATTTCTAGTTAGGTAAGAAAAACATGATGCAGAGAAATGTATAGCAAGGCCACATTTTCTTTGCATGCACAACTTAGTGTCTAAATCCCCCAATTATATATATATATGTTTATTTACAATTGCTTGAAAACGTAAATGTGTGATAATAGAGAAAATTTGAAGGATGCACATCAGTTTTTGAACCTTGGTTTTACTAGGAGCTGGGAAAGAGGAGGACACGTGGAAGGATGGAATGGGGCTGCTTTGGTGAAAAGAGGTGGGACTAAAGTTGGAATGGAATGTGGGTGACTGTAATGAAGAGAGGGGCTTGGTCGCTAAAACTCTTTGTGGAAGTTGACTCTCGTGATCTGGGCTCTGGGTGTTGCTTCTACTCCTGATGTTGGGGTCCAGGATAATTAACAGTCATTGTGTAATTTAATTTCAAGGATATAGGAGACTTAAAAGCAAATAAAAATCTTAGGATGCTTTTATTTATTTATTCATTCATTAATTTATTCATTTATTTATATTTGACATCGATTGTAATCCCCATGTATTCCCCATCACCATATCACCAGTGCACCATCACCTCAGTCCCCCATGCTCCCGTCTGCCCTCAACCCTCCCCCTCTTCCCTC
>JAGFMF010011390.1:1282160-1299687 GCA_019455555.1 Galemys pyrenaicus
ATCATCCCTTCTAGTTCCATCCATGTTCCTATGAATGAGTCTAGTTTTTCTTTTTTGATTGCTGAGTAGTATTCCATCATGTATATGTACCACAGCTTCTCGATCCACTCATCTGTTTTTGGGCATTTAGGTTATTTCCAGGTCTTATCTATTGTAAAGAGTGCTGCTATAAACATAGGAGTGCAGGTATTCTTTTGAATCAGTGTTTTTATGTCTTTTGGGTATATTCCTAGGAGTGGGATTGCTGGATCATATGGAAGTTCCATTTTTAGTAGATTGAGGAACCACCATACTGCTTTTTTAGGATGCTTTTAAATCTCACAGATGTTAGGTATTTTTTTCTGAAACAATAAATTCCAGATGTCAGTGGTAGAAAGTTTACAGAAATAGAGAGTTTTTACTAAAAGCTATAGATTGAAGGCCTCCATGGTGCCCTAGGGGTTAAGTCTCAATGCTATCACCACTACAGCCCTAATTCCAGCGAACCCTGACCAGGGAGCTGACCCACATAAGGTGCAGTAAACCTCTCCTGCCTCTCCTGCTGCTCCTATTAACAGTATGTTCTGCTCCCCGCTCTCTGGTGAATCCTCTCACCCTCTATCTCTGGTCTACACCTCAGTTCTTCTATGCAAAAATTGAAAACAACAAACAAACAAAAAACCCACCAAAAGCTATAGGTTGAATGTCTTCCCTCCCCGCCAAATTCATATACTGAAACCTAGTCCCGTTGTGATAGTATTTGGAGGTGCAGTCTTTGAAAGTTGATGGGTTTGTGAGATTGGAACCTCATAATGGGATTAATGCTTTTATATACCCAAGAGAGTTCCCTCCCTTCTTCCACCAGGTGAAATCATATAGACCAGGAGCTGGGTTCCCCCTTAGACATGCAGTATACCAATACCTTGATCTTGGACTTTTCAGGTTCCAGAACTGTGAGAAATAAATATCTGTTGCTTATAAGCAGCCCAGTCTTTGGGATTTTGTCAGAACAACATCCCCTGAGCTCCAAAGACTAAGAAAAGGTAGCCACTCTAAATTCCTTTACTAAAAGTATAGTAAAAAACTCTCTATATTACATGAAAATGAATCAAAAGACAGTTAGATGGGAAAACTGGGATTGGAAAGAAGCAGCAGCAAAGCAATAAAATCAGTTAAAAGATATAAAAAGTTAATAAAAATTTTCTAACCCCTATTGAGATTGGGTTTGATATAGTTAAGTGTAAATAATTGCTACCATAGCAACAAAATGGAATGAAAAAACACACCACTTTAAATATTTACCTATTTATTTGTAATAGCATTTTCAGGTTGTTAAAGAACCCAAGCTCATTGTGATTAATTGTAAAGTGCAGAAAATCATAAAGAAGAAAATAAAATCCATAATCCCATTATCCAGAGGCAACACTGTTTATGCTTTTGTCTTTCTTTTTCAGTGTCTCTGTATTTAAAAAATTGGCATCTTATAGATGTAATTGCATATATATAGCTTACTATTCTATTTTTTATGTTATGAGTATTTGCTCAGTTCATTAAATATTCTTTGAATAGTTGACTTTTAGGGGTTTCATGAGATTTCATTGTAAGGAGTAACATAAGTTAATTAAGCATTTCTTATTTGGTGACACAGTTTGTTTCTAGTTCTTAGGTATGTTTAAGAAAAAATTGCTGCAAATTGTCTTATTAATTATTTTTAACTACACAGATAATGATTTTTTTACATAAATACTAAGAAGTAAAATAAGTGGGTTAAGTGATATAACCTTTTTTTTTTTTACAACCCCTGATGCCTGTTGCTAATTAATTTTGCAGAAGTTAGCTTTAATTTATTCTCCCAGTAGCAGAGCAGGAGAATGCTCATCTCACTGTACCCTACAACATCAGAATAAGAAATGAAAGAAATGAAATTTACCAGGTTGAGAGGTAACAATACCATTTCTTTATTTTTTCCCCTTTTTAAAGTTATGTGTCATTTGTTCTTTTAAAATCAATATTATAGAAAATTGGAAACCATTGAAAAACACATTTTTCCTTGAGTCCTCCAAACAACAGCATGAAGTAGAATAATTCTCATTCCCACCAGTGACACAGTTGTTCCCCTTACAGGTCAGAGAGGTTAAGTAAGTGACTTATATCACACAGCTAATGAGAGATTGTGCCGGCCACCAAGTCAGGTTTTTCCACATTTAGACTCAAGCTTTCCCCACTAGAGTTATTGTCCCTAGAGACACAATACATGCCTACCCAGTACATGCCCGCTTACTCAGAGCGGGGCATCCACTGAGGGCTCAGGAATCTTCATGTGGCATCTGGAAGCAATGGAAAGAAAACCTGGTTCAGGAGTCAGGACCCCTGAATCCTAGCCCTTGCTCCCCCATGGGTTAGATCTGTGAGTGGAATTCAGGTTCTCTTTCCGAATCTCATTTTCACAATTTCATAAAGGTTGTCACTAGATGGTCTCCAGGAGACATAAACTGGCTTCTACAAAGTTTGGTAGAGAGATGGGCATGGGATGTCAGGGTGCATTTGGCTACTGAGTGTTTGATAGTCAGCTCAGCTTGCTTGATCTGCTTCTGCTGAGGAATTCTAGCAGCGGGGTCTTCATTCTCCCTTCACAGGAGAGGCTGCTTCCTGGACCACGGTCAAGGGAACCAGACCCTAGGAAGGACACAGCAAACTTCCCTCTCTGTTGTGACTTATAGCAGAGGTCGGGGAGCGTCACCTCATAGGTTGCAGGGACCCAGGCAGCCTTGCTAATGAGTGTATCATCCACACTGGGGTCCTTGCAACTTCGCTTCTGAAATCAAAATTTGAAATGACATTGACTGGATCACAAGAGGCTGGTCTTGCTGTGAGCTCTAAATTCTCTTTACATTTAGAAAGAGCTTCTGATTTATAACAGACGAGCCAGATTTGGGAGCTGGGACCTGGGCTTTCCAAACTGCCTATTGGGGAAGATGCAGTAATCTGTAGGGGCAGCTACTCACGTTTCCACATCACCTTGGCAGTGAACCCACTGTGATTTCTACTTGTGGCTTTTTCCTCTGCTTGCATGGAAGACATAGCTTTGGTTCCCCAGCTTCCTTTAGAATTCGACTTTTTTGACCGTGAGTGCTGGCAGGTTCTGGCCTCAAATCCCCTTCACACCCTGGACGAGCTCTCTTAGCTTGGTTTGGACATTTCTTCTTCCTCTCCTGCTAGACTCCTTAGGACAGATCCATTGGATTGGTGAGAGAAACAGACTGAGAATAACACACCGAGAATACTTCTTCTACCTCTGCCTTCTAGTTCACACCAGGTCTGAAGGACTGGGGTTTCACTTGAGTTTTTTCCTTGTGGTTGTGACTTTAATTAAAAACAATAAACAAACACATACACAGCTTGTGCTATATATACCCACATAGGACTATTGTGGCAATGAAATCACCTCTTAGGATGGTCCTAGATATGACATTTGGGCTTTGGCTTAGACTTGGCGTTATACAAAGGTAACTGTTATGTGTGTTACTAAGGTGTGTTATTAAGATGTATAAGGCAAGAGCTCCAGAAATCTCCACATCCCAGTACATGAAGATGCTAAGGAAAACTATGTGCACACAATATATCACAAATATTCATTCATCAAACAATCATTGAACACCTGTTACATATCAATCACTGTTCTAGGTGCTGGCACACAGTAGTGCATAAAATAGACAAATATTCTTGCCTTCGTAGACCTTATGTTAAGAAGTAGGGATAGGACACAAGGGGTGGGGAAGGGAGGATGGCAAAGGGCACCGTTTGGACAATCCCAGGGGCAGATGCTGCTTGTTTCACAACCACATGGCTCTGTGGCAGTGTCATTTGGAAGTACAGCTGTTTTCTCTTCTGAGGTGATTCATGATCTTGGCAATGGGGATTTAATATGTATTATATCCAGCTACTGTGTCTTATATTGGGGGTTGTATCATCCCTATTTTGCAGATGAAGAAACTGAAGCACAGCAATTGGGAATAATATTCCCCATGTCATATAGCTGGAGTGTCCCTCTGATCCTCAAGATCTGCCCTGACACTGCCCGTGGCAGCCTCCATCCACCCGGGGATGGGGCATCAGCCCTGGGGGAGTGCCACTCAACCCACGAGGGGATGGAGGCAAAGCCTCCATCCAAAGGGGATGGCATGAAACCATGTTCACATACCATTCAGAGTCCTATTCAGCTTACTCTTCTCTGCACCAAGGCTACCAAATAAAGACTGTTTATAAAACAGTTAGAGGAGCTCTCTTACTGAAGCAGCTAGTAACAGTGCCTGGTTGCTAGGTGTTGCTAGAGCAACTTGGCTGGGAGTCTGGTAGTGAAGTAATTAAACAAGGTATGTAAATTACCCCAGCTGCTTTTCCCTAGAATAGGCAGTTCCCTGCTTAAAGGAAGTGACTAGGTTTCCTCTTTCTCCCTAAAGACAAAACAGAGAGGAAACTTGTGAAGATGCATAGAAGCATCTGAAGGTAGGGTGATGAGCTCCTCCTGATCCCCCACAGACTCACAGCTGGAACGGCCTGGCTGACACAAGAGGTGTTCAGTGCTAGAAATGGGCAGATGCTAGCTAGCTTGGGCATAGTGTGACTGGGGCTTGGGAGGGGCTGGGAGTCAGTGCAAGAGGCTGAGTCCCAGAGCAGAGATGATAGAAACCAGGGAATAACGGGCACAGTGACATAAAAGAAAAATAACCCAAAAATAGTCACAAAAATCACACTATCCACACCACGTCTGAGGAACCACCAGAATTTATAATGGGATGGAAGAAAGTAATGCGCAGGGCTAAGAAGATATTCTAGCTTGTGATATCAACTCTTCTCCTCCCACAGTTGACAACATTTATTAAGATATCAGGTTCTGTATTAAGAAGCTATGTAGACTGAATGTAAGCCTAGGTAAGGTAGGTGTTATTATGCTTCTATTTTACAGAAGATAGATCTAAGTATTAGTTTTAGTTACCATGTCCAGGGTCTGTCCACTAGCAAATAGTGGATTCTGTAGTCAAACCATTTCTAAAAAATGGAGATTTTTAACGACTCAGCTAATTTATAGTTACTTCACTTGGAGTTTTTCATGTCCAGTTAGCTTTGAAAGTACTGAGGGACCTTGGGCACTACATGTCTAGGCCAGGGTTGATTCAGGATCTGGTATGGGCCAGGGTCTGAGAGTGTGAGTCCCAGTTTTTTTCTGGGGGGGAAGACAAGAGTCCTGGGGGTGGGGGAGGCAGGAGCATCATACAGTTTAATGAAAGAGGCTGTAGAACATGGTGAGTTCTATGAGAGATGAGACAGTCTCTGGAGGACACATAGAGGAAGGAGGGATTAGATAATGCATGGCATGAAGCATGCCTTTGACATTTTCCTTCAATTTCTTTTTTCCCTTCTCCAGCAAGCCCTGCAGTTCCCAGAGATCGTACAGCTTATTGAAGGCCAGAAACAGTCTCTGACCGCCTCACCTCACTTCACTGTGGCTCTGAAGTTTTGCTGTGAAGGATATAGCTGCTTTGGCACTTGAATATATGGAAGAACTTTTTTCATAAATATGGTGATGAGGGTCAAGTTATAGTGTGTATTAGTTTTCTATTGTCGCATAGTAGATCTCCCCAAAATTTAGCATCTTAGAACAGCAAACATTTATTATCTCATACAGTTTCTGAGAGAAGGTATCTAGAAATGGCTCTACTGGGTGGTTCTGGCTCAGGGCCTCTCATGAAGTGACAGTCAGGATGTCAGTTAGATGTGGTCGCATATGAAGACTTGCTTGTGGCTGGGATCTCCTTCCAGGAGAGTTCACTCCCATGACTGTTGGCAGGAGGACTCTGCTTCTCTCTCTATGACTGCTTGAGTGATCTCTTACAGTGGCAACGGGTTTGCCTAAGAATGAGTGACTGGAGAGAAGGTAATACATTTTTTGACCTCGTCTCAGAAATGACACACCATCGCACCCACCATATTTTATTTGTTGAAAGTGAATCACTGTGTACAAGAGGCAGAGAGTTAATCTGTACCTCTTGAGAAAGAAATTGGGACATATGCTGGAAACCACTACACAGTGTAAACAAAGACTGGGTGAAAACAGTTACATGGCTAGATGCAGAGATGGGAAGTGGGCAAAGAGCCTCCAGAAATGGTGGCTGATGCTAGGCAACACACGTATGTTTTGTACACAGGGGGAGCTGCCTGTGCTCATCTCTGATGACTGCTACCATCCAGATGACAATGATTCATTCCATTTTCTCTTTGTCTGGAGAAAAATCCCATTCTATGTGAGCCAAGCTGTTTATGGATCTTTCTATCTATTCACCCATTCTTATGGGATCCAGGGCATGATAACAGCTATTCAAACTGTGGAATGTTAATTAGATGGAAAAATGTACACATCAGCTATCTCCATTTCAACTGAGAAATCTGGCCAAGGTGCATAATTTGCTTCAATGTCATCTGTGTCAGGGTTTTGAAAGGGTGGCAATATATCACTGTGTTAGACAAAAGGCGTGGGATAAAAGGAGAAGGAACTACTGACGGCAATATGGGTTTCAGGATATTAATAAGTGCAAATATTTGCTTCTCTCTGGAAGCATGAAAGATCCCTTCTTATTTCTTGGCTCTCTTGCCCAGAGTTATTTACTTTTTGCTATCGACATTGAAGTAGAGTATTAGCTCATCTTTTGGCTCTGAACTGCAGCTTTTACAATGGGCAAGTGCAGCAAACAATCTCAGTGCTGACTAGTCCCCCTGTGTCTTGGCTGTGATTTTGGAGTCTACAGTGACAAGGAGTGACTGATAGCTAAGTATGATATCTGAAAGACTGTAGAGCGAGAACTAATTGTCTTTACTTTGAACCTACCTCTCCACTTTCTACCTTTCTTCTCTTCCTCTACAGAAGATAGCTGATCCCCCTGAGTAGGCAGTGCCTGGTGACCCTTCTAACATGGGAGGTGTTGGTCTTACCTTCATGCACCCTGACCCTAAGTTTGTCAGTCACACCTTAGTATGAAACTCAGACACTGTTCACCTCTGGGTGGAAGATGACTTCACCAAGGATGTCAGAATTGCTTCCCCGGTAGAAGGGGTCATGCAGGCTTCCTGTGGATGGGACAGGGGAGCTGCCCAAATTTTCTGGTGATTTGTAGTGGGCAAGATGTGTTGCAAGATGTGTGTTGCTCACCACAAATCACAAGATAGTGCATATTGCATATGACCAAACTGTGCTGTGTAGATTCCTCTCCACTCTTTTGGGAGGGGATAGAACTTCAACGACATATGTTTTCTAGTTCAAAATATTCCATAAAGGGAGAGCAGACACCTATTTCCTCATCCATCATTTCTCATGCATCACCAAATGGGGGACATATGCATTTATTTTGTGGGGGAAATTTAGTTTGGAAAGAAACTAATTCTTGGTTGGTGAGATTTCTATTTTAGACATAAAAGAGGAGCATCCACAGCAGCCGGGAGAGGAAGACCAACCTCTGTTTCTTCTACCTTCAGCTTCCCAGGACCAAAACCCACCTTCTCCCTCCCAGGTGAATCAGTGTCCCCTGTGTAGGTTTGAAAAGAGAGGGGACTGTGAGCTTACTTTGCTCCCCTCTAATTTCTAAAAGCCACATCATCAGAAATAATGGATGTAAAATTGCTTTCACATAATGGGACCTTGATCAATATTTGTTGAATAAATGAATGAAGAAAGCTCTAAGGTGGTGTGAAAGTGCAGCAGTATGATTCTAGTTACTTATTTCATTGTCAAAGCATAAAAGACTCTGGGTTCTTGCAAAGAACACACCCTGCTCGCTTAGTTTCTAGACCAAAGCCAGGGAAAACATTTTTCTGACTTTGTAATTTTTATGTAATTGTCAGAATTGTGCCTGCACAGTTTAAAGATCGAACTGGTTCTACAAGGCTTGTTAAGACAAAAAGAAGTTTCAGGTCATCTCCTTCATTTCCCCTCAGAGGCAACCACTTTCATCTTTTGTACATGGATTTTATTCCTATCATCTTATCTCCAACAATATATTTGCATTGCTGCTTCTTGTTTATTTTTTTTTTAAATCTTGTGTGTGGATTTGTTTGGGACATCATCTATAGGCGATTCCCTGTAGAAAATGAAGATTTACCTTCCTTTCTCTTGTCTTGCGCACCCCTCCATCTTCCCTGCTTCTCCGCACAATATTGGTTAGATCAATATTCAGGTAATAGAATATTAGGCCTATGTGTGTTATTCAGGCCTGAGCCATTCTAGCAAATCTGGACTACTTTCCTTTCCTGAACCACCCTTTGCTTTCCTCACATTGTCTTTTGTTTGCTGAATATTCCATGGACTTACCCCAATTCACATCAAATTCTCCAAAGTATACCATACTTCCTTTCATTCACATTGGATGTTCTCTCGAAAGGTCTTCTTGGGGGAATTTTTTCACCACCTTGGTGCTCCCAGAGGACGGTTGTCCTCCCTGAAGGGAGCACATCTGCCCCCCAAGACTTGTCTTCAGCATCAGGGGAGGAATTCTGTTGGGTTCTCTCTGAGCTTGGTCTCCTCTTTGCTGTATTTCTCCCTGCAACCCCTCCTTTTTTTGGTTTGTACTCTAATCTGGGTGGAGCACATAGTTAGTAGTTTCCTGAGAAATGGAGTGTGGGACATAGGTGTTTTGCAAGCTGTTCCATCTGCATTTTTTTTTTCCCCAGCAGAAGCTTCCAGGGTTATTTTTGATACATTTTAAGCCGTTTTAACTCCTAAATCTCTGCGTGCAACCTATTTCTTACCATCTACCCCAGAAAATTTGCAGCCTCTTCTCTTTACCCCCTCTGTCTTGAAATTTCACATGTGATACATTCTTGGTTTGGGTATTTTTATCCATTTTTTCTGGACATCCAATAGTCTTTTGATCTGGAAACTCTTGGCCTATAGTCCTGGAAAATCTTCTGTTGGAAGATTTTCTGTTTCTGAAATTCCTATTCATCAGATGTTGGACCCACTGAACTGGCTTTTTATTTTTAAAGTTGAGATCCAATTGATACAAAATATATTACTTTCAGGTGTGCAACATGACTCCATATTTGTATATATTGTGAAATATCACCACGATGAGCCCAGTTCACATCCATCACATTTTTCTCTTGTGATGAGGATTTTTAACATCTACTCCCTTAGCACTTTTTAAATGTGCAATGCAGTGTTATTTACTAAAGTTAACAGGGTTGTTAAGTAGCTGGTATTTCTTCCATGCTGTACATTACCTCCCAAGACATTTATTTTACAGCTGGAAACTTGCATCTTTTGACAGCCTTCACCCATGTCTCCCCAATCTACCCCACCTCTGGCAAGCAGAGGTGTTCTTTGTACCTATGTGTTTGGCAATTTCTTTTTTTGTTTGTTTGTTTCTTTTTTTATACTTTAGGTACTTATTGATCCCTCCACATGGTTTTTATTTGTTTATTTAAATTTAATTTTTTAAAATTGAAGTACCATTGGTTTACATCCATGTTATCTTTTTTTCTAGATTCTACCTATAATTGAGATTATACCGCACTTGTCTTTCACTGTCTGACATTTCACTTAGCATAATGCCAATTAGTCTATTCCTATTTTGCAAATGGCTAGATTTCATTCTTGCTTTTATAGCTGAATTCTATCTATCTATCTATCTATCTATTTATCTATCTCACATTTTCTTTATCCATTCATCCATTGATGGACACTTAGTTTCCTTCTACATGTCTTGGTTATTATAAATAATGCTGCACTCAACATAGGGGTGTGTATAGCTTTTCAAAGCAGTGTTTTAATTACCCAAAGTGTTTAATTACCCAAAGGTGGAGTTGCTGGATCATATATCATAACTTCTTTAATGAAAGTTTATTTTGTATTCTTTCTTTACTATCTTTCTAAAGAAATCCTCATCTCTTCAACCCTCAAGTTACTCATTTCTCTGTCCATGTTTTTAATTTCTTGGAACTCGTTCCGGTCTCTGAATCTTCCCTGCCCCTTTTATAGCATCTTATTCCTGTTTCATGGATGTAATGTACTCCTTTCTTTCTTTGAGGGCACTGAGGTTATTTTTAATGTTCTTCTCTTTGGCTGGTCTGTCTCTTTCACTTTTCTCTCCTCTCCTCCTCTCCCCATATTTCTTTTGGTCCTGCATGCTGAAGACTTTACTGAGGGGCTGGTAATCCCTGGATACAGGCTCAGTTTAGGAGTCGAGGACTAAAACTCCTGTAGATGGTGCTTGTCAACTAGAAGTTTTTCTGTAATATAATCCAACTGTGATGGTTGCCTGGCAGGCTCCAGCCATGACAGGTATGTAGCTCAGAACAAGACTGATGGCATTAGGACAGGAGGCTGCAGATATCACTCAGGAGACTGATATTTGGATAGTTCAATAATGGCAAATTACAGCTTTCTCTTTCGTCATCAGTGTAACACATTTGCAGAACAGTGACTCCCCAGGGGAAGGCATGGTTGCTATCCAGTCAAGACTATGGTGCAGGGGATGGGCAGCTTAGCTGAGTGGAGTCACACTTCTGCACCACTAGCCTCTGGTGCAGCCCCAGCACTTTATGAAGAGACATCAGCCTCCTGTCATGCCATGATCACTGTTAATTCTACACTAGTATTGTGTTGAGATGGGCTTGGAGAGTTGCAGTGTGTTATTTGGTTTCAACTGTTTTTTAATTTGACCAAAGGTTGTTGTAAGATGTAAACACCAGTGGAAAGTTCCATCTTTCTTAGCTTAAAAAATGCAGAGACTTCAATGTGAAAAGTGATCTTGGGAATGTATTCCCAGGTCCAAATTGTGGTAAGAAGGCTCAAAATGTCTGTTTTGGCCCCAGGAAGTCAAAACTCTGCTATTCCCCCAAACCTAATTCTCATGGGCAGAAATGGTGCAAGAGAGTCTGAAGGGTACAAGGAGAAAAGGTAAGTCCATGGGTAGAAATAGTGTCATGTGTCACCTAACTTCTGGGTACAGAAGACTGAGACCTCCCAAGGGTTTTAAAGCCCAAAGATGCTAAGCAGGAACACCTATATTAGACTATTCTGGAATGAGAAGTAAACTCGGATTGGGTTAAGTCAAACAAATTTAGGAATTTATTTGTTATTTAGGATTTTGCTAATGGACCCAGATATCTAATCCAACTGGTACCTTTGGGGAAGGATTCTAGGAAGAAGTAACATCTGGGGCTCCATCATTGAGGCTAGATGGAGTAAATTGCTACTCGAATAATGTATAGGGATGGTTGAGTGGGGAGATAAGAAGTAGGTGCAGGGAGGTTAGGGAATCTGGGGGGATAGTTCAGGAAGAAAGAACAAAACAAAGGAAGGAAGCATGGTGTGTGTGTGTGCGCGTGTGTGCACACACGTGCCTGTGTGCGTAGAATGTGGGTGACTACAGGCAGTTAGTGTTGCTGGAGTGTAACGGGTCGGGGTCAATGACAGTGAATGAAGCTGCAAGAATTTGTAGAGGCCGAGTAGGATTCTGACTGCCAAGGGGTTTCAGTGATTCTTGTTGACACTGGGAGAAGCCTAATGCAGTGATTTGAAATGGACCATATGATCAGATTTATGATTTATAAAGGTCATTTTGCTGTGATGAATGGGCTGAAGAAAGTGTTCCTAGAGACAAGGAGACCAGAGAGCAATTAGAAAGTGAGCTGGTGTCCCAGTCCAGAGGAAGAGAAATGGTGTGAGCCTGGGCCAGTGGTGGAAAAGGCAGGAAGATTGGTGTTTGCTTAGTTGGTCGTGGGGGAGAAAGAAATACTAAGGATGATGCTAAGTTTGTAAAGCCATCAACAGCTTTTATTCATACTACCATGGATAGGAAGGGGAAGTTGCAATAAAATTTCTGTGATACTCAAGCCCTTATATTTCTTACTATTAACCTTAATCCTATACAGAGCTTACTAGGTGCCAGGACTTTTCCAAACCTTTTATCTATATTAACTCATCAACAGCTCCATGAGGTACAATGATTGGTCCCATTTTACACACGAGGAAGTTGAGGCACAGTTAAGTCCTTTGCTTAAGCTTATGTAGCTAGTGAGTGGCAGTCAAGATTCAGACCTGGGAATCTTGGCTCCTGGTCCATGACCTCAGCCACTGTGCTGACTGTGTTTTGCATGTAATTCTGTGTCCCAGATAAAGTCCTCCTCTGAACCCACGCGGACACGAGTGCCAGCTGGACTGAGCCTGAACGTTAAGCGATCCCAGTCTGGATGCTGAATTCTGCATTCCTGGTTTTCCCATTCAGAGATCTGTTTTGTAGTTAGGCTACAAGCTCTATTCCATTTGAACTTTCTTAGATTCCTTCATCACATTTCTTTAGCCCCTTCCCACTTCTGAGACCCGGCATGACCTGGAGCTGGATGCTCATCAGTTGTGACCCTTTTGGGACCTCCCAGCAACAACCCCTCACCTCCATCCCCCACTCCAGCCTTGCCAAGGATAGTTGCCAAAGTCCATTTAGCCAGCAAGTGGTTACGTTTGAATTAAACTAAGGTCTGTCTGGCTCCAAAACCACATCCTTTCACATTTGCTGCAGCTTCCCTCCCGCTGTTATCGTCCCAGGTCTACACTCATTCTTGAGATTTCAAGACCACACCCAGAGCGGTCCCCACTACTCCCTGACAATGCAGAGTAAGTCCAGGAGCCTCAAGGCTATACTCCAGCCCAAGGGCCATCCTTGAGGGTACCCCCTCTCCTGATCTGTAGAAGGGAAGGAGAGGCCAGACTGACTGTCCAGCTGAGTCTAACAGCCAAGGCACAGCTCATAGACTGGCTAATTAGTTATTAATTCCTAAGGGGCATAGAACAGTCCTAATGAGATGCAATGGCTGACAAAATCAATGGCTGACAAAAAGACAAAGCAACTTTCTGAGCATAATACAAGACAGGACAGTAGCTTTTAAAAGACCTTGACAAACTGTTTGGCGTGCAGCCTGCAGAGTGGAGCATAACAAGTTTCTTGCGTTGATACATGCATATTTTTCCCAAGTTGAAAGAGGAGAGAAGTAATGAGTTAGGGTGAGGGCCTGGTGGATGGGTTAGGGTGAGGGGCCTGGTTGGTTTAGAAATGCCAAGATAATTACTGTTCAGTTAGAAGCCTAAGTGGTTTTTGTTTGTTTTTACTTTTCAAGGGCATAGAGAGCAAGTGAGGGCTAACGTGGTTTCCAAGTATGGAGCGAGCAACAAAAGCAGGTCAGCAGTAATGGTATTGGCTGGAAAAAACACCAGCAACCCAAAACACAGCCTTCCAGTGCCTTCCTTCCTCTCTCCTGTGCCCAGCAATGAGCAGAGAGGCAGAGCCAGAGGTAGAAAGGGAGCCTGTTAACGGCTGGGCTGGCAGGACAGACCCCGAGCGCATGATTTTGCCTGTCTGCGAGCGGGCCACATCTCAAGCCTGAGCCTAGGCTGCCAAGTTCAGCGCCAAGACTGCTGGCAGCCATTCCCAAGACAGGGCTAGAACCTCCAACCGCAGAATCAGCCTGGGCTGGCACTGTTGCCTTGAAGTCCTGCTGGGGGTGCAGTAAGTCAGTGGGACCCCCAGTGGCTGGGAGAACCTGGAGGCCTTGAAATGAATGTGTAGACCCTAGAGAACTTACAATGGTCCCCCAGAGCCTTGGTGACCTGCCTGGCTATTTCCTCGGGTAACAAGGGATGGAGTTAGGAAAGAGGCAGGTTAATGATAAGCAAGGTCATTGTGGGCCGGCAGGGGCTAGTCTGAGCATGGATGGGTAGCTGACATCACTGGGAGAGGGCAAGGTGTCTCCTTACTCTGGTCCTGCAGTCAGGACAAGTCCCAGGCTTTACCCCTCTGTGCTCCTTCATCCGTGTTTCCTGGAAACTGGGAAAATCCAGTAACTTTGTTCTCACATCTGCGCCCCATGACTCACACTAGAGTGCTGGTAACCAAGAGTGGGTGGATTTATGTGCGTACATATGTGTCTACGTGTGTGTGCATGTGTATGTGATATCCTAGACTGGGAGGAGTGGGGAGGAATATGGATCCAAGATAGAAGATGGATTATTGTTGTGTTTTGTTCCATTTCACTTGATGGAGAGTTGGTGTTTATTTTCAGACCCACGCTCTACTTTCTGCTCCTTCACAGCCCAAGCATTGGATGAGGAGTTAAGACTGTGAGAGGTTCTGCCTCTCACTAAGTGAGAAGGGGATTTATTTATTTATTTTTTTTTTAAAGATTTATTTATTTATGCATACAAGCACTGGGGTACAGGCCAGAGGTGTGTGTGGGGAGGGGGTGAGAGGATTCACCACAGAGAGCGGGGAGCAGAACAGGCAGATCAACGGAAGTACACTGCTGAGGGGAGCAGTGGGCACAGCAGGAGAGGTCTGCTGCGCCATGTGGGTCCCCTCCCTGGCCAGCAGCAGAGATCGAACTCGTGCTGCAGTGGCTGCGGTTTGCTTCATAGTGCGTCTCTTAACCCACTGCGCCACCAGGGAGGTCCCTGAGAAGGGGATTTAATGGGAAAGGAGAGGCACACACATTTGAGTGGGAAGAGGCTGTCTCTTTCCACTGGGGCAGGAGGAAGAGGAGTCCGCTTCCTTAGCTGTCTCTGCTGAGCACCTACTGTATACTATACCCCATAATGTCATCTGTCTTTCTTAAAGGCATCAAAGAGCACCTTTTATTTACACATTTATAAAGACAACAAACAGATTAGCCAAGAAGTGAGCCCACTGTATGTTGTTTAGTCAGCAGTTAACCTCATCACATGGTACTTACTTCAGCCAATTACCACACAAGGGTATGTGCTAACTGTCAGCCCAGCTCCCCAGCCTGGGGGGGCGGGGGAGGGATGACGGGACATTGTCCTCTTTAGATGCAGGCCACCCAAGCACCCCACAGTGGCCTGCATTGTCCTGAAGTCTTTCCTGTTTCCTATCCTTCTCCTGGATGTGCCCATTCCCCACTGGTCAAGGCCTTGTTTCACAGAAGCAGGTCCTCTTGCCCACAACTCTTGGGCATTCCTCCTTTGGGATTCTAGAACTCCTTTGGGTTCTAGTTGTTTCTGGACTGCTATCCCCTACATGAAGTGATAATGTCTGATGCAGGTGTCAGCTCTGTGTTCACGTGGGCCTCCCGAGCCAAGCCCAGCAGAGCAGGGGCCAGGCATCGCTGTGTCCAGGGGCACCCCCTGCTCGAGGGTCTGCAGGCCAAGTCAGCTGGGCAGGGCTAGACAGGCAGGTACTCCAATTTGTCTCCTTCTTCTTGCAGATACACACACCAAGGGGCAGAGGGTCCTCTGGCATTAATCTATCCTTGTCATTTTATTTCATATTGTTTTGTTTTACTTATTATCATTCCATTTTATTTTGTGGTCTTGTTTGTTTTTTTGCAATGACCTCCTGCCTGGCTCTTGGTAGTAGTTTTTGATTCCAGCTGCAGTCCCAGGGAAGTCCCCTCTGTGGGGTATCTGGCAGATAGGGGTTCATATGTCAGGGGCTGAGGAAACTGGCAGAAACCTTCTTTGTCTGCTTAATGTTTTATTCTAGTCTATGTAGTAATGTATATAAAGCAAGTCCCATGCTGGGAAAATGGACAGAATAAATTACTGCCTGCAATTTCCTGTTTGGCATTGATCTTGTAGATTAGAGAGTGGAGATGGGAATGGCTTGGTATTATTATGCCAACATCACTGTTGAAGGTCCCACAAATTTCTCACCAATCCTACAATGTCAGAGGCACACAGTGCCTTAGAGACCAGTCAATCAAGCCTTATATATGGATGAGGCTGGAGACCCAGACAGGCCCGAGGCCACGTGGTAAAGAGGGCTATAATCTGGGCCATGATATTAATTCAGCTTCCATGTCTTGAGGCACAGTCTTTAGTAGGTGTGAAAAATTGTTTTAAGGCAGCCAAAGTCTGTTATTATTTATTGAGAGTTCCCATCAGAGCAGTTGGCCTGCATACTCTCTCCATGCTGTTCCTTAATGTCTGTTTCTGGCCCAGCCGTGAGGCTGTTTGCACTTTGGCAGTCAAAGACAGCTTTGAGATGTTATGGAAGCAGAAATTGCCCAGGGCCTGGACAAGTCCATTTCTCAGTGGGCCTCTCAATTTCATCCTCCCTGATTTGGGGATGGCGTCCCTGTCCTGCCGGCTCACAGGGTGACAGATGGGTGCAAGAGAACTCTGTGATTGGAAAGGCTTCCTTTGCAACAACAAAGCCAGGACCTCAAAGGGTTTAATGCTGAAAGGAAAGTTTCCCATCTAAGGGGGAAGGAAAGATTTAATGCTGAAAGGAAAGTTTCCCATCTAAGATGGCCAGCTTCCCCTCATCTTGGACTTCCTGGTCTCCAGAACTGTGGAAATAAATTCCTGTTGTTTAAGTTCTCCAGCCTGTGGGACAGGCCAAGCACTTCAAGATACTCTATGACAAAGACCATCTTTCTCCATCTTCCCACATTCTCTTCCTTACTCTCTTGAAGTGCCCACGAGCTTCTACTTGAAGACCATCAGATTCCATAGTTTCTTCAGTAGCCCTCCAACTTCTCTCAAAGCCACTGCTCCCTTTTAGTTTTTTATTATAGCATACCTCCATTCCAGACATTAAATCTTTATTGTTTATCTGTTGCTATAACATGTAACAAATCATTCTAAAACGTAGGGACTAACGCAGTAATAGTCCTTTATTATCTCTCAGTTTCTGTGGTCGGGAAGTCAGGAGCAACATGGCTGAGTGGCTTGGGCTCAGGGCTTCTCATGAGCTCCCAGAGTGTCTGGGCTCCCCCTACAGGCTTCTTGACTCCTGTGTCTGGGGCCTTCATTGAGAAGACTTGAACAGTGAGGGGCTGGAATGGTCGGGGCTTCTCAGACACTTTTCTCAATACGGTCTCTCCATGTGCTAGCTCCAGCATGGCACCTCCAGGGTAAGCAGACTTTTCACGTGTTGGCAAGACGGGCTCCCAAAGCATGAGGTTCTTGAGAGAACCAGGTGGCAGTTATATGTTTTTTATGATCTGATCTCAGAAGTCACAAGGCATCAAGTCTACTATACTCTATTGGTGAGAGGTCATGGGAGGGGCCATTGACCTCACCTCCTGGTGGGAGGAAACTCAGATATAGCAAGAGCATGTGGGAAGGATATTTACCTACATGCATCTATGTGTATGGTCCCATATGTATGTTGTGATCATTTCTGAGAAATAAGTGACACAAACACCCAGCACACATTGAGTCTTCAGGGAATGTTGTTCATGGTCTTGTTACATGGTTTTTTGCTCATGACTAATTTACATGGTCTTTAATAATCATATAATCATATTCATAATGATAATGGTAATAACAGAGTAGTGGTGACAAAAACAACCACAACAATTTATTGAGTTTTTATTTACTCTGTGAAGGAGCTCTTAAAATTTCCTTTTTGACTGAAGTGTAATTTTTTTTCTTTTTAAAGATTTTATTTATTTATGCATACAAGAGCTGGGGTACAGGCCAGAGGTGCAGGGAGGTGAGAGAATCCACCAGACAGAGCAGGGGGCAGAACAGGCAGATGGA
>JAGFMF010011390.1:1314089-1327931 GCA_019455555.1 Galemys pyrenaicus
AGGAGGATCAAGGAAAGGAATAAGAACAATATTAATAATAACAATAACAGCAATAAAGACACAGAAACCAAAAATGAGGAGTCAAGGACAGACTGGGGAGGGTTGAGGGAAGATGGGAACACGAGGGACTGAGGTGATAGTGCACTGGTGAGATGGTGATGGGGAATACATGGGGATTACAATTAATGGCAAGTATATGTAAATTTTAAAATATTTTAATAAAAACAAAAACAAAAACAAAAAACAAAATGCCTTAGGAGTGTATCTTGAGGTGCCAGGGGTAGGAACATTTGTAATTGTGTGAAAAGTGATGGAACACGAAACACGGACAGTATGATAAACAATTCACACCGACTAGGAAGCATAATTATTCTCAGCTAAAAATTGAAAAAAAAAAAAAAAAGTTATAGAAGCCATAAATTAAGAAACGTATGAGCGCCCTCTTGTGGAGTTATCGCCATGAAAAATGTTGGAGAACATTCCTTCCCCGTCACACAACCTTTATAAAGGCAGAGAACAGCCACCCTCCCATGCAGCTATCTATTCATCCATCATATAATCCATTCAATCATTTGTTCATTTGTTGAATGTTGATTACACTTTGGTCAAGATGTTAGGGCCTCATTTAGAATGAGCCCACGGAGAGCAATGGGAGGTATGGGAGAATTAACAGTACTGGGGGCCTGGATGAAAAACACTCTGGTTCTTGTTGTTAAAGTGGATGAGACAGCAGGGGAGGATCCTGATGGAAGTGGAAGCTAAGTGGAGATCTAAAGGATGAGTAAGAGTGTGTTAGATTGAAGGGGATGTGTCCTGTATCCATCTCCCTCTTGGGTGGCTCTAAGTGATAGGAGAGGAGAGCCCTGCAGCCTGGTTCAGACGACTTTTTCTGGGTTGTCACATGCATTATTGGTCCTCCAGCCCTATCTCAGTAGGGATGACAAATTGGAGGGTGTTCAACAGCTAGTGGTCAGAGTAGTAGACACTCAAAGTAACAGGGGAAGAGCATTGAAACAAAGTACCTAAGTAGACAGATTTTATTACCTAAGATTAATGCCACTTATTAATATTAGAAGGTATTAATAGCTGCCATTATGTTGGGTTTTTCATTTAATAGAATTCGTTATACCCACATCAGCAGGGCTGTGTTAGTGTGGGCCATTGGCCAAGATAAGGGAATGGCCTCATTATGTGTGGCTAGTCACATAATGGTATTCTGTATTGGGAGTCTACCTCTATTACCTGCTACATGTTGTTAAGTGATAAATGTATTACAGAAAAAAGGCCCACCAGCAAACTGGTTAAATGTGCTTGACCCACATGTAAAGAATGGATGGCCCTGGAACAATCATGTTCTGTTCCCTTTGAACAGAATTAATGTGGAATTAACGCCGAGTGCTGGTGACTTTTGCCCTCATGAAGCTCCAGTGGGCTTGCTGGGGGCCTGCTATCTTCAGCACTGCTTTCCAGTTCAGCAGTCTTCACCACTCCCCATTCTCTCTTGACTTGAAATTGTGTGTCCATCACCTTTGGCGCCACCTTTGCACTGTTGTTCTCCTGTGCTAGAGAAATAGTTCCCTCTACCCATGCCTTTGGTCACACTGAAAACTAATGAAACGTAAACAAAAATAGGCCTTAGAAAAAATGGTGGAAAGCCTCTTTCCTTGTGGGGTTCAGAAACATTCACATGTGTTTAATATGGAAACCAAGGGTGTCAGTCTTTTTTTTTAAAATGTGTATTTATGACATCCTCCTTCATATTTGTACAATGTATGTTTTCCCTGCGAAATTCCCAACACAATTCACCCACGCACCACCACCATAGTCCCTCGTGCTCTTCCCACCCATCCTTATCTTTCTTCCCCCTCCTCCCCTTTAGAGTGTCTCTGATCTACATTTGCCTGATGGTTTTGATTTTTGCTTTATTATAGTTGCTTCCCCACCCCCCACAAGGGTGTCAGTCTTATCCATCTCCTCTGCTCACATTATTTTCTTGGGCACTGTAGGTCTTGGCTTCAGGATCAGCCCCCCAGCCCCAGGCGGTGTCCCAGAGCAGGTGTTGTTGACCTTTATTGTCACCCTCTCCCTGGTGTCATTCCTCTCACCAAATCCCAGCACTGTCCATACATAGGCTGGCCACATTTTTTTTTAAAGATTTATTTTATTTATGCACACAAGCACTGGGGTACAGGCCAGAGGTGTGTGTGTGGGGGTGAGAGGATTCACCACAGAGAGCGGGGAGCAAGCACTGGGGTACAGGCCAGAGGTGTGTGTGTGGGGGTGAGAGGATTCACCACAGAGAGCGGGGAGCAGAACAGGTAGATCAACTGAAGTACACTGCTGAGGGGAGCAGCGTGCACAGCAGGAGAGGTCTGCTGCACCATATGGGTCCCCTCCCCTGGCGGGCAGCAGGGATCGAACTTGTGCTGCAGTGGCTGTGGTTTGCTTCATAGTGTGTTGCTTAACCCACTGCGCCACCAGGGAGGCCCAGGCTGGCCACATTTTAAGGGTCATGGATAGGACTTTCAGCTAAACCTTAACAGAATTTCTTCTAATGGATCCTTGCTCCCCTTTTCTAGTTTCACTTGAGTTAAAAATAATGTGTTTTATTGGGCTGGCCTTGCTGTTTCATTGTCTACAGTCAATTATGTCTAAAGTAACTTGTTTATTCTACAGCCAACAATTGATGTCTGGACTCACAAATCTAGCTCCCTCCTCCCAGCTTGTACCACTTCACAGCTGGTATAATTGGATTTTTTATTTCAGGCTCTGTTCTCTGTAGCCACCGCTGTCCAGCTTCTGGAGCCAGTCCCATTCAGTGGTGCTGGTGGGCGCAACGAAGAAACCAAGGAGATGAGCATTAAGGTTGTCGTGCTGCCTGGGTGGATCTAACTGTTATCCAGATCTGGTGCTTGGGTTCTGCTTTGTCCTTCTGAACAAATGCTAGTCCTGAGGATTTGCCTTGAAGACCTTCCAGAACTTTCTGTTTTTGTTAGAAAAGTTAATGCAGTCAGATGGCTTCTTTCTGCATTGTTCAGGAGCATGGATTATAAACAAGGAGGCCATAAGGGAAGTAAAGAAGTTAGGCTACTGATTAAATATATTAGCCACATCCACTGACCAATATGGGGTAAACGCCACTGCATTAGAGAAACTGATGATGTCAAGTTCAAATATAATAGTGCTTATATGTGACTTCAAGTTTCTATAGGTCCCCTTTAAAAGAAAATTGCTGACAAGTTATTTTGTCATAATTAATTTAAATATGTAAAAATATTAACCTGAGTACAATTTTCTTAAAACCAAAACAAATGTATACATTAAATGCAAACAATACTTTGCAAACATTAACATTCAGATAAAGTTTTACAAATTTGTAAAATATAAAACATCCACAAGGCCAATAAAATCCCTCTATTATAAATATCAAGAGTTTTTCCACGGGATGCAGTGATGCTGTATTTCTCCCTGCTTGACAATGGGCACGTCACTTGTGCTGACGTCCATTCTGTTCACTTTCCATTTCCAGTTACAGCAGTTCCATCTGATGCCTGTGTGGCTGTACACAAACCTCCACGAGAACACAGACCTCCTGTGGTTGGAGTTGGCCAGTCAGTAGATCTATAAGACATGTAGGTTGACTATTTTTAGATTTTTATCAAAATGCAAGCATAAAATTTAAAAACAATACCACAAACTCATGAACTCAGAGAAAATGTCCAAAGGCCCTTGTCTGAGAAGCACTGGCATGAAAGCCTCTGGCCTGATTGTGTCCATGGTAAGGGGTGAGAAATGGAGGGAAAGACAGTGAGCATAAACTGTCAGAGGTGCCCAAGTCAGTTTCTATCTGCTTTAATCTCTGTCTTCTGAAAGTTGGTCTGTTCTCAGATTTATTGGGGTACCTGAAGCAGGTCAGTCACTCATTTGAGTTCCTGACTTCTGCTCTCATTCCAGATCTGGTTTTGTGTCTCCATTCCTCCCTGAGGGTGTCTGCTTGCATTCTGTCTGGTGCTGGGCACAGGAAGTGAGGGCTCATGTAGGGGAATTCAGTCTCTTGTCTGGAAAGGCAGATTGGAACCGTGGTCTGAAAAGCATTCCTGCTATTTTTATGCTTGAAAGGATATGTTTATCATCAGGAGAATTTTAAATAATACCATTGAGAGGACCCAAGATAACTGCATAGCTTTTGGTGGTAAAGGATCTTTCAGATTAAGGAAGGAATTCCAACAGGAAATTCCCAAACAATTTTCAGGAATCCATGAGTTTGGCTGAATTTCCTAAGATGATGGATTAAGAATTTGGACTACGCTGTGACTGACAGTGGTAAGCCCCAAACCTCATGAAGCCCTCTGAATTATCACTGAAATATACTGTTTTTGGCTTTCCAAACACTGATCTGCCTGGAAACTGAGGGCTTTGTTCTGTAGCTCACTCTCCATGTTCTTTGGTCGGTTTACCGAGGACCATCGTGCCATTCTCTTGCTTCCTGAGCCACAACGCTGAATGCCTCAAGAGTTGAAGCATTAACCTTCAGGTACGCTTCAAGTGCCTATCCAAACTTATTTGAATAATGTACTTAACCACTGGACTTTCCACCCTTATTTCCCCTGAAACGCAATCTCTAAAGAGT
Organism: Galemys pyrenaicus; assembly: GCA_019455555.1. NCBI lineage: Eukaryota > Metazoa > Chordata > Mammalia > Eulipotyphla > Talpidae > Galemys > Galemys pyrenaicus. Next base: position 1,318,720 of record JAGFMF010011390.1, read on the forward strand.
TATATAGTTTATACTTGTCTAAAGTAATCTGAATATATTTAAGAGTAAAGAGGAGTGAAAGAATGATTGTGTTCACCCATACAGTAGGGTAGTCAGAAGTCAGTTCTAGAATCAGATATGCCTGAACTTTAACTTTGTTTTGCCATTTAGGAACTGTTTGATATAGACAAATTACTTGATTTTCTAGGACTTAGTTTTTTTATCTGTGAAATGGGAATCATGACTACATCTATTTTATCTGGATTTTGAGAGAAATAAATGAGGTCAGCAGTGTCTGGTACATGATAGGGTTACTTAGGACGTAGTCATCATTAGTACTATTAACTGCACTTACATCACTTACTTACATTGGACGAGGAACAGGGGTACTAAATTTTCCATCCTCAATTATTCAACAGATTGGAGATCTTCTCAGGAGTCATTTGGAGTGGGATCAACAGTCAGATTGATTTGATGGCAAATCGACTGAATTTGGGGCCAGAGCAAACACAGCTCACTCTCATCACCCAACCCCTATTTGGGTGGGATTAATTCTAAGGTCTCTGTTCCAGGATTAGATTGTGCATTGAAGGCCAAGAGCGTCCTGGTAGAGAGATGGAAATTTCAGTTTCCATAGACTTGACTTAATTGGGAAAGTCTCAGAACAGTAGCAGATGAGGGTCCTCCACCCTCATTGGGAGATGTCATTCCAGACCCAGCCCGGGAGCAGTGTCCCACTAACATCTACACACAAAGAAGTTAGAAGCAACCTCAGTCATCTTTCCTTCCAATGGTTGGAGATGTCTATCTCAAGCAGAGTTTATAAAAATATCATTTTCTTCTTTGTCACCTCATTTCTGAGTCAGTATACAAACAGCTTGTTTTCTGGAGCTCCAGGGATACCCAGACTGACATGGTAGCCAGGAAGTAATGTGCCTTCTTTCTGGAATGGCTGTCCATAATGCATTCAAATCCAGATAAAAAATATGTCGGAATTTGTTCAAAATCTATCAGTTGGGCTATTTTCTCAATGACAAACAGATGTTTCCTTTGAGTTATTCAGAGGGAGACTATTTTTTCCTCTTTGTTCATCTCAGTTTTTATGGCTTAAAAGAATTAGTGTTTAATCCCAATTCCAAAATTGTTAATTAGTTTGTATTTGCTTCGTTAAATCAGTTAAATAGATTTTTATCACTTCAGCTATATCTTCCTGGCAGCATCTGGTGTCAAGTATGCAGAAATAATGTTGGTTTTATAGCCAAAAATCAGAGGTTAAACCTCTAGGACTACAGATGTGACAGCATTAAAGGGAAATTCATCACCCCAAAGGCTTTCATTTCCATATATTTTAGAACCAACCCAAACACGAAGAAATGTTCTTTTTTCCCTTTCATTCTCCAGGAACACTGGCTCAGTTCCTTTTTGATTTATGTGTGTAGTTGTGGCTGATGAGAGTCCTGCCGAGATCTCAGCCCACCCAGGCCATAACCTTGGAAGATTAGCAGAGAATCTTCTCGCTCAAGCCTTTGCTGTTGCTTCCAGGGACTTCATCCTGAGGCCAGGGCTACACAGCTCTACAGCAATCCAGCAGTTGATTCAATAAAGGGTGTGCACAGGGAGTGCTCTACGTACAGGTGGGTAACATCACCTGCTGCTAGGGGGCATAAGAGAGCAGAGCAGCAAACATAATGGGGCATCTGTTGTTGCAAGCAGCAGCCCCAGGGCACTTGGGAGAACAAGTAAGTAAAAGATGGTAACTAATTTTAAAAGACTGGGGGTATTGGAGGGAGGGGGAAAAGCTGTTGGATAGAAATTAATTTTGGTATCTATGGTAGGAGCCCCAAATATCAACATAATGGCCTTAAAAATATCCACATCTCAGTATTTAGACCTGTGGATGTTACCTTACATAGCAAAGCAACTTTGCAGAGGGGATTAAATCAAGGATGGGGAGAGAATCTTGAACTCTTTGAGTGGGCCCTAAGTGTAATCACACGTGTTCTTAAAGAAACGAGGGGTTACACAGAGAGAAGGCACAGAGGGGAGCCGTGCCCTTTGAAAATGGAGGAAGGAACCACAGGTCAAGGAATTCACCGGCTGGAGAGCCAGAGAGGGCAGGAAAATAGCGCCCTCTCTTAAAACCCCAGAAGGAACCAGCACTGCCAACACCTTGATTTTAGTTCCATGAAACTGAACTTGGGCTTCTGACTACCAGAAATATAAAATAAATAAGTATGTGTCGTTTTGAGACACCACTTTTATGGCAGTTTGTTACAGCAGCCACAAGAAATGAAGGCAAGTAAATTTCTTTGCCTGATGTCAAAGAGCTCCTGTTCCTGGTGGGAAGTGCTTTGCAGGGTGAGGAGCGCTGATGGGCACCCCAGGCGCAGCACCTCCTGAGCATGCGCCTCCCGGCTGTAGGCATGGGCAGCTGCAGCTGGAAGCGGAAATGGAAATAACCCTGGTCCTTGCAGTGAGGCCAGAACATGGCCAGCACGATGGTCAGGAGGCATGAGGAGACATGAGGCTGAGAATCCTTGGCATTTAGCATATTTGCATTAACGTTAGGAAAAGGTCAATAAGCATGAGTGCATAGGTGAGAAGGTGGAAGAGCAGGGGTGTTCTGGAAAGAGGTTCGGGAGAGAGCTGAGGCCAGAGGGGGCTTGGCACACCCAGAACACTGGTTGAGAGGGCCTGGGGGTGAACAGCCAAGTTCCCATGGTCTTGCCCTTCAGGTGTTGCCATGGAGAGGGAGTGGAATGTGTGAATTTTTGGATCCACCACCCCCATCTCACTAGAATAGCTCTGGGTATACATGTTGGATGCATTGATCTTCCAGGTGGGGTTTATTTTAGGAAATTATTGCATTGGTGGAAAGATAATTTTTTGCAACTATAGTTCGGGTACAATTTCAAATGTACAGAAAATTGCTTATACCCTTCATTCAGATTCACCTCGAGTTACATTTGCTCCATTTGCATTATTATTTGTTCTCTCTGAATATAAGCATATCTGAACCATTTGAAAGTAGACATTATATCAAGTTACCTCTAAATATTTCCGTGTCTGTTTTATCAGAACAAGCACATTTTGTCTTATGAGTATAGTACAATTACCAGAATTGGGAAATTTAACATTGACAAAAATGCTGTCATCGAATCCACAGTTCAAATTCAAATTTTGCAAATATCTTTATGGTTATTATTAGTTTTTTCCCGGTCCAGGATCTGATCTAGGTTCACACATGATATTTAGTTGGCATGTCTCTCCAGGGGCCTGTAATTTGGGACATTTTCTCAGTTTTTGTCTTTTATGGCCTCGATATTTTGAAGAGTCCAAGTCAGTTATTTTGTAAATTATCCCTCAATTTGGGTTTGTATGTTTCCTCCAGTCTGGATTCAGATGAGGCATTTTCAGCTTTCATTGCCTAGAAGGGATGCTTGTCCTTTTCAGATCATTTTATTGGAGAGACTTGATGTTACTTTGTTCCATTATAGGTGCTGGTCACCTTGATTCCTTGGTTAAAGTGTGGGCATTAGGTTTCTCCTTTTAAATTTGTGTGCTCTCCTCTGTAATTAACTACTATGTACAAAGATAATTTAAATCCATGTAAACATCCTGTTGCTCATCAAACTGTCACTCATCAGTTTCAGCATCCTTTGATAATTCTTACTTGAACCTGCTATTATTATGACAGTTGCAAATGGCGATAGTTATTATTCCATCATTCCTTTTATATTAATTAGTTGGCATCATTCTATAAGAAAGTAAGTACCTTCTCTTCCCTCCCCTGTACTTATCTATTTAATTATGTCAGCACACACTCATAGATCTCATTTTACTCAGTGGGTTATAAGTCATTGCTATCACTTTTTATTTTGATGCTCACATTGACCCAGATTTGACCAGTGGGAGATCCTGCAAGTCGGTTCCTATTTTTTGGTAATATATATTCCTATCATTTTTTGAGTACTTCTTTACTTTCTGTGACAAAATATTTCTGGTCTTTCTTGCCTTAACCTTGCAATCAGCCATTTCGCTAAGGAAATTTGGTTCCTTATATTATTATAAGGAATAGTATCTAAGAGATTGGATAGGAGGTATGTTCACTGTTATTGGCATATTATTGCTTCTCAATCCTTTTGGCTTGTTGATCTAGGAAACACACACACACACACACACATGCTCCAAGTTCTATTTCTCTCTCTCTCTCGCCTTATCATTTATTATGTACTTCTAATTCTAGGACTCATCCTAAACTTCTCCCATATTTGTTAACAGCTGTCTTTCACAGAGAGAAACCTGGATCCCACCATTTCTTTCTATTTATTCATTTGCTCAAGCTTATTTTTCACAGAAAGTGGTTTCATAATTGCTAGCCCATGCCACTGCAAAAACCAAGCCTATAAATAGAATTACTTATTTATAGTGTTTTTCATCTTTAGATTGAAGGAACATAGACAAAATGTGGAAAGTAAATGGTTATTTGCTTTCATGGTGCTCTTGTTTTTTCCCTTCACCTTGGTGTTTTCTGTTTGCGTTCAATTTTAAGGTTTTAAAAAACTGATATGCTTATTAATTTGATTTAATTAAAATTATTTAAAATATTGAAATAACTTAAATTTCAAACTATATAAAAAATTACCCTCATGGGCCTCCTTGGTGGCCCAGGGATTCTCAGTGCTCTCAAGCTATCTCCAGCCACTGCAGCCTGAGTTCCAACTCTGAACAGGGAGGTGACCCACATGGCGCAGCAGACCTCTCCTGTCTTGCCTGCTGCTCCCCGCAGCAGTGTATTTCAGTGGATTCGTCTGTTCTCCTCCCCACTCCCACACTTACAAATAAAAATACGTCTTTAAAAAAGTGAAGTTGGGGGCCTCCCTGGTGGCGCAGTGGGTTAAGCAATGCACTGTGAAGCAAATCTTAACCACTACAGCATGAGTTCGTTCCCTGCTGCCGGCCAGGGAGGGGACCCACATGGTGCAGCAAACCTCTCCTGCTGTGCCCGCTGCTCCCCTCAGCAGTGTGCTTCCGTTGATCTGCCTGTTCTGCTCCCCGCTCTGTGTGGTGAATCCTCTCACCCCCCACACCTCTGGCCTGTACCCCAGTGCTTGTATGCATAAATAAATAAATCTAAAAAAAAAAAAAAAGTGAAGTTACCCGCATGAAGTTCCATTCCCTATCAACCTGGGACCAAGGACATTTGCCTGTTCCTGGCTTATCTTTCTTAATTTCCTTTTGATATTAAATGAGCAAGTAGACATAATATTCTTATTTCCTCTTTCTACACAAAGTTAGACTATTTCATATATTCTTTTGTTATTTGCTTTTATACTTAGAAAAATTATCCTGGAAACACTTCTTATTCATTTTGTAGAGAACATCTCTGCCTTTACTGCTACTTAATATTCCACTATGTGATATAATTTAGTTTGTTCAACACTTCTCCTATGTATGAACATTTAGGTTGTTTTCAGTATTTTGCACTTATAAATAATGCTGCAATGAATAAATTTGTGCATATGTAAATTTATATTGTTGCAGGTATATTTTCAGAGTAAATTCCTAGAAGTGGTTTCTGGAGCAAAAGGTAAATGCATATGTAATTTTGTTAAATACTGCCAACTTCCCCTTCATCAAGCCATGCTACTTTGCATTCCTATAAGAAATGTATGAGAGTGCCTATTTCTCCCCAGCCTTGCCAACATCATGTGGTGCCAAGTTTTAAAATTGTTGCTAATTTGACAGGTGATAAATGATAGTTCAGTGTAGTTCTAACTTATATTTGCTTTTTTATGATTTGAAAAACTTCCCATTAGTTTAAGGACCATTTTTATTATTTTTCTGGATAACTTGTTTATGAATTTTGCTCATTTTCCTGTCAGGTGTTTGGTTCTTATTTCTTCATTTTAAAATTTATATATTATGGATATTAGATCCTTATATGTATGTTATACATTTTTTTTTCTGGAAAAATTTTAATACCACTATTTTGGGTAGGTAGTAACTAACTGTATATATTTTTTTGTGTTGGTTTTTGCTGTAATATTATCCCTTTCTCTTTGTGTGATATTATTATAAACTTCAAATATATCGATTTAGCTTAGGTTAAGGTGAAAGATAAATAGCCTTTTCAACAAATGTTTTGGAGCAATTGTACTACACAGACTTAAATGTAAAGCATAAACCTATGCAGCTTTCAGAAATAAACATAGGAGAGAAATCTTTGGGCTCTAGGATTAGGCAAAGAGTCTTTAGACAACATCAAAAGCATACTTCAGATGTGGTTAAGCTAGACCTTGTCAAAACTAGAAGCCTTTCTCCTTTGAGGGCCCATGTGGAGAGGGTGAAAACACAGTCTGTAGGCTGGGAACAAACATATTTGCAGACGGTATATCTGGCAAAGGACTATAATCTAGAGTATATAAAGAACTCTCAAATCTCAGTGGTAAAAAACCCAAGCAATCCAACTAGAAAATGGGCAGAAGACATAGAATGCCAAGATGACAGTACAGTCACTCTGGAAAATAGGTTGATAGTTTCTCAAAAATAAAATGCAACTGCTGCACTATTTAGTACTTATGTTCTTGAGGTTGAGGCGATGAGAGACAAGATAGAGAAAAGTACTACAGGAAGAAAGGGCAGCATAAACCAAGGCATGGGGGCCAGAAAACCTCTGGCCTGTGGGGCATGGAGGTGCAGAGGATGAGCAGATCAGCACCAACACAGTATAGGGAGTAAGGGGATGTAGTAGAAGTGAAGCTGAAAAGGTTAGTGAGAACAACTTCCTTTTGAGCCTGACTAAGGGGCTCTAAGAGATTGTAGAACAAGTTCTGGGGTTTATATTTTAGTAAATTTGCATATTTGGGGAGGTCTGTTGTATCGCCCTATTTGCTCTCTCACATATTGGTACTTCTGTTGAAACTAAGCCAAGAGTCTTCTTCTAAATGTTTAAATGTAGTGCCTGCAAGGCATGGGGCAGATTCTCTATGATCAGAGCAGATGGGTCAAGGAGGAATCCTGGAGCCCTCTGCGGCTTTTTCAGGCTTTTATTACTCTTTGGTGACCAGGTAGAGATGAACAGGTACATGGCAGGTGGGGAGGCTAGGGTGGGGGGTGGGCAGGAAGTCCAGGAGGCTGGCAGGCCTCCTAATCCCTGGTGCATCTTCACTCTCTTGACTCTCTAGCCCTTGCCCCTTCAGCTCTCTTCTCCTCTATTCTCTCTGCTGGCATCCTTGTGACACTACCCTTATGCACCTGTGTCTCAGCCCAGATGTGCCCACTTGCGCATGCCCACACCCTACTTGAGGTGCCCGTCATCAGCCACGTGTGCAGGGCCAAAGGTGTCCATCGTCGACACCGATGGTGGGAGGGTGGAAAAGCCCGATCACTTTCCATTTACCTTACACTAAGGCACTGGAAATCTCATGGAGAAAGAGGAAGACAAAGAGAGAAAGACACATAAATACAGGGGTACACGGAAAGGGAGGGAGAAGACCAGAGACAGAGGAAGGAGAGCGAGCCAGGGTCAGACAGGGAAGATGTCAAGGGTGGCCGAGGGAAAGGCTGGCCTTCAGCTGGTTGTGGAGACCACCAGAGGTCAGTCTTGGGTGCTTCAAAAGGAAGCCAAGAGGCATTTGCTAAGCAGTGGTTCCCACCTGAGAACCATTCGGAGGAATTTATTCCACTTTAATATACTATGGAGTTAGCAGCTCTGAAATTCTTTACTGCCAAGGGGCCCTTAAAGCCAATGAAGCACGAGTCTCAGGAATGACCTGCATGCCAGGTCTGCTTATTTATAACCCTCAGGGCTTCAGTAAAAGGCAAGTGTAATCACCCAGTGATTCTGGGCTTGTGGCACCCAGATATTCAAGTCCACCCCTCAGAACCACGAGTCTTACTGAGCTTGGAGGGAAGAAGTTTGGTGCTGGGCCTGCTGAGAAGCCTCAGGTGTTGGTGATCGACTTTATAGATTCTCAGGAAAATGTGGGACTGTTAACAAGCCAGTTCAGGAAACTTCCCCTCTCTCCACTACCCCGTCCCTCCGGCTCAGTGAGGAGAGTGAAGTTATCCCCAAGCTGGTACCCTGGGGCTTCTCAGCAGGGATCAGGCTTTGGAACTGTGGGACATGTGTTCTGGCCTCTCTCTTGACCAACCATGTCGCTCAGGTGATAGGAATCTAGAGCCTTTCGTTTCTTCTGCTTCTTCTGCTTAGGTTATATTTCTGGTCTGAGGGAGCTTGACTAGAGGGCCAGAGGCAATATCCTTTGGAGTGTTCTCATCTTTATTTGCCATGTTGCCTCATCCCTGGGATACAGGAGTCCTTATGAAGCTTGGGGCTTCGGCACAGCCTGCCCTCAAGGAGGGGCGCAGGTGAGGATGGGCAGCCACCAGAGTGCTTGTAGACTCAGGCTGCCCAGGCCAGAGACCGCACGGGACAGGGCAGGGCACTTCCTTTTGCTTCATTTCATCCCCCCATTTAAATGGGCCTTTGCCAAATATTGGCAGCATTTCACTACCTCCACCACCACCACCATCATCGTTGTAACTGTGGCATTGTTCCAGAAATTATTTTACATAATCTTTACGATACTGTAGCGGCAGGAAACGGGTGTCACAGAAGCAGGGTTCGGGATGGTTCTGTGCAGACGGGTCAAGGAGGGAGAGTCTTGGAGCCCTCGGTGGCTTTTCATACTTCATTTAGTAGAGGTGGCCAGGTACATGGCAGGCAGGGGTGCTGGGGGGCCGGGAGGCTGGCAGCCCTCCCAGCCCCCAGCACATCTCACCCTCTCGGCTGCTGCTTTTCTCTCTGCTGCTGCTGCTCTCAGTACTCGGTCGGTCCTCGCAGTTCTGTCTGTTGGTCCTTGCAGTTCTCACAGTTCTGTTGGTGCTCGCAGTTCTTGCAGTTCTGGCATCCTCATGACGCTGCCCATTTATGCCTGTGTCCAACACAGGTGTGCCCACTTGCGCATGCCCACCCTGGAATGCTTGCAGCACCCCAGGTGTCCATCATCAGTGGTGGGAGGGTGGAAATACCTGATCAACATTTACCCTACAGTCCACCCTCTCAGGTTTTCCACCATACAAATCATACATCAATTATCCATCAAGCAATGCAGCAAAACAGTATAATACAAATGAACACATACGCCTAGGCAGGGCACCAACCTAGGGGCAAAAGACATTACTGGCACCAGCAGATGATCCTGCTACGAAGGCGCCGATTACATGCG
>JAGFMF010011390.1:1337235-1356662 GCA_019455555.1 Galemys pyrenaicus
TACGGCCTTCCATAATGGTTGGATTAGCTTGCATTCCCACCAGCAGTGTACCAGGGTTCCTTTTTCTCCACATCCTTGCCAGCATTTGACATTGTTGGTATAAACCAATATTTCTTACCCCCCAAAAAACTCATCAGTCTTCTATTTGTATTTTCTATCACTTGTGTTGAAAATACAAAGTCTCAATGACATCAGTATAATTCTTATTGCTTTATCTCATACTATACATTCAACAGTCTCAGAATATCAATAGCCTCCATCCACTCAAAAAATACTGAAAATCATATAAGCTTATTTTCTCATTTCTTTTGTTTTTAGGATTGATTGTTGTGCCATTAAATTATGTTTCAGTCACTTGGCATAGTTCTCTGATTGTGCCTCCAACATTATATACATTTCATTTTACTTTCAATTTTAGGAATTTTTTGAAGTTTAATTTTGTTTTTATAGATATATAAAATACATGTATCAAAATTCAGGTCTAAATATATCTATAAAATCTAGTTTCTAGTTCTAGTCTCTTTACCTTGTCTCTCTCGCTCTTACAAATAATCATTAAAAATAACTTTTCATGGTTTATTCTTTGACTTAGTTTAGGTTTTTTTCCCCAAAGGAGATTATGAAATAATGAATGTGTGCAGATAATTAAGTTTTGGAGGTGGCTACAGGGAATAGTTATGAAAGATAGAAGAAGGAAACAAAAGGAAGGAAGATTGATTTAAGAATATTATTGAAGGGCCTCCCTGGTGATGCAGGATTTAAGTCACAGATCTATCAGGCTATTACCAACCACAGTGGCATGAGTTCATTCAATCCCTGGCCAGGGAGCTGACCCACTGGCGCAGCAGATCCTTCCTGTATAGCCCATTGCCCCCTCAGCAATATATTTCAGTGGATCCACCTGACTCTGAAGAATCCTCTCACCACCCCACCCCCTCTTGCACATCGTCTACATCCCAGATCTTGTATGCATAATTAAATAAATTTAAGAAAAGAATACTGTTGAAAATACAAGAAAGAACAAGTGTTGGAGAGGATGTGGAGAGAAAGGAACCCTTGTACGCTGCTGGGACTGTAAGTTGGTGCAGTGTAGTGGCCAGGAAGTGGGGCACACTGGGTAGGGTTCGGGACAGACGGGTCAAGGAAAGGAGTCTTGGAGCCCTCGGTGGCTTTTTATGCTTTTATTGTTCTCCACATCAGAGGTGGCATCAGGCACATAGCAGGCATGGGTGCCAGGGGGCTGGGAGGCTGGCAGGAGGCATCTCACCCTCTCGGCTTCTCTCTCTCTCTCTCTCTCTCTCTCTCTCTCTCTCTCTCTCTCTCTCACTGCTGCTCGTTGGTGCTCTCGCTGTTGGTCGGTCCTGTCGTCCTCATGACGCCACCCATTTAAGCCTGTGTCCAACTCAGGTGCGCCCACTTGCGCATGCTCACCCTGGAATGCTCGCAGCACCACAAGTGTCCATCACCACAGTGGTGGGAGGGTGGAAAGACCTGATTTCTCTAACCCTACATGCAGTCATCATGGAGAGCAGTTTGGAGATTCCATAAAGAGTTAAAAATGGTAATTCCATATGATCCAATTACCTTACTTCTGAATATTTACCCAAAGAACACAAAAATACTAATTCAAAGAGATTAATGCATCCTCATCTTCATTCTAGCATTAATTACAATAACCACAAGCTGGAAACAACTTAAGTACCCATCAGCAAGTGATTGGATAAAGATTATGTGGTAAATGTACACAGTGGAATACACTCAGATATAAAAACAAAGTACTGCCATTTGCAACAGCATAGATGGATTGGATCTAGAGTATATTATGCTGGATGAAATAAGTCAGATGGAGAAAGTCAAATACCATATGAAATCACTCATATATGGTAGATAAGGCAACTAACCAAAGAATGAACTAAATAAAGCATAAATTTTTTAGACTGCAAAGCCAAACTAGTGGTTACCAGAAGGGAAGAGGGCAAGGGGCTAGTGAATGAGGTAAAAGGAGTCAGTTGTACAATGAAGGATAGAATTGGACTTTAAGTTGTGAATTTAATGTGGTGTGTGTAGGTTTTGATTTATAATGATGTAAACCTGAAACTTAGAATTTGTTATAATGCAATGTCACTGCAATAAAAAATTATTAAAAATAAATATATTAATCCATTTCAAGTGTCATCTTGCCAACTTGGTAAGTGGAGATAAATTATGATATATTGTAATTTAAAAAAATGTTATTGAGCTGGTGACTACTGCGGGCAACTGGGGTTATGAGGATGTTCCGAGGAACTGTGTTAAATGGACCTCAGAACTGTCTGCTCAGACGTGCAAGATGGGAACATTAACCCACAGCTCCAGTGTTGTTTCCTCCTGTTGGTAAAGGATTGTCCCGGGAAATTTGATTGTCCTTCAAATTTCATGGCATGCGTTTGAACTGAAGTAGTTGTCAGAATTAGCCAAGACAGCTCAGAGGAAAATGCAAGAGATTTATAGTGTAGCTTTGGGACATCTCAGAGGAAAATGCAGATTTGCAATGCAGTTTGGGCAAGCTGCAGTTGTGTACAGCTGGTTGGTGTGGCAATGGCTGCATAGAGCTCAAACACGGACTGTGCAAGTGTCACAGGGAAGATAGAGAATCTAAAGCATCCTTTTATTGCGTATTTCAAAAACAATATGCAGGTAGGTAAATATACTCCTTCTTTCTTAGATAAATGGTGAAATTATATCATACACATTTTATTCCGACTTGCTTTCTTCACTTAACCTGGTATCTTAGAGATCAGGCCGCAAGAGCAGAGTTTTCTTTATTCCTTTTTATAAGTGCCTAGTACTCTTTCCGATAGATGTACCGCAACTTGTTCAACCAGCCCTTCTTGATGAGAACGTTTGAATAGCTTCCCGTCTTTTGCTTTTATAAATATGGCTGCAAGGAATAGTCCAATTCATTCATTTCTTTCCCTTTATATTTTGCCAGTCATATTTAAAATAGACTCCTAGGTGTGGGATTATGATTTAAAAGATGAATAAATATGTAATTTTGCTAGCTATTGTCAAATTCCCCTTCACAGATGCAGTCAACTTTTGCATTCCCACCAGCGATGTGTATGAACGACTCTCACTTCCACCGCCACACTGCAGTGGCAGGAGGGCACAGGGCAGGTTCTCTATGATGTGGACAGATGAGGAAAGGAGTCCTGGGGCTCTCAGTGGCTTTTTTAGAGTTTTACTGATCTTTCTGCACAACTAGCAGTGAGGCAGCCAGGTACACAACAGGCAGAGGGACCTGGGGACCAGGAGGCTGTCAGGCCTCCAGGCCCCTGGCAAATCTGCACTCTCTCTGGGCTCTCTAGCATCCCCCTGTGCCCCTGCTTCTTCTGCTACCACCGCTGCCGCTGCCAGCATCACCATGATGCTGCCCTTATAAGGCCAGTCTCTCAGCCCAGGTGCCTGCGTCCACTTGCGCATGCCCACACCCTACTCCCGGTGCCCAGGCACGTGCCTGATGGCTGGCACCACAGGGGTCTATTAGCGATGCTAATGGCGGAGGGTGGAAAAACCTGATCATTTTCATTTACCCTACACACACAGCCTCATCAGTGGGTATGCTGTCAACCCTCCTGGATCTCTGACACTAGGTGATGAGAAATGATAGCTCAATATAATTTTAATGTTTATCTTTCCTATAAGTGAGGTTGCATACTCTTTCCATAGTTAAAATTATCTACTCTTCTTTTTTCGGGTACTTTTGAAGTCCAGGGATTTCAAGCCTAGTGCCCATCAGAATCTCCTGAAGGGTTTGTTAAAACACATATGCTGGGGTGGGGTGCAGTGCTGGACATTTTAAGTTCAGTTTGTGTTTTAATCAGGCACCTTCATAGCAATAACATAACAACCAAACCAAAATAAGAGCAATTGCCACAAACATTATTTATTATTATTATTATTTTTATTGCTATTATTATTTTTACTGTGAGAAGCTTTAATTTTTCCCATTGCTTTTCTTTGTCTGCCACATAGGCCTGCAATTGCATTTTAATTTATTTCTAAATTTTATTTTAGTTGAGTGTTTATTTTTACTTTTGTTTCCCTTGTCTTTTTTTTAATTTATAAATATTTGACATCAATTGTAATCCCCATGTATTCCCCATCACCATCTCACCAGTGCACCATCACCTTAGTCCCCCATGCTCCCATCTGCCCTCAACCCTCCCCCTCCCTATCAAGTGTCCCCAATTTGTCCTTGTCTTTTCATTTTTGGTTTTTGTTGTGTCTTTATTGTTATTATTATTGTTGTTGTTGTTCTTATTCCTTTACTTATTTGGTTCCCTTATATTCCTCCTAGGGGAGGAACCATCTGGTATTTTTCTTTTGCCTTCTGACTTACTTTGTTGAGCACAATCCCTTCCAGTTCCATCCATGTTCCTATGAATGCGTCTAGTTTTTCTTTTTTGATTGCTGAGTAGTATTCCATTGTGTACATGTACCATAGCATCCCGATCCACCATCTGACAAACATTATTTTAAAGATGTTAATTATATTAACTAGTTTAATTTTTAAAAGAAGATATTATCCTTACTTCCACTTTTGAGATGGATAACAGGACCACAGAAAAGTAATGAGTCCATGCTATTAAATAGAGCCAAGGATTTGAACTTGGGGCAGTCTGGACTTTTCACTACAACTGCTTCTTGCTCAATGGCTAACTCCCAGCAAAGGGTCCTTCAGGTGGGTTAAAAAAGAATGTTAACTTTCTATCATTGGGCATTTTCTAGGTTTTATGGATGAGTTATTTTCAACCTGAACTTCAGTAGTAGAGATGTGGAGGATTAGTTAGAAAACAAAGGTAGAGTTGCAAACATGGACTTTCACAAGAAGACTAGGTTCTGGTCTCTTGGGCTTGGGAGTCTGGGGCTGGGGAAGGCTAGGAAAGAATGATGAAGAGAGGATGGGGTGTCTATTCAGAGCCTGCTGTGTTTTCAGATTTAATTACCAGGCACCCTGCAGCAATATTCTCTAAGAATCAATCTTGGTCCTGGTAGGACTCAGAGGCAAAGAAACATAATCCCCCACCCCACCACCACTACAATTCATCCTTTCACCTGATTTTTCACCTGAAATACTGTGATGGAAGGATTTTGTCTCTTCTCTCCTTAGAGAGAAAACCTTTAATGCATTTGCTCTGCGAGGGAAGCTCATTCTTGGGGTTGGTTTGTAGCTTCAGTACTTGTGATGGGTTGGTTGGATGCAGGTCTGCCTTGAAAGGGAGGGGCCGGAGGGGAGGCGGGCCAGAGGGGAGGAGGAAGGGCCTGGACTTGGCTGAGTGGTGGAGGAAGGTATCCAAAGGGGATGGAACACCACACATAAGGTTTAGATAGCACTTCATGTTAATGAAGCACTTTATATCCTTTTGAACTTCAGAGAAACCTGACAAGATGGTATCATCACCCCCATTTTACAAGAAGCACCTGAAGCCCAGGTGAAGTCTGTGTCCTTTGTTCTCACCACAGCATGAGAGTTTCAGGGAGCAGAAAGTTTGGGTGAGCTTGTCATGGTGCAGGGGGAGATTCTCCCACCCCATCTGGGTTCTTCTAAGAATGCACTGATGAACAGGAGAAAAGGTCAACATTTAATAACCTAATAAGAGAATTTACATGGGTGTAAAATGCCACAGAATAATGGAGTGCACTGGGGATATTTATTCTGTGTTTAGGGAGTATCAAGGAAAGAGAGGGGAAGACTTTATGTGACAGAAAAGAAAGGAGTGACCTCATCTCCACTCTTAGAGAATAGATGAGAATTTTTTTAAACAGAGAGTACATCTTCACTGATTAACTTCAACCTGGATATTACCCCCCAATGACATTCTCTCGGAGCCAAAAAAAAAAAAAAATTCATAAAAGGAGGAGCAGTGGCAACTTCTCTGTTTAGGAAAAAGTACAATAGACAAAAGTTCCTAAAACCGTCACTACTCTTGACTTTTTTATGCGAAGTATATATGTAGTGAGATTTATTTCAAAAATTATTTTATTTAAAACAATTATTGTATTATTTTCCTTGCGCTAACAATGGTTTACAACACTGTTTATAATTTGGGGCATAGGCTCACACCGCCTCAGATGTCTGGTATGCCATCTCCACCAGCAAAGTACCCTCAATCCTCACCTGATTCTGTTGCCCCCCCCCCCCCCCCCCCCCCNTGTCCCCCCCCCCCCCCCCCCCCCAGGAGTCTGCATTTTTAAGGCAATGCTGCTAGTCTTCCCAAGGCTCCCAGGGCCTTAAAGGACCTTCAGCTCCTCCTCATGCCAACATGGCACTTAGTGGAAGGGGCCTGCTCCACCTATATTGAGAGAAGCCTCTCGAGCCTTTGGGGAGAACAACCCCACAGACCCATGATGACATGCTGCATCAGAGCCTCAGCCCTTGTCCTTTGTGCACGAACAGAGGCCAAAAGAGTCAGTGTTCCACCCACCTCCCTGGTCTCCACTGGGAGATTTCTGAGACAGGAGCAAGCAACCCTCCCAGTTTGCAGGCTGGTCTGAGGAGGCGTAATCGATGGGTTTCTGAGCACATGGCTCTATGTCTTTATTCCTTCAACTGAAATGAGCCCCCGTTTCCAGGCTTTCACTTGGAGCTTCCATTTTATCTTGGATTCCTCCTTGCTGGAAAGGAGGAAAGAAAAAGGAGGAAAGGAAAACAAACTGTGACGTCTTTGACCGGAGTAACATTTAAGGACATGTCTCAAGGGTGTGCCTGTGGGGCCTCCTTGGTGGCACAAGGGGTTAAGCACTGCACTTCAAAGCATCCACAGCGACTGTAGCATGAATTCAATCCCCGACCAGGGAGGTGACCCACATAGAGCAGCAGACCTCTTCTGTTTTGCCCGCTGCTCCCCTCAGCAGTATATACCTCAGTCAGTCTGCCTGTTGTGCTCCCCACTCTGTCTCTGGTCAATCCTCTCATTCTCCCACACCTCTGGCCTGTACCCCAACTCTTCTATATAAATAAGTAAATAAATAAGTAAATAAGTAATAAATAAGTACATCTTTTTTTTTTAAAAAAGAATGTGCCTGCAATTTGCCTCCATGAGGCCTACATGCTGGAGATCAGCATCAGTCGGCCTGGAAGTCAGTGAAAAACAGGTTTTTACATTTTGCAGCTTGCAAAAATTTCAGATGAAACTGTGTTGTCTTCTCTAAAACCCTATGAAGGGGGCAGGGATTCAGTTAACCTGTTTTGTAAATGGGGAAATTGAGGTTCAGAGAGACCAACTAACTCACCCAAGCTCATGGAGCCCGGGGTAGCAGAAGGGCATCTCTCACTAGTGTCTGTTTGTCTCAAAACCCCGGTCCTTCTCACTGCTCAGAAAGCACTGGAGTTTGAGAAGTGCTTTACCATTCCGACTGCCAAGTGGAAACTGCAAGATGGATAATGAGGAAGCCATTTTTCAGGGGATCAATGGGGATGAAAGATTAATTGATGAAACCCTGCCAAAAGGAGGCTGCTGTGGTGTCTGGGTTATGTTCCAGGAAATTCAGAGCATCAGGAGGGAGAGTATTCTTCTAGAGGAGAGAGCTTATAGGAGAAAGATGGGGCTGTTCCTTTGAACACTGAGACCCAATCATTTGGCTTTAGGGCCTGCTGTTGGT
This sequence comes from Galemys pyrenaicus, assembly GCA_019455555.1. Lineage (NCBI taxonomy): Eukaryota > Metazoa > Chordata > Mammalia > Eulipotyphla > Talpidae > Galemys > Galemys pyrenaicus. The sequence goes on from JAGFMF010011390.1 coordinate 1,344,880, forward strand.
GGTTGTTCTTACTGGATACCACTGCTCAGAAGCTGGCCACCTATGGTACCCTGGTGCCTGAGTTATCTCAGAGACCTGGGGTCTCTCTATCTTCTGCCTCGTATCCCAGGCTGCTGTTTCTGTGGAGTCGGCCTGTACCACACTGCTCAGTCGTTTGCTCTTCTCATTCCTGCCAGGTCCAGTCTGGGCTCCCTATGCTCTTCCTGCCTTCCTCACTGATGTGTTTCCTGGGGCTGATGTGTCACGCTGGGGAAAGGGTGAGGAGCTCAGTGGCGGGCAGAGAGCATCCCATGCTCAGTCAACACCTCTCTGAGCCTCCTTCCCCTCAACTGTAAAATGACAACATATCCAGCCTGAAGAATGGTGATGAGGGCCAGGTCTGGAAACTTGCTGGCCTGGTGCCGGGCCTGGGAAGTTGTTCCTCTGAGCCTGGTTGCTCCCACCATGGGCCTTCAGAGGCCAAGCCCCTGTCCCTGGCTGGTATTCTCCTCCAGTATGACTGAAACCTGGTCTTGGCTCTTGGGCACTGCTCAGTCCCTAGCTGGGGAATCCCTGCTCCTGGCCTCACTGCTCTGGCCTCAGAGCAGGAACTGGGTGAGGAGAGGCAGTCTTGGGGAGGAAGCTAATCTTCCTCTAACCTTCTATGTCTGCATGGCTGGAAAATAATTAAACTGACACAGGAGAGATTAACAAGAGAAGAGACAAACTTTAATTATGTGTACACAGAGGCCCATACATAGAATAATGGGACCTTTGATCTGGTCATTACAGTGAGTTTATACAGTTTTTAGAAAGGGGGTGGTACATTCAGGAGGGAAAGACAGAACAAAGAACTTTGCTATTTAAAAGAAGGGATGTAACAAGGTTATCTACTTAAGGCATCAAAAATATGCCTTGTAAGCCCTACCCTGGGTGATAAGACCTGCTTCTTACTTCTGGGACCAAAACAAAAAGATCTATTTCCTGTTTTAGGGAGATAAACAATTGGGCAAAGCATCATCCTTAGATCTCGTGTTTTTCAATTACTTTCAATTCAAAAGAATCAGCGTGCCACTTTGGCACATCCTTTGGGGCAGCGTGCCCTTGGTCACAACAGGAACGGCAGCTTCCTCATAGTCTGCCCTGGGTCATGCTCTCTTTCTGCACATTCTCCTTTCTCCGGTGTCATCCCGCCTGCTCCCACCTGGGGCAGGTAGATGCAGTCCCTTGTGCCTTATCTGCTTCTGGCAGCCCCTGTTCCTATGCTGGAGCCCTCACGCCGGTGCTCCAGGTGCCTGTCAGAGGTATCTGCCCTGTAAACCAGACTCCCACCTCCCACAAGCCCTTGGTAGAACCAGGGATGGTCCAGTCTGAACTGGCTTGACCAAGAGCAGCCTCAGGCCCACAAACCAGGTGGAATGGGCTGTCGGGGTGAAGTCTCCAAGCTCAAAGATCTCTGCTGCTCTGGGAGGAGCTAGTTTCAGACCCTAAAATGCTGTGAGAGGGAGAGTGTCTCCTACCATCGAGCCTTCCTTCTCCCATCGTACCTGACACACGAGTGACGACTTGGCGGGAAGACTTGGGAGGCACGGCAGGACCAGGCCTGTGGGCAAGAGAAGTGTCAGAATTGGTCAGGGCTGGAGCTTGGCAGGGCTGTGGGCCAGGCCTGGGGAGGCTGTTGGGTTTCCAGATGAAGTAACCAGGAGTGCTCGAGTCTGGCAGGGGCTGTTGTGCCCATCCGGGACCAGGAGGACCAGAAGGTGTCTCCCAGAGGGTTGTTTTGTCCAACTTCATCTCAAGCATTTTTGCTGCATAACTAGTTTGCCATAAAGCACTCTTGTGTAAAAGAGGAAAGAATAAAATAAAAAAGGGACATTCAAAAGGCCATTGTGAAACATGAAAAATAACAAAATTAAAAAGACGAAATGTAAAATTGAAATCATTTAAAAAATGTGCTTCAATTCATGGCCATAAAGGGCAAAGAACTGATTTCCTATGGATTGTACCTAAGCCCTCGTCTTCCAAGTCTCTCATTTGTTCACGGTATTACACATTTAAAACAATTTTTTTCGGTGATCAAACTTACCTTAAGTGTGAAATCAGTATAAAGCCACTTAAAGTTGCTACTCTAACGTTGCAAGGAGTTGGTTTCTTATTTTGTCAATGGAGAAATGAGATCAACCAGACATTGAGTTTCTTTTCCCTTCTATGGAAAACTTGGCTATGGCCAGTTAGTTATGCGGCTAAGTGCTCGCAGCGAGAGTCCAAGCTCACGGGTGCGGTGAGACTGAGCTGATCGGGAGGGTGTGCAGTGAACCCTCTGCGTGCTGGCCCTGCTTCCAGTGCTGGGTGGGCGGTCACGGCAGCGTGTGCGGGAGGAGCATCTGAGACCCCCGAGGAGACAATGGCAAGGGCTAGGTCAGCAGCCGTACTCAGCCCCAGAGGCTGAGGCCCAGGGCACAGCCTCTGAAGAGAACTGACATTCTGGGAGGGAAATGGAGGTAGAAGCTCAGCCTCGTGATAGGAACCTGGGAGTCAGGGGTCAAGGAGGCCGTGGAGGGCCAGAGCTTTCTTGGACCCAATCTGAGAATGGAGTTTCTCCCACGCTGGGTCAGGGAATGCTGGCCATGGTCGAATGCACAGATGCTTTGCTTGAGTGTTTACATGGGATCTGGGTTTGGGTTTTCTTTCTTTTTACAGCACCAGCTTCTTGGCATTCCCAGATGTCTCTGGCTAACAGCCAATGGAGCATTTTCTAATGGTCATGATGCTCCTAGGTTTAGAAAGTCCTTGCTCATTTTCAGGTATGAAAATCCTCAAGCTCTGTTCTTCTCTGTGAGAGAAACACTCACCTCCAAAGAGGGGCAGAGGTGACAGAACCTTAAGCAGAGGTGACAGGCCTTAAGCCTACTAATTCGAGTTGAGTTAGGGCAACCAGGGACCCTATTAGGAGATGACCAAATTTATAATGTGGTTGTTACCGCCCATGCTTTTGTAATAATCTTCTTTATAGAAGACCCAGGTAGGTGTGGTTTTTAGCACCCCGGGTTCTCCTTGGGGGGTTGTTTCCCTCTTTTCCAGGAGTTTTCAACATGATACCTGGACCTGGTGAAAACAAGGATTTGACCTCAGGAATTCTCTGGGGTTGGGCCCTCAAGATTGGCAGAGTCTCTGGGCAAAGACCCTCCCCTCTTCAGCATGGAGCCTGCCTTCCTAACACGCCTGAGTCCTGGTCTGGCTTTGTGGACTCAGATCTCCTGCCGGAAGGAGGCATATTGTTCAACCCTTCTGAAGGCCTTCAAGTGAATTAAGACCCTAACTCAGCAAGCTTACTTTGAAAGGACCAGCAGCCCAAACCTCTCCGTTGCCCTTGAGAGCTTGCTGTTGCCCCAGACAACCCATTCCGCCACTGTGAAGCTCTAGAAAGGATGTTTCTCTGCAGTTTGTTTCATGCTCTCCCAGTCACAGAACACATCTCCCGTGCTCCGTGACAGCCTTTAGATTTCTGAAGGTTGAGATGTAAGATGAGCCCTTGGCTGTTCGAGTCAGGGTTCTTTAGGATGCGCTGAGCGGCAGAACACCTCTGGATTATCAATTTTGTTGCCATCCAGCAGAGGCTGGATGCAGAGCAAAGCCCCTCACACTGACCCAAAGCGGTATGTTGGTACTGACATGAGCCAGAGACTCCCATGCGTCCCTACCAAGTTCCCTCTTGGCCCTTGGACAGCCACTTGCCTCCCTCCTTCCCCAGTCTCTCTTTAACCTAGGCAAACATTCACCTGTTCTCCATATCTAAAATTTTGTCAGTTTCAGGATGTTATGTAAATCGAATCATACAATATATAATCTTTTGGAAGTTTTTCCCACTAAGTATAATTCTGTGGAGATTCATCCAAGTTCTAGTGCGTATCAATAGTTTATTCCTTTTTTTGCTGGGTAATATTCCATAACACAGATGTTCCAGATTGTTTAATCACTTACCCAGGAAAGGACATCCAAGTTCTTTTCTGTTTTTGGCAATTACATATACAGTTATCAACAATTATGTATAGGTTTTCATGATTATAGTCTTCGTTTCCCTGAGATAAGTGCATGGTTATGCAATGACTGGGTTGTATGGTAGTTGAATGCAGGCTTTTCAAAGGAACTGCTAAACTTTTTTCCAGAGTGGCTGTGCCAGTTTTTTTTTTTTTAAAGATTTATTTATTTATGCATACAAGTACTGTGGTAGAGGCCAGATTCGCGGGAGGTGAGAGGATTCACCAGAGCAGAACAGGCAGATCGATTGAAATACACTGCTGAGGGCAGCAGTGGGCGAGGCAGGAGAGGTCTGCTGCACCACGTGGGTCCCCTCCCTGGCTGGGGATCGAACACCCGCTGCTGTGAGGCAGATGCTTCACTGTGCTGCGCTCAACCCCCTGTGCCACCAGGGAGGCCCAGCTGTGCCGTTTTACCTTTCCACCAACAATGTGTGCGTGACGCATCCTCACCTGCACGTGATATTGTCACTCTGGCTTATTTTCGCCACTCTGATAGGTGTGTAGTACTGACTTATTGTGGTTTTAATTTTCATTTCCCCCGTGAGCAATTATGTTGATTGAACATGTTTTCATGGGCTTATTTGCCATCTATATATTCTCCTTGGAGATGTGTCTCTTCATTTCCTTTGCCATTTTCTAATTGGGTTGCTTATAGTTTTATACTGTTGAGTATATTTTCTGATATAGTCCTTTGTTGAAAACTGGTTGACAAATATTTTCTGCCAGCCTATAGCTTATTTATTCATCAGGGTTCATCACAGACCAAAAGTTTTTAATTTTGATGAAGTCCATTTTATCAAGTTTTCTTTTTGGGACTATGTATTCGGTATCATTTAAGAACTTACTGTTTAACCCCGGAAATCCCCCAATTTTGTCCTGTTCCTCTCCACCAAAGTATTATAGCTAAATGTTTTTACATTCACATCTACGGTCCATTAAGAGTTAAATTTTAATATAGCATGGGAGACTTCAGTCAAGGTTAATTTAAACAATCTTAGATGTCACTTGCTCCCTCTCTATTTATTGAGTCTTTCCTTCATTGAATTGCTTTTGCACCTTTTCCAGCCATCAATTCAGTATATTTGTGTGGTCTGTTTTGGGGTTCTCTAATCTGTTCTGTTGACGATGTTATGCCTCTCTTTCTGCTAATACCACGGAATCCTGTTTCCTATGGCTAGGAAATAAGTCTTGAAATTAAATGCCCTGTTTTCTTCTTTTTTTAGAATTGTTTTACTATTCTAGTTCTTTCATTTTTTCCATATAAATTTTAGAATCACCTTGTGATTCTAACCACAAAAAAATCTGAAGTTTTTGTGAGAATTGCATTAGGTCTGTATATCAGTTTAGGAAGAATTGGCATCTTTACTGTATTGAATATTCTAACCCATGATTGTGAAGTGTCTCTCTATTTATTTAATTCCTCTTTGGTGTCTTTCATCAACATTGTGTAGTTTTCAATATATAAGTCTGGTACTTATTTTAGTAAATTTACACCCAGATGTTTAATTTTGGGAGGATTTTAAATAGTATACCATTTGAAATTTCTCTCTGTGTTCATTGTTAGTATATAGAAATGCAATGATTTTTGTTTGTTCATTTTGTATCCTGGACCATGTTTAAATCATTTACCAATTCCAGGAGCTATTTTGCAGATACCCTGGGGTTTTATACACTATGTATGAGTCTTTTTATATTTTGCCAAATTCTATTTGTAAAAGATTATTTTGTCATATTCCTTAGGGATATTGAACTATAAATTTCCTTTTTAAAATTATTTTTGTCTAGTTTTGACATGAAGGTGATCTTGGCTTCATGAAATGAATTTAAAATATTTCTTTCTCTTCTGGTTCTTGCAAGAAAGTGTATAGAATTGGTGTTATTATTCTTTATGTATTTGGTAGAGTTCTCCTGTAAAATTATCTGGGTCTGAGGGTTTTTTTTTTGAGTCTTAAAATTACAAATTAGGGCCTACCTGGTAGCACAAGGGATTAAGCACAACACTATGAAGCATCCTCAGCCACGGAAGTACAAGTTCGATCCTTGGCCAGGGAGGGGGACCCACATGGCGCAGCAGACTTCTCATGCTTCACCCACTGCTCCCCTCAGCAGTGTGTTTCAGTCAGTCTGCTTGCTCTTTTCCCCACTCTGTCTCTGGTGAATCCTCTCAACCCCCACACCTCTGATCTGTACCCCAGTTCTTATATGCATGAATAAATAAAATCTTTAAAAAATTAAAAATTAAATTTGTATTAGGCCTTTTAACTATGTGTTTGTATTAATTAGACTTTTAACTATGATGTATCTTGGAATTTCTTTGAGTTTATCCCTTTGGGATTCCCTTAGCTTCTTGAAGCTAGTTTATATCTTTTGCCATATTATGGAAGTTTGCATGTATTTCTTTGAATACTTTTGTTACCTGCCCTTTTTTCCTTTTCCTTCTGGAACTGTAATGACATAAATATTAGATTTTTTTTTTTTTTTTGCAATGACCTCACAATTCCCTAAGATTTTGTTTATTTTTTCCAGCCTATTTTCTCTCTGTTGTTAAGGTTAAGTAATTTCTATTGTTCTATCTTGCGGTTCACTGTTTTTATCCCCCCTTCGATCCCCTGCATTCCATTGTTGGGTATATCCACTGAGGTTTTTATTTTGGTTATTGTATTTTGTCAGTTCCAAAATTTCCATTTATTTTTTCTGCATATCTTAGCTGAAACTTTGTTTCTTTGCTGAAGCTTTTCAACTTTTTCACTTGTCTCAAGTATGCTTGCAATTGTTCACGAAAGCATTAAAGAAATCACGGCCACATTACGACCCTCGTCAGAGGTGACACATTCATTTCTTTCACTTTCGAGTTGGTACCTTTTGGGTTTTCTTTTAAATACAGTTTGAAATTTTTATGGTTCTTGGTATTAGCACAGATGTTTGCTTGAAAGCTGGATTTTTAAAAAAATAATATGTTGTGAGACTCTAGGCTGATTCAAATCATCTTTTTCAACTGGCTTTCTCTGATACAACTCTGGCAAGGGGGGCAGGCAAGAGGATTTGCTGCCTCATTACTACCAGGTATAATTATAAGTGCAGATTCCCCAGTCTCTGGTGATACCCTAGGGGGTGATCTCATTACTGCTAGGAGGAGGTAAAAGTCCTGAGTCTCCCCTGACACCTATCCATCACCTCATCGCCAGGGGAGCGGGGTAGAAGTCGGAAAACCCATGTGATACTGCGTGGTAGGAGGGGAGGTGGCTGGCAGGTACCATTCAGGGGCATGTAGAACTCAATTCCCTAATTGTCCTTCTTTGCTACCATCCCAACAGGTTTGTGATGGAGCCTTGGGGCAGCCTCACAAGAGTGGAGCTCCAGGCTTCTTGCTTGATTGACCTTTGCTGGCATGGACGGAGACACCGATTTTTTTATGTGGTATTTGGTCAGAGTAGAGTAGTTACTGTCTGAAAGTATTCTGTCTTACAAGATTGCACCTTTCCTGGTTTTATAACTAGAGAGATCAAGCTTTTGTTGGTTTTTTTTTGCTGTATTTATTTATTTATTTATTCCTTTATTTATATATATTTGACAACAGTTGTAATCCCCATCACCATATCACCAGTGCACCATCACCTCAGTCCCTCGTGCTCCCATCTTCCCTCAACCTTCTCCCTCCCCACTCCCCACCAAGTGTCCCCAATTTGTCCTTGTCTTTTCATTTTTGGTTTTTGTTGTGTCTTTATTGTTATTATTATTATGATTGTTCTTATTCCTTTCCTTGATCCTCCTTTGGTTCCCTTATGTTCCTCCTAGGGGAGGAACCATCTCGTATTTTTCTTTTGCCTTCTGACTTACTTCGCTGAGCATAATCCCTTCCAGTTCCATCCATGTTCCTATGAATGTGTCTAGTTTTTCATTTCTGATTGCTGAGTAGTATTCCATCATGTATATGTACCACAGCTTCCTGATCCACTCTTCTGTTGTGGGGCATTTAGGTTGTTTCCAGGTCTTACCTATTGTAAATAGTGCTGCCATAAACATAGGGGTGCAGGTATTCTTTTGAATCAGTGTATTTGTGTCTTTTGGGTATATTCCTAGGAGTGGGATTGCTGGATCATAGGGACATTCCATTCTTAGTAGCCTGAGGAACCGCCATACTGCTTTCCATAATGGTTGGACCAGCTTGCATTCCCACCAGCAGTGTAAGAGAGTTCCTTTTTCTCCACATCCTCGCCATTTTGTTGGGGGCTTTTTTTCCGGTCTGCATCTCTTGGCTCTTCCGGGTGGTGGCTCCTTTGGCTCCACATCTAGGATATATGAGGCAAAAATAAAACCCAGGGAAAATCAGCATCTCATTCCTAGTTCCATGTCTCTAGTTGACCTGTGTACTTCTCTCCATCTTTCATGTGTTCTTAGGTTTTTGAGTATAATGTCAAGGATGTTTAGTTGTGCTATGAAGGAAGGATAAGAGAAGTATGTTTAGTCCATCCTCCCAGAAGTAGAAGTCTCTTCTCTGGGGAGAGTTTTTTGATCCAGAAGACATCAGCAGAAGGCATCTATTCAAGTAAATAGGTAGGTGGTCACTTCTGCCTGGAAGTGCTCACTGAATACTTTCCTCTGAGAGTCAGCCATGGGACACCCCAGTCACCCCACATATCTGTAGTATAAACACTGACCCTTCTGTTTGCTTTGTGGGTTAGCATTATATTCTCCTATGTGCATGGAAGGATATTTTCAGCTGGAAGCTCAGAATAACTTTCTATTCTCAGCATTTCCCTCACCAGAGACCTTTCCTTCAGGCATGTGAAACATACCCTGCTCCCCACCCCCCCATTTCTGGAAACATGCCACTGGAGACTAATAGTTCTGTGTTGAAAAGAAGGCCCCAGGCAATTTTTGAGGTCTTCCTAATTCTAAGATTGTGAAAATGTGAGTTTACTTGCTTTTTTTTTTTTTTTTTTGATGAGTTTTCAGGGGAGAGAGGCATGTGTAATTTTCCATTTATTTGACCCAGGTCCTTGTGCTGGACTTTGCACTCAGAATACTCAATTGGAAATCATGAACAGAGTGGTGACTGAGGTCTGAGCATGCCCAGGCTAGCTGGCGCCACTCAAACAACCAGGCTCAAACAACCAGACTCAAACACATGATGAGTGGGTGGGCAGAGTTGGCTGCTACCCAGATTATGCTGTGGACGTGGGGGAGAGTCTTGATGTCAAACTCTCTGCCCCACCTACCCGGGATATTACATGGTATTCAGTCAGGGCCAGCAAGGATGAACTGACTTAAAACTCACAATGCAGCAATATCCCTGGCTCAAGACAATTGGTCTCCCCTGGATCTGATTACAGCAGGAGAGCCAGATACCCATGACTCAAATTTAAAGATTTAGATGTCCATTAGGTAGGAAAGAGAACCAGGTGGTAGAAAGAGCTGGCTCGGCACTTTTCTTTTTGAGTTAAGCACAGACATCAGCTGATGAAATAAACTCATTAGGAAAAGAACATTGAAGAGCATGGAGGTCCTCTGGAGGAAAGCAAGATCCATGACTGGAAGAGGGACTGAGGGATCTTGGGGAGAGTGGGGAGTTGATTCAAAAAGAAATAAGGAAATTCTAGGTTCCAGCCTAGATCATATAGATGATCTCAGCTAAGACTTGCTACAAATAGTTGAGTAGGCCATTGTTATCTCAGTTTTTCCTTGTAGTAACAGGCTCAAAAAGATGAAGAAATTTCTCTGAGAGCACAGAGCTGGCAAGTAGCAGAGCTATGATTTATACCCTGGTCTGACTCCAAAGTTCATGCTTCATCATGTCACTTTCTGTCTTTGCTGGAGGGGAGGACAAAATGGAGAATTTCGTGGAGATTTGCTTTAGAGATACTAGACTTAGGAAGATGAAAAAGGGAAACAAATGTCTTCTTTTTTTAGACGTACTTATATTTTTGTTGTTGTTGTTTCCATTTCTTATTGCATCTCAGGCTTCTATCTGTTACTACTTTTCTTCTGAAATTAGGTAGTGAATACACATGGTCTAAGCAGGAGTGAAAGTTCATAAAATAATCAGAGGGGGCTTCCCTGGTGGCGCAGCAGATTGAGTGCTGCACTATGAGGCATTCGCGGCACAGCAGGGAGAATTCAATCCCCAACCAGGGAGGGAACCCACATAGTGCAGCCGACTTCTCCTGCCTCGCCCACTGCTCCCCTCAGCAATGTACCTCTGTCGATCTGCCTGTTCTTCTCCCCAGTCTGTCTCTGGTGAGTCCTCTTACCTCCCACGACTCTGGCCTGTACCCCAGCTTTGTATGCACAAATCAATAAATTTTTAAAAAATCTGAGCAGGGAAATTGGATGGGGTTGTTAACGATAAAGAGGGATGGAGTAAAAATGGGATTGGTTAATGAGTAGCAAAGAAAACCTTAAAGAATATGGGAATAGCAGATATGGGGAACAGCTTCACCTCTGTGGGCTGCAATGGAGCACCCAAGAATAAGACCCCACTACTAAGGTTCAGATTTTGTTACAGAGAGTGTGGTCTTGGCTCACAGGGTGGCAGATAAGTTGCTGTGTTGCTGCACTAGTGGAACTTTCTGGAAATGTGCCCTCTAGTTTGCTAGAGAAAGCTATTCATTAGGAGTTGTCTTTTCAGAGGCCCTCTAAGGCTGTGCAACCACCCGAGTGGGTTGCTGCGGGAAGCTGCTGGAGGCAGACACTGTTAGCCTGTGCTGGAGGAGCCACGAGTGAGAGAAGCTGAGCCTGGGGATTAAAAACTGGTACCAGGAAGAGAAACCCCTTTACTCTGTATATCTCTCTGGTCTTCCATTGATAAAACTTAGTCATGCAAGCTCGCAAAAGAAAATAATATTTGAAGTGTCCATCTCCACTTTTGCAGAGCAAAAGGATGAATTTGGAGCTGGGACAATAAATTGATAACTTGCACAGGGAGAGTCTTCCCATGATACATCTTGATTTTTTTCTTTGGTAGGGGGGGGCTGGTCTGATAATTTCACCCATTCTTTTTTTTTAATTTATTTTTCTTACAATGTTTGCTTTCTTCGTGTTGTCCCCTTAGAATTTTCACCAATTCACCCATGTACCATCACCATAGTCCCCTGTGCTCTTCCAGTCCCTGCCTTGATCCCAATCCCTCCTTCTTCCCTGCAGAATGTCTCTGATTTGTAGTTGTCAGTTTATTTTTGTTTTGTTGTGGTTTTGTTGTTGTTGTTAATTTTATTATTTATTTTTTCTTGATCCCCTATATTCCTCCTATAAGTGAGACCATCCTGTATTTTTCTTTTTCTTTCTGACTTAACTGAAATAAGTCCCTTCAAAGCATAATCCCTTCAAGCTCCATCCGTGTTTCTGTGAATGGCTCTTTTGATTGCCGAATACTATTCCATTGGATTTTACCCATTCTTGATGGACATTTTTGCTGGGTACAATTTATAGTTTTACAGTACTTTAAGATGTCTTTCCATTGTCTTTTGACTTTCAATGAGAATTCACTTCTCAGTTCGATTGTCCCTTTTTTTTCTGATTATTTTAAAAGTTCTTTCTTTGCCTTTGTTGTTTTGCAGATTTACTACCATGTGTCTTGGAGTGTCTTAATTATTTTGAATTGAAATAATGATGCCTATTTTATTTTTCAACTTCCCAGTTGGGAGTAATTCTTTTTTTTATTTTTATTTTTATTTTTTTTTATTTTATTAAAATATTTTAAAATTTACATATACTTGCCATTAATTGTAATCCCCATGTATTCCCCATCACCATCTCACCAGTGCA
>JAGFMF010011390.1:1356787-1456001 GCA_019455555.1 Galemys pyrenaicus
TTTTCTCCACATCCCCGCCAACATTTGTTGTTGTTACTTTTTTTGATATGTGCCATTCTCACTGGTGTGAGGTGGTATCTCATAGTGGTTTTGATTTGCGTTTCTCTGATGACAAGAGAAGTTGAGCCTATTTTTTGCTTTGATTATTTTGTGTGACATTTGCTGAATCTGAAGATTAATGCCTTTCAGTCTTGAAAAATTCTCAGCTTTCTGTTCTCCAAATAATGCCTCTCCCTTTTTGAAACTTTGTTTGGATGTAAGTTCTCTCCTTTTGAAACAGGTTAGATATGAGTTAGACCTTCTCTCTTTAACCTCCATATCTCTTAATGTCTCTTTCATATATTAAAACATTTTCCTTATTTCTGTGCTGCTTTGTTGATAATTCTTTTTTGGAGTTGCTTTGAGTTAATAAACTCCCTCTGAGGTGTATGATCACACCCATTCATTGACTTTTGATTTTAATTATTGTATGTTGTTGTCTGTAAATTGGTCTATTTTATTCTTTTTAAAGTCTATTTGTTATGTTTATGGTCTTTCCTACTCTTATTTTGAATCTCCTTTCTGTTTTAAATGTCAGACATTTTGTACCTTGTGTTTGTTAAGCCTAACATGAAATCTTTTATTGTTGTGATGAGGGAGGCCAATGCTATTTCTTCTGGTTTTTACCATGGTGTTATGTTTCCTTGTGTGTTTTTTTGAGTTTATCTACAAATTCCTTGGAACTTTATTTGTGGAATTATTAGAGGTGTAGATTGGAGATGAGTTTCTCCAGGAAGGATTCATTTGTTTCTCACAGGATTCTTGGGGGTACTATCAAACAGGACCTCTTTAAGCTAATTCCCAGCTTGAAGTGTGGCCAATCCAAGTAAAATCAGTTTGAGTGTCAAATTCTGATTATGACCCTTGGCTTTGACCTTTGACCTTTTTAAGGCCCCGTGGACCTTTGTGGTCCCAAGTCTTGGAAATTGCTGTCCTCTCCATCCAGAAGCCAAAGTTTGAGGTCGTCAATTTTCTTTACTGTCCCTGTTGGTGAGGGGGTGGGCTGTTAGTGGCACTTCATCCTTGAGGGTACAGCCCTTTGGGTTCTTAGCTTTCTGCAGGGGACAGTGGTTCTCCTGTTCTTCTTCAGACTGGAATGGACCTTTGTCTTTTGTTTCTTACAAAGTAGTAAACCATGAAGACTAAAGTTCAGTTTCATCTGGGCTTGTCAGATGCGCCCAAGAGAAAGTTGGTTTCACTGTTCTCTTAGGTCTCTATCTTAACATAGTTTCTAGCCTCTGATAATTTTTTGCTTTCTTCTTTTCATATATTTCCAGCTTTATTTAGGAAAGTGGGATGTTTTGCCAGAATATCTATCCTGCAAAACAGTAGTTTGAATTAGGTTAGATATAATGCTACATTAGTCCTCACAATAACCTTGGGTCTGCTAACTCTATTTTTGGCCCAGGAAACTGAGGCACAAGGAATTTACATAGATATTAAGTGGTAGAGTAGGGCTGGGACCTGAAACTACATCTTTTGGCTCTACTTCGTCCTTCGTTCTTTCTACCATATGGCTCTGGTTCCCTGGTTTTCTCTTTTCATTTGATGCAAATTTCAGAACTCTTCAAGATTAGGGCTATTTCTCTAGCCCAGAAGTGCACTGAGAATTCTAGAGGAGTCTTACTCTAACTTTCCTCTCACTTGACTAAACATAGTCAGCTTCTCCTGAGTGGTCCTACTTTCATTATGGCAGAAGACCCAGTTGAGTACTGTCCAGATCTATCAGTTGGCTTCATGGTGGCATCCCATGTGTCCCTGGAGAGCCGTGGGGAGTGAGGAGGCACAATCTTCTTTGCAGGTATTGCCTACTCCATATGGTTCACAGAATGTACTCTGGATTCTGGAGTCCCATGGGGAATGGTGTGCTTGTGGGGAGCTGTCCTTTCATCTGTCAAAACCCTTCCACCCCCCTCCTTTCTAGTCTCTTTGTTTTTCTCTTTTACCGGTCCCCTTGCATCTTATCAGGGAATTCAGTAGTTGTGTCAAATAGATGCCAATACTGGAAACACCAGAAGTATACATTCTGTACTTCTTCCAGACTTGGAAAGCATTGGGGCCAATTAAAAGTGCACTTTTAAGAGAAATGAACATCTTGCATGCCAGGTTTCATCTGAATGTCACAGCAATTGCCTAAAGTATAACTATCAGAAAAAAATGCATTCTAATTATGGAAATGCCATTAGGAGGAGTTCCTTCTCCTGGAACCAGCTTAAAGAGTGACTACCACTTACCCCCAACCTCTACCCCATCTCTTAACAAATACCTATATTTTAGAGAGGAAACAAAAAGCAATTTGCTGTACTGAAAAGAGAATTTGTACCATACAGAATCTGACTCTCTCATTTATTGTCTATGTGACCTTGACCAAAACAATTGACCTCTCTGATCTTTAGTTTACATATTTCTATGTATTATTGTAAAGATTGAGTGAGATAATATGTGAAAGTGTATAGAATCTAGTCTGGCACACAATGAATTAAAGATTGAGTGGGTGGGGGTGGAGATGTTAGAGTGCAGAATATGTGTGCTGGGCGGGCGCCACTGTCGGCGTTTGGTACGATAGACAGGACACCCTGTCCAATGTCCATCCCCTCACTCACTAGCACCGTGTCCAAGGTTGGGGAAAGCTGAATATCCCAGGTCTGTAGATTGATGTAGGAGTCAGGGTGGGACGGCTATGTTATCAGGATGGGGTCTTGGCCATGTGGAAAATGGGAGAGAAAGAGGAACAACATGGGTGAAATGGAGGCATCAAAGTGTATGTTGCCTGTGAACAAAAATGAGTGACTCCGAAAATGCAGAGTCTAAATGGGTTCTGCCCTCCACCACTTGAGGACAAAGCATACCCACATTGGAGGAAAGAGCTCCAGTAGGATTGTGGACATAGAGAAAAAAGAAAGGATAATAATTTCCAGTGAAACACTCGAAGGTACACATCCCCCATGGGTAAATGCCCCCATCAAACAGGGTTGGCTCAAAGTGAGGCTGTTGAGGCCTAGAAACTGCCACCAGCTAAGGCAACTCTGGTGGGGAAACACAGGAAAGAGGCAGAAGGGGCTGGCAAGTTTGGGACGAGAGGAACAAAATCAGAGTACAAGTCAAGGTGACAGCTGCCATCTTAGCCTCCCTCATGTCTCTCACCCATGTTTCTTCTAAGTGTGTCCACATGTCTTGAATCCACGTGTTTCCTTCCAGTCCCCCAAGTCCCTGGTGCAAGTCCAAAGCTGGGAAGAAGCACACCCCCCTTCACAAGACTGCTCCACATGTCTCCTCCTTCAAGTCTTCTTCACCCTGTTTAGCTCCACCCCTTGTTTGATGGGACAGGGAACCTGGAACTTTCCCCTTTTATGGAAATTCCTCTTTGTAACAGAGGGAAGAAGATAACTATCATTAGATTGAGGAGAGAGTTTTGATACAAATTATAACTGACATAGTTACTAATTTAATCATTTATTCACTCCAGCCTGTTCATTGAGACTTGGAGAGTCACATGCTCACTCATATATTTATCTTTGGTGCCTGCAGGGTTGGGTGACAAACTCCATGCAGAAGAAGATGGAGACACTTGACTGCGGCTTTCCATTTGAGCCCCTCTCTCCCCTCACTTGTAGGGTTCCCTATGCTGCCTACGCCTGGGCCTGTGGTGGTTGACTGCTCATTGGTTTTGCTCATTGCCTAGAGAGAACCCCGTTTCCTTGTTGATTACCAGTCACCTGCTTTCGGGTTTCCAAAACCTTGTTGATATTGACTCTTTGTCTTTGGGTTTTATACCTTAAGAGAAATCATTTGCTCTTGCTTCAGTAGGACTTATGTGGAGCACAGACAATAGTGCCCATATGCCAACCTGAACTGGAACTCCTAATTATCTTTTCTTTTTTCCTTCTCTGGGTCCACCTTACTTTGTGTTTCCATCATTTCTTAGGAGGAAGATCATATCAGCCTTCTGTGTGCTGACTCTACTTCTACTCTCTTCCAACTCAAAGCTCTTTCCTAGGTTAGAAATCTGATTATGTTATTCCTCTGCTTCGACAGTTCCCAACACACAAATAGAAACTCAACACTCAACACTCAAGCTCCTTCACATGACTAGAAGGTTCTCATGAGCTGACCCCTTTATACCTCTCTTTCCTATCAGCTACTGCTCCCCACTCCAAATCCCATTACCCATCACCCCACTGGTAGGATTGTTCACAGGCAACATACACTTTGATGCCTCTATTTCACCCATGTTGTTCCTCTTTCTCTCCCATTTCCACATGGCCAAGACCCCATCCTGATAACATAGCCGTCCCACCCTGACTCCTACATCAATCTACAGACCTGGGATATTCAGCTTTCCCCAACCTTGGACACGGTGCTAGTGAGTGAGGGATGGACATTGGACAGGGTGTCCTGTCTATCGTACCAAATGCCGACAGTGGCGCCCGGCACACAGCACAGAGCAAGCACTCTTCTGGACCCTTATGCACTAAATTCTATGACTCTCTGCATTTTCTAGATGAGAAAAGGGTGGCACAGAGAGCATCAGTAACTTTTTCCATCTCAGAGAAAGAGCTGGGAATTGAACTCTAGAGTTGCTACTTGTGTATTTCAAACGTGCCCTGGGCTTTCTTCACACTATAGCTCCTGGTACTCCAGCCCAGCACTCCACTGGGCTGGGAATTGCCTGAGACCAGGGCCAGGTCTTTCAAAAAAATTTCTATATGGTACACCTGGCACATGGCCTCTTGGACAGTAGGACCTGCTCTCCTCTGAGCATCTTCTTGTGCCCCTCCCCACTCCCTGTGTGAACACTACATCCTTGGACAAGGGTTTCCGGTCTAGTCCTCTTTCCATACCAGTTATTCAGAAAGCCATGATTATCCTGTCGGTGTTGGAAGAAGACAAGGGCTCATCAAAAGACATCTTAAGGGGCTACCCAGGCGTTTGCTTGAAGATGATTTGTGTGCTTTTTAAATAGGAGTTGTATTATTATTTTATTATTTTTTTCCAAATGCACTGGTTTAAATATCACGGAGGTTGAAATGATGTGGAAAATTCTAATGATGCTCTTTTGATGAAAAGAGTTTTTCTTCATATTTAGTATAATCTCCTTTGAATTATGCCAGGAAATCTTAAAATCATAGCTTTATTTTTTTCCCTTTGCAATTCTCCCCTTTTTGGAGGCCATGGCAGTGAACCATGGGAAGGAAGAAGCATTTTTCATACATAATGGGGCTGGCTCTACATAAGCTGCCAGAGTGCAGGAAGCTCCCAAAGCTTGTGACACAGGGCACAAGGCACAGCCTGGGGAGCGCTCTCTTGGTCATGCAAGGTGCTCCTGGGGCACAGGTGCTGGTACCAAGAGGTACCTGAAGTGGTCCAGGGGTGGTCCCAGTCCTGGATATTGATGGAGGAGCCAGAGTGGGGTGACTTCAGAGTTTTCACGTTGAAGGCTTTAGTGGATAACAGCTTGGCTAAAACAGGGTTGGAGTTGCCTTGCATATCAAACTAGAACTAATAAGAGATTAATGGTCTATATTAAGCATGGGAGGAGGAGCTGATGGAGTTAATATCTTCTGATCACCCCATCTAACTATCATCCTCCTTTACTCCTATCCCATGAACTAGCTTTGTTTCCTTCTTAGCCCTTCCAAGTACATTGTGGAAGAGATCAAGCCATTTTCCTCTATCCTGCTTCCTTTAAGGGCACATTTTGCTGTGCCCAAGGGTGATGGCAAGATCATTCCTGAGTGAGCAGTGCTATGTGCATGAGCTACGGAGTCAGGCAGATCTGAGTTCAAGTCTTGACTCCAACACATATTAGTTGTGTGACACAGAAGAGTCTTCATTTGGCTTTTTGGTTTCTTCTTCCATGAAATGTATATTAGCATCCACCTACTAGGGTTCTTGAGAGCTAAGCGAGATTTTAATACACATAAAACATTTAGTGGAGTGCTACATGGTAAATACTTGATGAGTATAGAATAGATGTTGCTATTATTATTGTTGTCATGATTATTTTGCTGTTATTACCCAGATGAACTTTCCATTCTCAGAGGGATCTCAGGCAGTACCAACAGGCCACGGGGAGTCTCAGCAAGCAGAATTGCTCCTATGGGGGAGCAGCTGCAGGAACATGGTGAATGGCCCTGAGGACAGGGCTCAGACTCAAACAGAGGTTGGGGTACACATCAGGGAATACAGAGATTGGGGAAGGGGGTGTTAGAGAGCAGCCTCTGGAACAATGGATGCAGAGATCTGTGAACTGGGTTTGGAGAGGTCCTTCCTCAGGGCTCACTGCTACCTGTGCCTCCTCAGGTGTGGGGCAAGACTTACTTCCTAGCTGAGTATGGCGGAGCCCAAATTACTGAGATCCCTGCTGATGAGGTGGGGCTGGGGGGACCTTGTAGTTTGGGCTTAACCAGCAGTATAGCAGCAGCAGCAGAAAATAAACTGGGTACCTCTTTTGTAGACTGTCACTGAGGTCCCCGCCTGCTCTTTCAGAAGACAGTGGCTGCCGCATAGGTGCGGGGGAGGGGCAGTGCACGTCAGATGCCGGGCTTGGGCAGCGATCAGGTGGAGCTCAGCAGCATCATCTCAGAGAGGCCGCCAGCACAGAGGCCGTAAACTCCAGGATGCGGGTATGGTCAGGAGAAGGAGGGCTGATCATTCTCAGGCGTCCCCATAAAGGAGCATCTGCAGGGACGTAAGTGGCAGGGCTTTGTGCTGGTCCCTTACACGCTGAATTCTATAGCAAAGGAGCCTGGTCAGGCCTATGCTGAGTCTGGTCCTCTGGCAGGCTGGTCCTCCTGGAGGCATCAGGCCTTTCTGGTCACCCTGCCCTGTCTCTGTGCTCACTGAGCCACCTGCTGGCAATTTCACTATCTCCCGGGACACAAGGCCTGAGCAGGCCCACGTGTGCAGCTCCTCGGCATTCAGAGCTCTCACTGCAAATTAATCCACCAATAACAGGTTTAGATCTCAGTCCTTTGTGCTTATTGGTCTAAATCAGTCTCCTGGAGTCCCTATGTTCTCCCTTAAGAGCTGACAAAAACCTGCTTCTAGGTCTATGAGACTGAGATCAGTCCCTGGACTGGGAAATTTGCTAAAAGAGTAAATGCTATCCTGGGGGGCTGTTAGGGAGTAAACAGCATGTTTGTCCAGAGAGGCCATTGTTACCCCAGGCCTGTTCCTCTGATGGCTTCCGTGTGTGTGTATATGTGTGTGTGCATGTGTGTATGTATGTGTGTCTTTAGGAGGTATATAGAGAGTAGATATGGAGGAGGGCTGTATCATTCCCCCCTGCGCCAGTGAGTGCCCAGGGAATTATTGTTAAAATCACACATGGGCCCTTTATCTGGGAGCCAATAACCTAAAAATTAAGAAGACCTGTAATTCCCACCTTTCTTTTAAAATCCTTTGAAATTGCTCTGGCAGTGAAGTCAGCTGGATCTGGTTTATAAACTAGCTGCACCATTAACTAGGCACATGCTTCTGGGCCAGCTTGTAGACACACTGAGCTCCAGCATCCCAATGAGGCTAATAACCATTTACACAGTTGACATGGGGATGGGATGTGATGATGTAGGTACGAATATCTGGTATGGAAACACAAGCAGGCACACAAAAAGAGCAGGATAAAGTGTCCTCTATATTGTTTGCTATATTGAATGGGCTCCCTGCACAGGGTGTCAAGAAACCAAAGGTAGCTGGGTGTCTGGTTTAATAGATTTCACTTTTTATTCTCTCTGTGGGATTCAGGCTGGTACTATGGAAGCCTGCATGAAGGAGGATACAGACCTTGGTCTAAGATGTTGTCACGTTTAAAGCACACCATGCATTTACAAATAGTTCTCTGTGTGTATAAGTATGGTGGGAAGGAGAGAAAGAATACACACAATATGAATGTCTATTATAAGACATGTTCTGATTTCTGCAACATTAAAATATAGAAAAGTGTGTATCTTCGATTAAGAAAATGTAATGCAACTCTAACAATGGCTTATAGTGACCAAGTGCTTGCTATGCGCCAGGCACTATGCTAAATTCTTTACATCAGCTGTGTTACTGAATTTTCATCATGACTCTATAAGAGTGGCATTTTGGGGAACCTCACTTGACCAATAAGAAAAGTAAAGGTAAGTAACTTTCCTAAGGTGATACAGCTAATGACACAGCCAGTGTGTTGCCTTTTAATCATATGCATTATTGCCTCTCCAATTTAGGGTACCAAGTTTGGTTCTGACATGGACATCCACAGTCATTCTCCATTTCTACACCCATTTCTCCTGCCAGGGGCACATATGAACATATCTATCACTTTTAATAAACTGCGGTATTAATGTCATAAACTTTCTAGAGAGAACCATTAACCATTCATGTTTTAATGTCAATTCAAGCCAGAGTCATATAATCTTATGGTGGCAAAGGACATTGACTTAGGTCTAGTTTTACTACTCATTAAACTCCGAGCAGCAACTCTAAGACTGTTCTTCAGCACTGCCCAGGGCAGGAGCTCACCCGCTACTGCTTTGGACCCAGGAGTGTTAATTGCTAGATTACATTGAACTGAAATCTGACTCTCTGCAGCTCTTCACCAAACAATCCTCACTCTTCTTCTGCGGTGAGTACAAAATAAATGTGGTTCCCTCTTCCCATGACAACCTTTCAGATACACTTGAGCTCTTGTATCCCGCCTCTCTCTAGGCAGAATGCCTCATTTTGTGATACATCTCCTTTAGCACTCATTTTGGATTCTTTCAACATCCTGACCACCTGGGCATCTGTACATGCTCCAATGTTTAAAATACAGCATTGAAGATATCACCCCGGGCAGGTCCTTCTCCTGGGGCATTTGAAACTCAAGCCTGACCTCTCATTGTGGGAGTGGAAATCTTTTTTCCAAGGGACAGAAATTTCAGATATTACCTTCCGACTGGGAGAGGCATTATAAAGCAGGACCTCTCATCCATAACCACCCCGGGACACAGTTTTATAACTTTCTAACCTGATGGCTGCAATCTGGTCAGGTCTTCCCTGTTACGCTGTAAGTTATCCAGGGTGGTCATCACTTCTCATCTTTCCAGGGTCCCGCCTAAGCGCCCACCGTGCCGGCATGCCTCCCTTCAGCTGCCATTAAATGCTGTTGATTGATGGACTCACTGGGGTCTAAGAAGTCATTTTCTGCTCTGTTGCATCTCAGAATCCAGCTGTGTTCAACTGGAGCCAGCCCTCCTGCTCGCCTGTTTTCTCCGGGAACATGGACCTGGCTGTCATGGTTTGCACGGGCATCACAATAGCACGAATTTCACTTTGAATTCTGCCCTCTTCTACCCCAGTCGGGGGTGAGGACCAGAATCCCGAGTGGAATGGATCATCCCAATTTGCAAAGAGCTCTGGACAGCCCCTCCCCTAGGTGTCGCACACGCCTGGGCTGCCGTTTGTGGAGAAGGGGGTGAGGTATCACACAGAAGTTTCCAATTGTATCTCATCAAGCCTCTTACTCCCCTGCACCCCTGCCCCCCTCCCCGCCTCCTCCCTGACACGGCCTACAAATCAAGCATCTCTTCTTCAAATTGTAATCACAAAAATAAGGTGGTGATTTATAAGGAATTCTGAAATACCAAATAATCAGTTGAACACTTCAGTTTAATGGCGGCAATAAGTCAAGTGCCTCCACGCTCGGGGAGGAAGAAGCACACAGGTCTTGGTTGTTTCAAAGTGACAAATGCTCTTTTGTGAGTTGTAACAAATCAATTATCCACATGCAGAACGCTGAGCAACTCTTACTTTTATGGCTACATTAAAAAAAAATGTCCCAGGGAAGGAGGAGACCAGAGTTCTTTAGTTATTTTTCTGGCAAAAAGAAAATTGGGGAAATAAGAGCTGTGAGGAGAAAGCTGTCCAAAACACCATCCATCAGAGATGCAGGCGCCCGGCCCCGGAAGGCGCGCGCACGGCTCGGGTCTGTTTTCCATCCTGCCTGAGCAGGTAACAAGGAATCTGCCTGCACTTCGGTGGCATTTTTAATCGAACTTGCTGCCTCCCCAAAGAGCCCTGTGGGGGCATTCAATCCTCACGCTCTCCTCGGGCACATTTGTCTCCCTTGTATTTTTCATTTCAAGGAGAATTTCTTCTTTTTCTGTTAAGAAAGAAGTCACGCCTCGGCAGCTGGCCCTGAGATTGGAACCTGAGTTATCTCGTTATGTATGGCCCCATCTGTTGGGGCTGTCCAGAAAGCCTCGTGCCCTTTCCTGGGTTCTATTTGCCTCTCTCCCCACATTGCATTTATTTGCCACACAATGAAACACAGGAGCATCTGCTGTGACCTCAGCTGTCAAAGCAGGCGGGGACTCAGCGCCGATCAGGCCTTCTCCCAGCTGGCAGGTTTTGCTTTCAGAGGCCTTGAAAAGACCACACCACCGTGGTCCCAGTGTCGCATTGTTCCAGTGCCTCCGACTTCAGTGACATTGGTGCAGGGGGTGCCACACCCTGCAAAAGGGATTTGACAAACTGGAGTCTGTCACGGGGGGTTCAGGGCTTGGCCACTGTTCTGTGACAAATGATAAAGGGATGGTAAATGCTTTGGGGAGATAAGACTCATGGTTAAGGCAGGGCTAATGCTGGGACTGAGGAGCCTAACATTGCCAGAGGTGTCCAGGCAAAGGAGGGGTCTGTGGCAGGCAGCAGTGATCCAGATGGGCCCTTCTGGCCCTGCCTGGCAGTCTTGCAGGTGCTGTCCCTCTGAATGCTGCTGGAAGCTCCTGCCGGCAGGTGGCCTGCAGTGCAGCTGCTGTGTTAGATTCTGCCCTGCTGGGCCAGATTCTAACTCTAACCCACTGTCCTGCCTTGTCTGCTCTCTGCTTCTACCTTTGTGCCTCTGTCTTCTCCTGGCAATCTTCCCTTTCACTTTCTACCTCTAACCCTTATTTTTCTCAATAACTTTCTTTTCTTTCATTCCACTCCCACTCTTTTCCTAGCTCTCAGTCTGCCTGGTTTGGATGCTCTGTGCATTCAGTGGATTTATGATGCATTCATTCATTCATTCAACAATTATTGTGAATACTTTCTGTGTGCTAAATAAAGACTTATATGTGCTAGTTAATTTACATGCCCACTTGACTGGGCTAGAGATGCCCAGAGAGCTGCTTAAACATATTTCTGGGTGTGTTTGTGAGGTTGTCTCAATTAGCATTTGAACCGGTAGCCTGAGTAACGGTGGTGGGCATTATCCAATTTGAGTAGAACAAAAAGGAAGAGGAAGGTGAATTTTCTCTTTTCTTGAGCGAGACGTCTATCTTCTACTGCCCTCAGACATCAGAGCTCCAGCTTCTCAGGCCTTCAGACTAGGAGTAGGAGTTGTAACACTGGCCCCCTAATTCTCTGGCCTTGGACTCTGAATTATACCACCTGACTTCCTGGTTCTCTGGTGTGTAGATAGGAGATCATGGGACTTTGTGACCTCCATAAACATGTGAGCCAGTTCCTATCACCTCTCTCTCATTCTTATATATCCATACACACAACAGACACACATATATGAATATATACAATATATATTACATATTATAACATCAGCCACCTAACTCTTGGGTCAATACTACTGTTGTTGCTGTTACTTCCTCTTGTTTTCATCCTCTCCTATTGCTTCTGTTTCTCTGGAGAACTCTGACTGATACAACAAAATTATCAGAGAAAAATAATGAGAAGGACCTGTCTTAGATTGGACAGTTAGGGGACTCTTCTCTGAAGAGGGACTATTTGTCCCGACACCTGAAAAACGAGGAGTCATGCAGATGAGAGCTGGGCAAGAGTGATCCAGTGAGGGAATAGTCTGTGAAAAGTGGAAAAGGGCTGAGAGTGTTCCAGAAACCCAAAGAAGAAACACTCAATACTCCTATTATCAGTTTGTTTTTTTAATCCCATCATGAATGTGAGGCAGGACCCTTCCCACTGCAAGACTTTGAACCCTGCTCTTCTTTCTACATGGGACACTCTTGCTCAGGTGGCCACATGGTTAGTTCCTTCCTGTTGTTTGAGTCTCTGCTTGTCACCTTTCTTAAGAGGGCTTCTCTGGTTATTCACTCTACCTTATCCAGCTTTGTATGTGTATACTTATCATTAAATAAAAGATGATTTATTTGACTACTTCTTGATGATCTCCTCCCCACTAGAATGGAAGCACCACAAACACAACTCTTGTACAAACAACAGGCACTTAATAAATATTCTGTGAATTAATGAACATGAGTGATAAGCTGAAGATTTGTAAGGAAATATAGTTGAATTATAATCAAGTGCCCCCAGAACAAATGCTGAAAGGGAGAGGAGGATCTTAGGGATCCAAGTCAGGACACTGTTAGAGTTAGGGAGATGTGTCATGAAACCATTTATTATGTGAACATAAAGACTAGTACTTGAGCTCCTTGCTCTTAAGTAGGCTGGCACGTTTACTGTTTGCATTATGAATTTGCATAGCAATTCCTGTCGCCTGTGTGATAAATAAATACAGACAGGTTTCTGTAACAAGAGTTTTTAATAATTAAGCTGCCACCAAGTTCAGTGAGCTCAGGTCTCATCCCCTACAATACACGCTCCAAAGTGAAGAGCTGTGACCTGCCAACATGGCGCCCTTCCCATGACATGCCCTCCGAGGGGTCACGTCTGCTTGTTTAAGGTTCTGTGGTAATGACGGGATGAAGATAGCGGACCTGCACTTAGGATATTCGTAACTCTCTATTGAGCCACTCGTGAATCCCTTATGCTTTTTCTACTTTGATATTCCAGTTGCTGTTTATAAAACAAAAATATTTTCATCATCGAAACCCAAATAAAACAGAATAAAACCAATTGGAAAATAGAATAGTTCACTGGGTTAGATGCTTAAATGTTGGGAGTGAGGGAAAGACAGGAATTGGAATTGGGGTGGTACTTGATTTATGGGTGGACGGTTTTTTTTATCAATAAGAGAAGTAGAACCATTAGTAGCTCTATCTGTGTCTCTATCTGTCTACCTACCTACCTATCTACCTACATACCTACCAAAGAAATACATATGGATATAAACATAGACCTAGATGTATATTTATTATAGGGGTTGACACTCTACAGTGTAGGAGTTGGGCCAACAGTTTACGCATGACTGTTTCTGTTGTGTCTACAGGACAGGCAGTCAGGAATAGAAGGGCATGAGAACGTAAGACAAAAGGGAATCTACAGTCTAACTGGAATCATGCCTATGGATGGTGACTTGGGGATTGTGCTGAGCCAGGAAATAGTGCAGAGATGGGAAGAAGATAGGAAGCTACTGTGGAGAATGAGAAGGATAAATCAGAGAGGTAAGGGGGAGAACCTGGGGTAGGTGGAGTCAGGTTTCTGGCTCAACAACAAGTGTTGTTGAGAATGTGTCTGTACAAACTAATGAGAATGCTGATAGTCAGGCATGATATTGAATTCAATACCTGTATTTATGACATTGACTGATCAGAATGGAATCTGGGCTGCCAGGAGGTTCTGAAGGTCTTGAGGGAGGTGATGGCAGACATGAGTGGACAGTGACTTGGGGAAATAGCTATTTACCCATATGGTACCCACATTTTGACAACTACTATGCTGTCTTGGTGACCATTCGCTGTATATCAGCCCTACTTGTAACTACCATTAATGGAATGCCTACTACGGGCCAGGTACTCAGCTCAGTATCATGAGTCTATGAGAGGCTGGTGTTGTCTCTGGGGTGCTCTGCCTCTGCCTGATGGGATCTGGGGGGAATCAGAATCCTGGCAGAGAAAATTGTCAGACCCATCATCGGAAAACATCTGCTGCTTTGGCATGCATCACTTTTGCAGGAGGATATATTTGGGGGAGGTTTTATAGGCCCTGCTCCATGTGGAAGAGAACATTTAAACACGTAGCAGCTGGTAATGAGTGCCATGCTGCTAATTAGGACAGTCTGGAGAAGAGCAGCTGCCCCACGCAGTGGTGGTTTGAAATGACAAAGGTAGCACTATCTGACTGTTGGCATCCTAGGGGCAAACTCTGTGGGACAAATTCAGAACTAATAGGATCCACAAAGACCCAGGGAGCATTAAACTTGGAAGTTTTGAATGATCAGATGTGACTGCACACCCAGATCAAACACAAGATTTCCAAGGTATCATTCTGCCTGGTCGTGTACGGACACAGCTTTGGATACAATGCCTGAGTGAAATAATACAGAATATATTCTTGATGATGGGGAAACATTCTAAGAAAATGTCATGTTAGGTGATTTGCCATGTGAACTTCATAAAGATATATACAGCTGCAGGTGGCGTTAAACATTGGGACTTCTTGATGACTGAGGTAGGAATTTTGGGATCACTGTCCTAGGTGCTATTCACGTTGTTATGTGGTGCCTGCCTGACTCAGGAGCGACCTGGATGTCACACATTCTCTGCCCTGTGGCAGGAGTACTGTTTTCCACCTGATGTCTGCCTTCTGATCAAGTTGGTCCTGTTACCTTTCCATTTCCCAGAGAGAAACTGAAGAGGTGCCTATGCCGGCTAGGTATGTGTATTCGTACTATCAGATCCACGTCTAGGTATGTGTATTTGTACTATCAGATCCATGTCTAGGTATTTGTATTCATACTATTGGATCTACGAGTTGTTAATTAATACTGCCATTCCCAAATTGTTGCCATTTGGTTTGATATTGTTGGAGGTCAAGTTGAACAACCTGTGAGGCAATTCACCTGTGAGCCAAATAACTTTACTCGGGCCCAGGTTAGGCCACAGATAACCTAACCTGGGTCACTGGCTGCATGGGCCTTTGATCTTTTGGGGCTTGGGGAAAAGGATGGGGGAGCTCTCTGGCCTCTCACTTTGGCCACTAGGGAGTAGCTTAAAACACATGTTTTATTAAGAGTGGGTCAGTGAGCACCGCTTTGATTTATGGTGTGTGTCATTTTACTGTGTGTTTTCTTTCACTCTGCATATTCCTCCCTAACATATTGCCCTTACAAAAAAAAAAAAATCAGCAAATGGTGGTAAATTAGATTCAGAGTTGCAGCTTTCAAAAAGTTGATTCATCATTGCAAAGACTAGGCTTTGCAATATGGCTCTCAATAAATAGCAAAGTCTTCTTAGTCACTGGAATGAAATACCAGACTCTGCATCATGAATGAGAAGGGAATTATGGGTAGGGGAAAGGCACAAGCAAAGGTTTGGAAACTTGGGTGTTCTAGTTTGGGGAGGGCGGCAGGGAACAGTATGGAGGGGTTTAACTGAAGGGAGTAAAGAATAAGTGAAGCTTCCATTTTTTTTTTTAATTTTAAAAGCTTCAAAAAGAAAACAAAACAAAACAAAACAAAAAAACAAAACAAAACCACAAGCTGACAGCTACTGTTTCAAACTCCCAATACCACACACTTTATATTGCTGGTCAACAGAGGGGCTTAGGCAAGGCAAAGAAGGAAAAGAAATTCATTTTATGTTTAATTTTATCTGCAGAAACTAATAATAGTTACAAATTTCCAACTACTACAACCTCCTACACCAGATATGTTTATGACTTCCCGTGAGTATGTCTCGCAATTCTTGATGTTCAAAAACAAACATTAAAGGTTTCCATTTCAGATGGGTAAAACAGGCATGTCAAAATAATTTGACAGAGGCAGTCATTATCTCTTTCTGGAGATGGCAGCTGAGAAATTTGTCACTTAAGTGGAGCATAATCTGGTTTAGTTTTACTGGGGACCTTGTCTCAATCTGATTTGTAAGCAAATAGTTTCTTTAAGTACCTGGGTGGTAAATAATCTCGTCCTCCAGCTTCACTTATCAGCCAGAAAAAGCAATTTACAGCATGATGCCTGAGCAAACAAATGTACTTTTAGGTCCAAGTGATTTCCTTTTAATTACAAAGCTGATGCCTTTCTTACAAAGGTGATTTATTTCGCATCTTAAATTTTTCTTTCTCAAAGAAGTGACTTAGATGATTCTGTTTTTACAGAGGCTAAAGTACTTCTCCACATCTAAATGTGAGATGATCTTCCATAAAATCAGACTCGCTCAAAGCCCTGCTCTGCTTGTGGCTCTGGTCCCCTCTCAGCCCTCCTTTGTGTCTCCTGCACTCCAGTCCCCCTGGGCTCAGGCTTGCTTTTCATCCAAACACCATGCTCTTCCCCACATGGCTCTATGCGACTTCCTGTCCCTGAGCATTCTTCTCTGCTCCCTGCCTCTGCCGACTGATTCTAGCCAACTTCTGTTTCAGATGAAATGTTCCTTTCTCAGGGTCATTGCTTGGACCATCCCTTCCCCACATCCTCCAGTGACCCTCTGCGCTCCTGTGACAGCATTTTACTGCATTACAATCATCTACTTATTGCTATTAACTTACTTGGCTCTGTCCTGTCTGCTAGACTGTGTGTTTGTTGGGGACGGGGCCATGTCTGTTCATTTACCACTGTACCTTCGCAGTGTATTCACAGTGATTGGATGAGCTCAGCTAATATGTGTTATCAGCACATAGAATGGACAAAACTGTAATTCTTTACTGAAGCAGCTAAGTGTGTTAAAGTGAAAGGACATTTTGCATGCTTTTCAATAGGAGGACTGTAGACTTTAAAAATATTTATAAAGCAAGGTTTGACTCAATAAACTCTAGACACATGCTGGTATCCTTTTCATTGATCCTCAACTGCTACTCATCTTGAAAACATTTCTTACTGATTTATCGTGGAATCATTATCCTAAAGCCAGCATCCTCGGGATGATATTTTCTCTATAACTTCAGCTCGATGATTTCAAGATAGTTTGACAACAGATGTCCTTTCGTCTTAGAGCTGTTGGTGGCATTTTCTGGCTCAGTCATAAGGAGTTTATTGCCTGCTCAGGAATTTAAATTAGATTGAGTGGCCTTAGCTATCTTCCTATCCTCCAGTGAGGCATACCTTCTCGATGAAATGAAAGACACCTGCAAAGCTGTCTCTTTCAAATCACAAGGAAAAAAACTTTACTTGCAGCCTGAACTTTGAGAAGCACGGTGAAATGATTTCCCCATCTTTTTTGCCCTAGCTGGGTGATCTTTGCATGCAATAATTCCCAGTAGCTCCTGTCTTTTCTCAGTGGTATTTAGCTCTTGCCCTCAAAGAACTTACCATCTGGTTAGGCACAAAAAGAGAAAAAGCAGTTCAAGGCAGGATATGCACGGGGGTGGTGGACACTATACTCTACTGGAGTTCGGGAGCAGGGGTGATTTCTAAAGTGCTTATGTCCCTCTCTGAAGAAGATTTTGAAACTTGAGGATGAGTTGTTCAAAACAGAATTTTTCATAAACGTGTTACTTTGGCATGTGAATTTTTAAAAACTGAGATCAGGCAAACCTGCGGGTCCATGAGAAACTTTTATCATTCCTTTAACTACCTAGAAGAATGAAAAATGGGGGTATGACCCAAAATTAGAATTTTTACCAGAAATAACCTTCCTATTAGAGAAAACTATCTCTGTGGATACTCCTTATGATCTCATCACAGATCATCCTGGTTTCCCTCTTATGAATTACCTTCTCATATGAGCATCCGTCCTCTCTTCTGGAAGCCCCAGGCCTCTATTCCATTCCTTAACTTGTGATAAATACCCCACACTTTGCCATGTTATCTTCAGAATGTACATCCATGTGGATTCTCTCCATGATGATATCATTAAATTTGTTCCCTTCTCCTACTAATCTCCTCTGATTGTAACTTGATTGCTCAATTTGAGAAAACCTCAGAGAGGAAAGGGGAAAAGTCCTTTCTGTCCCTACAGCTCTTACCCTATTTTTCGTTTGATTAACTGTCTTTTCATTCATGTTTCTGATCTAAAATCACCTCCCCAGAGAGGTCTTTCCTGCCCACTCTGTTTAAAACATAGGCACACTGCTGCAGCTCTTTACCCCTTTGTTATGCTTTATTGTCCTTCTCTCCCACTAGAATGTAAGTTCCAGAGGAGGGGGACTTTATCCTGATCTTCACTGGGTCCCTACCATCTGGAAGGCTATTAGCACAGAGAGGCAGTCACTAAAGTTGTTGAATGAATGGACGTGGATGAACACACATACAGGGACAATGGAAATCCAAATGGTGGAAATGGCATGAGTAAGGAAATGAGGCTGGACCACACAGGTCATTTTGAAGGGCAGGGATGGCTCATTTGAGTGAACAGTGGGAGAGTGGGTTGATGGTTTGTGAGGTAGGATGGAGCTGGATCACAGAAGGCCAACTTTGGGGTTGCAATAATTGAGGGCTGTGTGTCTTGAGACCTGGCCTCAGGATATATCATTAAGAATGAAAAAGTGGGGAGAAGTCACACAGAAGCCATCATTAGGATTTGTAAGTGACTGGAGTTGGGGGGAGGAAATCCAAAGAAGTGGCCTTGCTGTTGAACCCCCAGTAATGTTGATATTGGCTTCTGCTAATATCAGTGAAGTCAGAGTAGAAATTGACTTAGGAGACAGGTAGGTAGACTCCCTTGGAACTAAGAGGTGGGCAAGGGATATTCAACAGCGATAATGCACAGCCTTCGGTAGCCTCTGGTTCCCACTAGACTCTCTCAAAACTCCCTACAGTCACAGCACTCATTGGCTCACTTCTGACTCTGCCTCCCCTGGTTACATTTTGCTTAGTCCCTGTGCAACCTCTTCTCCCATTCTGCCCAGGCACATTTCCTGACTAACTCAGGCTGACAGCCAGGCATGCCAAGCTCTGATCCCATCCTTGTGGTAACCAGCTGTTCATCTCCCAGATCTTCATCTCTTCCCTATAGTGCCAATTTTCTAAAGAAAGAGATGTTTCCTGTCTTTACCTCTTTCTTGATAAAGACCAGTGCTGATTTAGACTGACAGATGCTTAACTTTGCTCACCAGATCAAAGAGTATGTGCAGAAAAGTCCGAGCTGCACTTGGATCTTTCCCGTTGCCTCTATGCCTATGTCCTGTTTCCCTTCCCTCTGTGACGGCCAACCCAGCTCTGCTCTTCTCAGTAGATTTCCCTTCCCACCTCTGTATCAGCATCTGTAGTTGGAGCGTGGTCTGGTGGGAAATGTTGGTTTTCAGCGTCAGACAGACCTTGGATTGTATCTAGGGTCTGTTACCATCAGCTGAGTGACCCTGGACAATGAACAGAATCTCTCTGAGCCTTGTTACCAGATCTTTCAAATGCAGGATTGATGTGAACGCTGGTCCAATCTCATCTGATGATCTGTACCTCCAAGTGCCAAGTGCAGCTCCTGACACCCAGGGGAGCATTATAGAAAATTAGTTTCTCTCAGGTTTCTCCTTTTCCTGGGAAATGATTTGGCATTAACAGTTGACAAAACTGAAATTTCTTTACTCCAAGGAAAAGAGCAACAGTGAGGTTTTGTGTAAAATAAAGTGTCTCTGAAACTGCTGAGAGCTGGACAGTGGCGGGCGTCAGCGTGGGGCTTGGAGATTTGCTTTATGAACAATCTCCCCATGGATCCATTTGCTTCCTAGTGGCTGAGAACCACTCATTTAGTGTCTCAAGGGGGTGATTCCACTGAGGTTCCAGAATAAATCCAGCAAATAAATAAATGTAATGTGAACAAAAATGATGGCGTTTAGGACTTTGGATGCATCCTAAGTGTCTAGCTGTGGTCCATCTGGCTTAGAAGGTTTCTTCAAAGGATTCACTTAGATTATTCAGGTTTCTCTCACTTCACATCTTGATTGCAGGCACTGCTATGACTCTGGGCTGAGCTGACCCTGCGGGCCCTGTCCAGGTCTGATAGCTCAGTGGGAGGCAAGAAATTGCCTATTTGGTCCCCAAAAACCTGCTTAATTCATCATCAGGAGGCTGGTCCTGGAACCTCTCACTTGGTATGTACCTTTTGCTCCATAATTTCCCAATCTTCCAAACACTTTTCACCTTTCCCTCTTCCTGCATTTCTCCATTTGAATCACAAATATGCCAACACACACACACACACACATGCTCATGCGCATGCACATAAACTGACCCCTGTCATCTATGGGGTCCAAAGCCACAGTTCAACAAAACCAATGCTTGGCAAGAAGTAGGTGCCCAATAAATATTACTTCTCTCCCCAGATCACTTTCTATCTTCCAGCTGCTTCATTTGAGTGTAAAACTGTTCAGAAAACTGGGAGGGAGTTAGAGAAGCAATACATTATTACTAAAGTCCAAAATCTGATCAGTGTATTGGGCTGGTTGCTGGGTTTCCATGCCTGCATACCAATGAAGCTGCGACTGGAACAGAAGAGTTTGTGCCCATAAACCATGACCTTCATTATCCATGAAGGCGGTCAGGAGTGGCAGTCCCTGTAGAAATCTTTCCCGTTCCCAACTGTGAGAACGGCAGAGGTGACAAGACCATGCCATTTGTCTCAGCCGCACTAACAAATGCTTTCTATAGTGCTGTGCAAAATACATTCTTCTCCTATTCTTCCTGGCTGGGATGGGCTTTTTTTCCAATTAAAAATTAAAATTGCTACTGAATTTATATTCATTTCTTGGGACTATTCACGCTCCATTTCTCATAAGCAGCCTGCGTTATCATAGAGCTCATCTGCTTATATCACCTCTTGAAAACAGTCAGTTAAATCTCTGCTTGGTTAAAAATGGTTCCCTGATGTCAGAGTACCAGAGGAGAGTGACTCACGGGATCATGTAGTGTGAGAGTAACACGAGGCCATGCAACTCAACCCCCTTCCTGGTGCATAATCCCCCCACCAAACCACCTGTTCCGCCCCATGGGCCATCCTGCCTCTTCCTGAGTGAGTGGCTTCAGAGTTGGGATCCACAAAGGAGGCAGCTTCAACTCTAGAAAGTTCTTTATCAGTAATTACAGTTTATACCTCTGTAATTTCGACTCCCTTTTCTTAGTTCTTCACTTTGAGCCACACAGATCAAATTCATTATGAGATCTTTGAACGTATGAAATCAATTCACTTATCTTCCGGGTTATGGGTTGAATTGTGTCATCCAAAGATTTGCATTGAAATATTAGCCCCCAGTGCTTTTTATGTGACCTTGTTTAGGAATAGTGTCATTGGAGGTGTAATTAATTAAAATGAGGTCATACTGGAGTAAGGTAGGACCTGATTGAAATATGACTGGGTGCCTGTCTAGAAAGACAGACAGGACCACACAGGGGGAATGCCAGGTAAAGCCGGAGGCAGAGGCCAGAGTGATGCTGCCATAAGCCAAGGGCTGTGTAGGGTGCTCTGAAGCTGGGAGAGGCCCGGACACAGATTCTCTCAGACACTTCACAGGGAGCATGGCTCTGCGAAGGTCTTGATTTTGGACTTTCAACGTCTGAACTTCAAGAGAATGGATTTCTGTTATCTTAAGCCACTTAGTTTGTGGTATTTTGTTATGGCAGTCAAAGGAATTTGATATATTCTCTGAGACTTCTGCAGGCTGAATACTGTTTTTTTCAGTTCTTTCCCATATGATCTCCATATGTCCATGCTTTCCTTGATTGCTCTCCTTTGGCCAGACTTCATGTACCAAGCCAATTACCCTGTGGTCTAAGCAGCTATCTTTTACTGGGGCCATCACCTTCCTCACTTCTGGACTCTGTACCTCAGAGTACAGCTGCGTTTTGGGGTAGCTTTTTCTTATCTCAAATTTGTACTGCATTCATGATCAACTAAGGCTCTGTTTTTCCAAGAGTATTGCTGCTAAATCATGTCTCTCCACTGGCATGGCAGTTTTGTTAACGCTCTTATCAAAATATTGATTAATGTTCTGCCCTCTTCAAATATTTTGAATAGTGAATCGATTCACCAATGCATTTAAATTTTTTCCCAGCTCCATTCTTATTTTATCTATCTCCCCCCAGAAATACCTTTATATATTCATTGAATTATTAACCATGGCAAGTTGAGGACAGAGAACTCTGGCATATCATCAGAGACGTTGGGCAGACTTGCTGTGAATCCATACATTTGCTCACTCAATAAATATTTACTGAGTTCCTGTGCAAGACATTATTCTGAAGATTTGGTGATGAATTAGATAATTTTGGTCCTCGTGAAGCTCAGTCGCACTAGTTGACTTTTGGGTTATACCTGATCAGTAGTGGCACCTGTGATTACTTGGGTTCTGGTAGATTATTTATTTATATCACAAATGCCAGTTTTAAATCTCCTAAGCCAGGGACCTGGAAAAATACTATTCCTGAATGAGGACTGAATATAAGGTGATTATTTCCAGTAGGTAGAAAGGTTCTCTTCTTGCTTTCTCTGTGACCAAGTGTAGCTCTCAAGGAGTTTCTGTCTCATTTTGCCATTTTTCTTTCCTTTTGACCTCATAGAATTTAGAGCAGTTTAGGGTTTGGGAGAGAGGAACAGGGAAGGAGTTGAGCTCCAAACAGGCAAGTGGAATTAGGGATTGGAAATGAGCTAATGGCCCTCACTTTGGAGACTGAGATGGTGAAGTACAATCATTCAGGAGTCTGTGTAATGGAGAAGATCAGAGTGGGGAGAGAAAGCAAAATCACTGTCAATGTGGAGGAGCTGAAAGAATGGCTTGAAGAAGGGAAGACTTGGAAGAAGTGAAATGTGTCATCAAATATTTACTCAGATGCATTTCTTTCCTTAACATCTGAGCAGCTACAAAAGGAGCAAATGGAATTTTGTTGGCTGTAAGGAGCCCAATGTGCTTAGCTGTGTCTATGCCCCAGAGGTAGATGACTGCAAGTTCTTAACAACGACGTTACTGTACGGTGCCTGGCTGTCTTGCAGTGGTGTGGCTGCTGCTGGTTCAGGCACTGATCTCTTTTCCATAGCATCCATGCATCACTTTGCCCACCATTCCCCCTTATCTTCCTGTTTCCAACTACCTTGTTACCTTTGCATTTTCCTATTTAGAGCCTAGAGGGAGTGTGACTCTCCCAAATGAATGAATTGCTGGTAATCTTACATCCTGCTACTACTTCGGTCAATGCCCAGCCTATGGATGGTCTACCTTGACATGGTGTCTTCTCTTGTCCACTTGGTTGCCAGTCCTTGCTCGAGGACCAGCACAGGGCCTTTCCTTTCATCAGGGACCTGCGGGTGGGGCAGTTTCTGTCTAAAGGAAGGTGGGGTGTGGTGGTCATTATGGTTGTCATGCAGTTTGCTAAGTCTGGCTGATT
Source organism: Galemys pyrenaicus (assembly GCA_019455555.1). NCBI lineage: Eukaryota > Metazoa > Chordata > Mammalia > Eulipotyphla > Talpidae > Galemys > Galemys pyrenaicus. Next base: position 1,379,949 of record JAGFMF010011390.1, read on the forward strand.
CTATCTGTAAACATTTTTCCTTTCTAACTCAATAGTTTTTAGGTTTCACTCCTGTTTCATCATTTTGGACTGAAAAGTCAGAAGACATTTTGTGGTCTTCTTGCTTCATTTTTCATATTGCTGTCACTATGATCTTTCAAGAAAAACACATACGATATATTACTCTCTGTCTAAAATCTTTCAAAAGCTCTGTCAGTTTTAAAGGAAAAATTCAGACTTCCTTTGCTCACCCATGCTGTCTCCCACTATGATCTCTCCAAGTTTATCTCTCTGTTCCTCATTTACTCTTTATGCTCCAGCAAGGCCTAGAATGTTATTTTATTTCTCCAAGTCTTTGTAATGTTTTCTCTCTCCTTGAGTGCCAGGAAAACTTATTCATGTTCAAAACATATTGGAGGCACTCTCTGGGAATCTGGGAAGTCTACTTGGCAACTGCCCTGCCTGTCTCAGAGCTAATCACTAAGACACTCCTCTGTGTCTTGTACATGGTTCTGCTGTTGTATTTATCATGCTGTATTAGAATTTCTTTTAAAACATTTCTTTCTCTCCTACTAATTTGCATGCATCCTCAGAACAGGAGCTGTTCTGTTTTGTACATTTGCATCTTCAGCATTCACCTCCAGTGTCTCAATAAATGTTTGTTGAATAAATGAATGAATGAGGAAATGATTGAGAAGATAAAGTAACCTATTATATGCCAGGCACTGGGCTAAGTGCTTTACTTACACCAGCTCATTTAATTCTCACTACTGGTAGATAAGAACAAGCTCTCCTCAGGGAGATCAAGGATCTTTCCTAAGGTCTTCTTAGTTCCCAAGTAGTTAATAAGAGGGGGAACTGGGATTTGAACCCAGATTTATCTTGCCGTTTTATTTACCTTGCTGTGTTTATCACATTAGCAGAAGAAGAAAGTTCTAGAGATACAGGCTAGTTAAATAAAAGGATTTTATTTTTTTTTTAATGCTTGAAGCTATCCAAGTGGAAATGAACCAACCCAGGGTTTCATGTCTGCAGAATGGGTGGGAGCAGCTGATTCACAGGAGATAGGTCCTGGGATACTGATAAAGTATAATTTTCAAAAGGTTATGAAACATCATGGTCTTCTTGCTTCATTTTTCATATTACTGTCACTAAGATCTTTCAAGACAAAACACGTATGATAATAATACCCTGCTGTCATTTACGTTTACCAATGTAAAGTGAATATATGTCTAGGGTTTTAATCTACGTGTTAATCTAATGTGGGAATCAGTAAGATATTAGAACTAGCTCCAAGAGCAATTAAGAAGCTAGTTACAGGAAATGCTAGGAGAAAGTTGCTGGTTTATATCTAAAAACTTTATTTTCCAACAGGCCATAAATGTAAACTTTGGGTTTATCTTTTTTGCTGGATTGAAATTGTTTCCATTACTAATAGTCAAAATCAACAACTGAATATGTAACTTTAGGAAATTTGGAACTTTAAATTAGTAGTAAATAATGAACCAAATATAACCCCCTATTTACTTCTTGGGTACCCTTTACAGCTCTATGTCATCAAAAGAGAGTACACCCAACATGTTGCCATAGTTTCAAATTTTGGGTAACGTTTCTGACCGTTGTACTGCTCATTTCAATCACAGGGTCTCCTCCTAGGGTCTGGTTGGAAGTAGGGGTTTGAAGGCTGTCAGTGCGTGTAGACAATCTGAGTCCTTTCTTATCGCAAAGCGTGACTTGCTCCTCCAGTCCCCAGGGGGCACCAAAAAGAAGGGCTGGGACAGGCAGGCTGGGACAGCCACAATCAATCTTTGTTAGTCGGTAGGAGGCCTATCTGATGGCCCTGCCCATGTTATGAAAATATCCATAGACATGTAAAAGTGGAGTTTAATCTGAACTGCCTCCTCTTTTTTCTTAAGCTAGAGATATTAAAGCATTTCATCCCACTTCCACATGACTTTAATTTGTACTACCCTCCCCTAATGAAAAGTTAATATTTTTTATGCAACAGTGCCATCATCACACTTAATACTATTTTTTGTTAAATTTTAAAAAAAAATTTAAATAATTTTTTTTTGTTAAATAGTGCCACTTAATTCATCATCAATATTTAAATTTCTCTGACTATCTGAAATATATGTTATTATAGTCCTGCCACTCACATCTATTACATACCATATCTGGGCCAGGCTTTGTCCTAGGTGCTAGACTGAGAGTGAAGAATCCTATGGACAGGATCCTGCCCTGGTGGGGCTGATATTCTCATGACCCAGAGAGTGAGAAGGCTGGTCCTCCCTACAGCCTAAGGGACAAGGCCAGCTGGGCCTGGCTCATGAACCTCCTTGGGTCTGGGTGACTTCCCTGGTGGTAGGGTCTTCAGTGTCTATTGAGATAATCTGGCCTGGTTTGCTGTTTGATTCGGATGGAGGCGTCTGTTACAGGCTTAGGCTCCAGCCTATAGGTGGTAAAGCAGGTAGTTGCAGAGGCTCCTGGCTGAGGACAATAGCATCACTTGAGAGAGAAAAGGACTTTGGGAGAAGGTCAGAGGAGAAGGAACCATCAGAAGTGGAGCAAAACATGAGGGCTCCAAGGCATGACCTACAGCATGTAGAGGAGCAGAGAGCTGTCAATATGGCATGAATGGAACTCAATACATTCTCACATTTTTTGGCCCATGGTATACACCCTGACAGTTTTCTATGTCTCATCTTGTTATGTTGATTTCATGCTCTAGTGTGTGAAAATCACTTTGAATTTTGATCCTGCCCTCCCTTCCCAGTTTCCTGTCATCTGTTTGTGTGATAATTGTGCTTCTCTATCCTCATTAAAACCTGTGATGAAAATGGTTACAAGGACAAGACAGAGAATAGAGTCTTGTATTATTACATGGAGAAATTCCTCTAGGTTGACAGTAACTTTTTAACCCAGATGTCACAAACTGGCATCCAGAGGTTTTATTGAATTCAGGAATTGTTTATGAACACAGCGCTTGCCTTTTAATAGGAATGTGCTTGCAACATTTACTAATGGAAAATCCAGATGTCTACTATCTTTGAAAAGCCAGGGGCTCTGGCTGTAACTGGCCCAATTCCCCTCAAGGACACAGTAGGCAGCAGGGCGTGAATGCTGCCCCCTTTAGACTGATTACAGACAGCCCTTTCTGTTCACCATCTTCACTGCTCCCTCCACTCATTCACAAGCACTGGACTCCCACCCCGATACACTCCTCGCTCCGTTAAATGATGCTTTTTGATTCATGACCTACCAACCATGAGCCTGCTTCAATCATTTTCAAGCCTTCATCTCACCAGCTGCTCTGCATAGCCCTGAGAGACACCCTGTCAGGATCTTCTGGAAGCTCAGATACATGTTCTGTATTTGATTTCCCTGGTCTGCAGATCTAATAACCCATGAAAAATGGAAAGGATGTGAATTGACATGACCTGTTCTCGGTAAGCCCTCACTGGCTGTTCACAGTCTGCTTTGTTTTTAAGTGTTTAGGAACTGCTCTTAGTAGAAATGGAGGGTGAGCTGCAGCATGGGGTCTGGGCCTGTGTGCAAACTACTGTCCCCAAGGAGGGACATGTGTGGAGAAATAGATAAGGATTTTAGATATAAGAAAAACCAAACAAGTCAACATTTGAGTTTGGTTCAGGCACTTTGAGATGAGAGATTTTGGGCAAGTCCTTCCTTTCTTTACACTTCAGTCTCACCCACCAACTGGGATTATTTATTAAATGAGGTCTCAAGCTATGAATGAAGTAAATGGTTCTCAGTTAAAAGGAGATAGGGTTGGAGAGGGGTCAAAGGCCTGGAGGTGAAACTAATATTCCATGATCATCTGGTTTATGGGTAAACTTGAGCGGTTGCCCTAGGTGATGGCATTACCGATTGCAGAATCTCAGGACCAGAAGTGAACAACTTCCTCATCATTAGATCTCCCAGTTTACAGATGGGAAAACTGAGGCTCAGGAAGGGGAAGTGACTTCTAAAAGATCAAAGGATAAACCAGTGGCAGAATGGAATAAACTATTTTAATCCAGGCCAGCTTCCAGTTGAAGATACTGTCTACTAGGCTAGTGTATTTCAAATTTCTGATCCTGACTCAGACTAAGAGATACATTTTTAATAATGACTTAGAATACAGACACACATAGCAAATGGAGTGTTTGGATAACAAATATTCGTCACAAAATATTCATAAAACAGTACATATTTCTCTATGTGACAAAATTCATGTTCTATTCTACTCTATCCCACTCCAACCCCTGCTCCCATTCCATCCCGCCCCATCCCATTCCAATCTAGGTCATTTAAAGACAAATGCTAATAACTGCATTTGTTTTCATTTGGTCATTGTAAAGCAGGGGGCCAAATCCTACTTGCCACCTAATGTTGTTGTTAATAAAGTTTTATTGGTACCCAGACATGCCCATCATTTACATACTATTTATGGCTATTTTGCACTATAACAGCAGAGTTACGTAGTTGCAACAGAGTTGGTATGGCCCATAAAGCCAAAAATACTATCTGTCCACTTACAGAAAGAGTTTGTAAACCCCCACCATCACCTCATTTCATGCAAGCCTGACTCATTTTAAACCCTTTTTTCTTGAGTAAAGTGAGGTGATGAATAGAGAGGACAGAGGAATGAGACGGAAAGGTGTCTTGGTCCTGAGCCCACAGTGCTTTCAGAGATTTCGGATACAGGGCAAGAGGGTGGAGCCTGGGATTCTGAGTGCCCCTTGCCAGCCTGTCTGTCCTGGAGGTTTTGTGTGTGTTATTGGCTTCTGCAGTCTCAGTTTTGAGTTCAAGGACTCTTGGGGAAGGGCTACAGAATGAGCTTCTGAATTCATGCTGTTAGGCAGGTGACAGGTAGAAGGAAAGGACCATACCTGGTTTGCATGCCCAGATCTTGTAGCCAGAGCCCGTGGAGATATCTGGTAATGAGTCTTTGCCTGGCAGCTCTTGCTTTGGACTCTCCTGTCACTACAGTTCTTGGTGGAAATGCTATGGTTTTCACTTCCAATGGCCCAGGCTTTGACAGGCGTTGGGTTGTTACCAAGTCTTTGGGCAGCCAGGTCTGCTGGCCTGCTGCCTTGCTGATGGATGACAAAGGAGAGCTGCCATTTTGTATGCAATGAGAAACCCAGAGTCCTTCCTTGGCACCATGGAGACATGAATGTGCCTTTCTCAAATGAAACATGACAAGTAGTGCCTAAGGAACCTGGGTTAGAATTGGTTAATAAGTGAGGTAGATTTTTTGTTGTTAATGATGAATGAATGTTCATATGCCCCTTGTTCAGCTCATAGAGATAGTGACACTTTGTGCTGTCCTTTTCTCTTTAGGAGGTCTAGTTAGAGTCCAACTCTGACATGGGGGAGGGTGTGGGAAGGGAAGCTTGTGGAAGGCCTGGGCAGGGGCTTCCAATGTCCAAACGGAGGCCTTAGAAAAGAGGCAGTAAATACATTTTGGGTCAAGGCAAGACCAAGACCAATGTGTAGACGTCACAGAGAGACAGAATTGTTTTCGTAAAAAGAAATGTCACCCAGTAATCTGAGCTGGGAAATAGGTCTGGCTGCAAGCAGTAAGGAACAGCCAACTAGGTAAGTCAAACATCTGAGGAGACCTTGAAGACTCTCTTGGGCATTGGCTCCAAAATTTTAGGTTCCAGGCTAGGGCTGATTAATTCCTATCGATCTTGGATAGGGAAAGTCTAGAAAATTTCCATATAATTAATTTTTAAATGCTGTGATTTTCCCCCTGTTTTAAAAATATATTAAGATACAAAGAAAAAATAAAATAACAAGTAAAAAAAACCTACTGAAAAATATAGAAATATGGTAAGATACAGTTTTTGTTGCATGAAATAATAGTGGTGATAGATTATAGTTATTTTTTTATTGTCCCTTACTTGGTTGCCAACATTATAAAATCTCCCAAAGAATATTTTTGAAATTGTAATGGTCCACGAAATCCTGAAATCATGGATGTAATATAACTGTCCTGTTCTTCACAGAAAATCTAGACCATCAGAATGAACTCCGCTGCACCAGCTAGCTCCATGCTCAGGGGAATTCCCAGGAATTTTCACCTTTTAAGGTCCTGAGCCTTACACTGCATCTGTGTGTCTTGCTGACCTGTGTTGAAATAGAGACACTGCCTGAAAATGCCAACTGGGGAAGGCCTGGCCACTGAGCATTGTATGGATTTCAGCAACAGAGGCCAGTGGGGACGGAGAGGGAGCCAGTGCTAGGCTGGTTTGGGGACTGGCACATGGTCTGGCTGTGAGTCTGAAGCCAGTCATAGTAGTGACTATTCTATTGTTCAAAGGTCAAAAGGTCTGCTATACTTGGGGGTAGATAAGAGATACCCATACAGGAGGCCAGGTGGTGGGCACAGTAGACGTCACCCAAATGGTAAATAATAGTCAAGGTCATGTGAGCTGAGATGCGATGGTATTCTCAGTGAACACTGCAGCCACAGAAAATTCCAGGCAGAAGCAGAACAGCCGGTTCTGTGCAGAACATGGGCCTTGGGGAGAGGAGGCAAGAAAGAGGCAAGGTCCAAGAGGCAAGTGGGGTTCAAGCCCAGCATAGGAATCAAGTGCTGGGCAAAAAACCTGGACAGGAGCCCAGATGTAAGGACTGAAATCACCCCACACCCCTAGTGAGAAAGAGTCACAAGCAGTATTGTTATATTCCACAGGCACCTGGAGTCAGGGTGCTGGATCTCTATGCGCATGATCTTAAGTACCCCCCGCCCCCCCNATCTTAAGTACCCCCCGCCGCCCCCCCCCCCCCCCCTGTTGGTGAGGCTGAGATCCTGCTTCCCACCCTCATCAGGTTAGTTAGTGAGGGAAAATCTGCAGGCGGAGGTTTTAGCAGCTGGAACTTCAAGGAGAGAAGACTGTAAAATGGGCAGTAAAATGGCTGTAGACAGCAGTTCTCATAGTGTCTGCATGAGAACTGCAACACCAGTAGGCAAAGGGATCTGGGCAATTCTGCATGCTCCATCCAGCTCCTGGAGACTGACAGCACACGTGAGTGTGTTCAGGGCCCCGAGGGGCCTGTGGGAAACAACAAACTTTGCTTAATCAGCATTCCCCAAATGATCAGAGCATAGGACTTGTGTTAACCCCAGGCTTATCAACTGTCCTCACCACGAGTGGAGTGTTGACAGAGCACCCAGTGGGAAATGCTGCTCCGGTTACCTTCAGTTGGATCTTCAGGCCAATAAAATCCCTGTGCTTCGAGGGGTGTGTGTGTGTGTGTGGGGGGGTGAGAGCGAGGGAGAGAGAGAGAGAGAGGAAGAGAGAGAGGGAGAGAATGGGTGGGATGGAGGGAGGGGAATGTCTAAATTAGCCATGGAAATTGTATGTTAATACCACCACCTGCTGCCTGCACTGTCACCTTAATGGGCCCTGCCAAGAATACTGAGTCTGTGCTTTGCTCTTCTTATCACTTTCATGGAGGGTCCAGCTGACTCACTTTGACAGCAGAAATATGAAAAATGCAACAGGACAGATTTCCCATGACAAATCCTCATTCCTTCCATTCTTTCCCAGCATTAGGGCAGTTGTATTTCAATTTGCTCTTTCACAGTATTATTACCAGCAGGTGCTCCAGAAGTGTCAGAGGCAGCCAGGCAAGTAAGCCTGGCAAGCACGCAGGTCAGCATGGTGACAGCCCCCGTCTGTGCCCAGAAGAACTGTGCTTTGTTGAAAATGAGGCCCTGGAAGTTGGTCTCTGGTCTCAAGAGTATTTAACTCGCAAGAGAAGCCAGACTGACCGAGGTGACCTGTCTTCCTGAGCCCCACCTTCTTGGGGTGGCAGCATAGCCCAGTGGCCTAAAGTTGGCATGGGCTGGCACTCATCTGCCTGCATTTGAATTTTGGTTCCATCACTCACCAGATGTTTGACCTTGGGCAAGTTATTTAACTATGCACTGTCCTTGACTTTGCTCTTAAATAGCACCTACCTCCTCCGGCTATACTGAAGATTAAGTACATGTTGACCTCTTAAAACACAAATCAGGGTATAATAAATGCTGGCTTTTATCACAATTATTGGGGGATTCCTTATTCTCATTCTTATTAACCTCTTTCTTTTAGTTTCAGGTTCAGAGGTGGGAGTGGGAAGCCTTTTCCTTTTCTATGCTTGGTTCAGATGTAGATATAAACTCCAGTTTTGGTTTTCAATAGTCTAGGGAAGGATAACAGGGAAATAAGCACTGGCTATAAACAGCAGCATTCCAATCCAAAGCACACAAGCCAACATATACCCTCTCCCTAGCACTTAATGGGAGGATTAAATAGGACAGTGTGTGCATAGTACTTGGCGTAGTGCATTTACTTAGTAAAGTTTCATTACATTTTACCTATTCATGTGCTCCCAATGCCACCAGTGGTTTTAGTCAGGAGAGGAATTTGCAGGGCATTTGAGTGTTTTTAAATTTAATTCCTCTGTAATAAGGTGTTTTGATAGAGGATTAGAGGCTCATGTTCTGGTCAATACCCATCTTCTCACTAGATCTGCTTATCTCCATTAATGTGTAATGAGACTCTTGTTTTATAATTGAGGAAGAGTAGTTTGACTGTAGTCAGGGGCTACAGGAAGAATGGAGACAAGGACACAGATAACATGGCTTTTGTCCTTTAGTTGACCTTTTGGAGGGGGTTGGAATATCTAAGGTTAGGAAGATGAGAATCATGACTAATCAATTTTTAAGAGACAATTTGGTAAGTTGTGGGTACAGTAGAAATATTTTGGAGTCTCAGGATAAAACAAAATACAGATTTGGAGATGTGTCATTCTTTCTAGCTCTGCAGGGGACCCAGCACTGGTCTGTCAGGAAACGACACCCTATAGAGCGTAGCAGACTGTGTGGGAATGGTAGGAGATGTTTTGGTCACCAGAGGTACTTGGAGGCCAGCATCTCTAGCGAAGGTGCCAAATCCCCAACATGCGTGTTGCTACTTTTATTCTTCTGTACTAGGAGCCAGGACAGACATCACTAATCTATTGTTCTACCTTCCAATGAACTCAGATGCAGTCTCAGGAGCTCCTCCTGAGAGGTGTTTCAGGGAGCCCTAATAAAGCAATTAAAGGTTATGGGAGAGGACATACAACCCTTGATCTATATAAACAATGCTTCTGGGAAGAGCCTTCAGACCTGTGTGATCTGACTGATGTCTAAATCTCTACCAGCCACGTACATCTTGGATACTCTGTGCCTTCCAGTATTCTGTCTTACTGTGTCCCTGCTTCTTCTTCCAAGCAGCAGAGTTGTTTACATCCTTTCAACTACATATATTCTTTAAGACCCCTCTTCTATGATGTTTTCTTAGAGTCCTCCCAGGTACGTCCAGTAGTTTTGAAAATCAAAATCATTTAATTTCCACCACTGGCAGGATTTATGCCACACAATCATGAAAACAGTGGAAGGGTGTAGGTCATTGCTATGGACAAAACTGTGCCCTCCTGAAGTTTATATGATGAAGTCTTGACCCGCCCCCCCCATATGTGATTGTGTAGATTAAGCAGTGACTAAGATTATATGAAGTCATAAAGGTGGTTCTCTGATCTGATAGAATTGGGTCCTTATAAGAACAGTAAGAGACAGCAGAGAGCTCACTCTCTTCATCATGTGAGTACATAGTACAAAGGTATACATCAATAAACCAGCAAGCCAAGAAGAGAATCTTTACTAGAAACTGAGTCTTGCAATAATTTTCATCTTGGATTTCCAGCCTCTAGAACTGAGAAAATAAATTTCTGTTATTTTCATCACCCAGGTTACATAAATTGTTATGGAAGCTTAGGCAGACTAGTACTCATAAAAATTGGTTAGTCCTTTCGGCTCTGATTCTCACCTTCTAGCCTTAGGGACTCAGAACCCATCTAAGGGGCCAACTAATAAACAAAAGTCATGTTATCAGGTTCATTGCCCAGCTAGCACGTAGGGCCCTGTGGCCTGCACTGGGGTACAAATAAGAAAGTCATGTAGGGTACTGGACATACCTCATTGCCTTTACTGAGAGGCACAGGTAGAGACAAACCTATGGCCAGAGGCTTAGGGACACCATGACAAATGTGAGCCCTGGGGAACAGTGGTGTCCAATGTGAGGGTTTGGAGACTGGACTTTGGCCCTCACAGATTGCTCAGTTTAAGACATGTGTTTGTAATATGACTTCTATCAAGTTATTGCTCTCTGAACATCAGCTGCCTCCTTGTAAAATAAGGGTAATAATTTTCATAGGGTTATTGTGAGAACTGAATGAGGTTAAGCAGGTAAGGCACTTATCACAGACACATGGAAAATCCTGATAGCTATTTAAAATATTATTGTCATTAGCACATGGAAAGGGCATTGTATTGTTGGAATGGTAAAAACTCTTCCCAAAGGAGATAAAATTAACACTGAGTTTTATAGATAGTTAATCAGAAGAAGAAAGTGGTGAAAGACATTCCTGGTAGAAGAATTTGTGATTTTTGGAGACAGGAAATACCATGTCACATTTCAATTAGCATGCCACATTTCATAGATGGATAGGACTTGATAAGCTCTGAAAGAATGCAGAGGTTATGATGGGCAAGTGTAAGGTGGGGGGCAGGAATGAGGGGTAAGAAAGGTATTCAGAAGCTATGAAAGCAGAAGTTGAACTTTATTTTGAAGACTTTGGGGCGCTATTAAGGAATGTTGAACAGCTAGGCTTGGAGTAATCATCAGATTTACATTTTTTTTTTTTTTGAAACTTCCTCTGGCAATAATGTGAAGATAGTTTGGAGAGGGGTTGATAGGAGGCAGATAATTATATGGATATTTTGTGATCAAAGGAGAAGTGACAAGAGCCTGAATTAAGACAAGAACAAAGGGAATAGAGAGAGGCTAGGAAATTAGAAGGAGAGGAAGCTAAGAACTGAGAGGTCAGCTGGGGAGGAAGATAGGAGGTTAAGAGATTAAGATGAGGAGGAAGGCGAGGAGGGGCAACAAGTAAGCACAGAGAGAAAGACAGAGGAAGTGGGTAGAACTGGCCTCCAACTTTCTGTCTTAGATTCAAGGTGAATAGTGGTATCATCCAAGACTGGAAAGACTCGGAAGTGGGACTCAGAGAAGTACATGTAGAATGTGAGATTTTGGTGTCTGTGGGTCATCCATATAAATAGAAATGTCCTTCAGTATAAGACTCAACTTAGAATTCTGAAGGTCTGGGCTGGAGACCTAGTTCTGGGTTATGTTCACATGGGAAGTTGAAGCCAAGGTTGACCCAAGTCATTGAGGGTAAATTGTACAAAGAAGAATACCAAGGACAAAGCATGGTGAGCACAGATATTTCAGGACAGTTTGGAGTTAGTAGAAGAATGATGGAGTGGTCAAAGGGACAGGAGGAGAAAACAGTACTGCTCAATCGAAGGGAAAAGCTGTAGAAAGGAGGACATGCCAGCAACACAGGTGCTGGGTGAGGCCAGAGAGTAAGTCACATTGGTTCTGACAACCCACCATTGGTACTTCAGGAGATTTGTTCAAAGGTGAGGAGTGAATGGGAGCTGAGGAGCTTGACTGTTCAGTGAGTAGTAAAAAGAGAATGTGCTTGGAAAGTCTACGACCATCATACCTTTCAAAGATGGTATGGGACTAGTGCACGTTTGTAGGGAGCTGGAGGAGGGGGAAAGTTGAAGTTTTAGGGAGCAGTGATTGATGGGACCAAGTTTCTGAAAGGTGCTTCCCTATCTGGGAAGGGTCTGTAGAGCCCAGGGTGAAAGTCTAACTTCAGAGAGAAAAGACAACTCTTATTGAGGAAGGGGACAAAGAAGAAAGAGATACATGCAGAGATACATACAGGTTCGTGTTAGGTTTGAAGGTGACTGGAATGAGAATTGTCTGGATGGCTTGGAATTTTCTGTGGGATGTGGAAGAAGTCACCTGATGAGATGAGGAAACTGAAAGGAGGGGTAATAGTTTGGCATAATGGCAGGAATGTGGGAGGAAGCTTCTAGGGTCATGGAGAAGAGTTCCTAGCAGATCAGAAGCCTTAGTATTTGCCACAGGGTTGACATGGGGCAGAAGAGTTGACACTATGAAGAGAGAACAATCATAGTGCTGCTCATAGAAGAGAAAAGATGGGAAGCTACAAGGGAGCAGGCGGAGTGAGAGGTCATGGCAGGGCCAGTGAAGGGATGGTTTCCCTAGGTATGTACTGGGACTAAGACGATGAAAGAGCTGCACGCTGGAATTTGAAAATGGTCAGAGAGCAGCACAGGATGGTGAGAGACAGAGATGGGTGAAAGGCAAGTTCCTCATATGTTCATGGGGTCTGTGGTGACTAATGTAAAGGAGCAGGAAACTTTGGATTAAAAAGGACCAGGAATTGTGAGGGGCAGTGTCCTGAATATGTCCAATGTCAGTGCTTCTCAAATTTTAATGTGCCTTTCAGCTACTAAGTGTAGATTCTGATTCATGAAATCTAAGGTAGGGCTGGACATGCTGCATTTCCATAATCGTCCCTGATGATGCTGATTCTACTGGTCCACACTTGGACATTCAGGGTCTAACTGGACATTGAATGGTCCAGGGTGACAGCAGGCTCAGAACTGGAGAGGAAGCTGTGTCTGTGGCGTTCTGATTCTGGGTGCCTTCATGGAGATGGAGTAGGACAGAGGAGTGTGAGAGGAGCCAGCTCTGCCTGGCATGTCTCATAGTCACTGCCCCACAATAAGAGAGAAGGCTGTTAATTGGCTAGCAATGTTCAATATTAATTAACTCAATAGAATCGGTCCCCTGAAGCCTATTTTGCATAATTAATGAATGTGCAGCTATAAGCTGCTGAAAACACTGAAGCCAAAGTGTTACAATTTTCCGATCAGCTAAGCAGAAACACCACAATCCATACTGTTTGTGGACACAGCAAAAAGCTTAACTCTTACTAATTACTGAGATTGGGAAGAGAGCCCTTGGCTTTGCCATCTCCTAGTGGGAAGAGGCAGGGCTGGCCGGAGACATGTGTGCCTCCCAGGCAGACCAGACTGATAATTCGAAGCCCCTTCAACCAAATATTCTTTTTTTTTTAAAGATTTATTTATTTATGCATATAAGCACCTGGGCACAGGCCAGAGGTGTGTGTGTGGGGCGGGGGGTGGGGGGGGCGGTGAGAGGATTCACCATAGAGAGCAGGGAGCAGCACAGGCAGATCAATGGAAGTACACTGCTGAGGGGAGCCCCGGGCACAGCAGGAGAGGTCTGCCACACCATGTGGGCCCCCTCCCTGGCCGGCAGCAGGGATCGAACTCGTGCTGCAGTGGCTGCTGTTTGCTTCACAGTGTGTTGCTTAACCCACTGTGCCACCAGGGAGGCCCCAACCAAATATTCTTTAAGTATTTGTTCAGTGTTTCATTGGAGTGGCAGCTGACGAGGGCCTTGAGGAAGGGCAGAGTGGGAAATCCCAGGGCCAGGTGCGCGTCTCTCAAGTTATCTCATGCTGTTCAGCTCTGGCGCAGACTTTCATAAGACTCAGGAACAGGAGCCCCTGCTGTTGTGGGCTCACCTTGCCTTGAACAGGTCTGCGACCAGCTCTAAAGATGACTGGAGATACTCTGGGAGTGCTGTTTTCTATCCCAAATGTTGACTGACAGACCCTCTCTCAGGGCTTTTTTGACAAATAGAGTTCTTTGTACCTTGTCACATTTCTAGAGAATGTTAGACTCACTCTTCATGGGACACAGTGGCCAACTGCTGTGATGTAGTGTTTTTTGTCAGCTCTGGGAGATGGTGCTAGAATAGGACAGTGCCCTTAGCACTCCCCTAGGGCAGAGGTTAGTGGGGACAGCTGACTCACTGGGGCCTACTCACGCCCCTGGTTGGATGGTTTGAAGGAAGTCCTCGTTCTTTAGCAGCGTATATTCTGAGGCAAACCTTCCACCTTCAAATTTCGCTTCTGCTGTGCATGAGCAGTTAGTTACCTGCTATGGGTTGGGTACTTCTCTGAGTCTCAGGTTCACCATGTGGGAAACAGGAATAATAATAGTGGCCTCTTTGAATGTTTTCTGAGGATTAAATAATAATGGAGAGCGCTTAAGTAGTTCCTGACACATAATACATTTTCAATAAATGTTAACTATTATAATTACTATTCTTCTGTTGCTGTATTAGTTTTCCCTGCTACATAGCAAATTACCACAAACTTAGAGGCTTCAAACAACAAGCATTTTAGCATCTGAAAACCAATTAATATACATATCAATAGAATAAAGGACAATAACCACACAATTTTCTCATTAGATACAGACAAAAGCATTTGACAAACTCTAACACTCCTTCATAATAAAAACACAAATTAGGAATAGGAAGACACTTCTTCAGTTGATAAAGGGCAGCTATGAACCTCCAGAATTAACATCATATTTAATTATGTGAGACACTGACTACTTTCCTTCTAAGTCGGCAAGAAGACAAGAACATTCCTCTTTACAACTTCTATTCAGCATTGTACTGCAGGTTCTAGCCAGATCAATTAGATAAAAAAAGGAAAAATAAAGAGAGGAAAGATTGAAGTCATTTAGATTGAAAAGGAAGAAAAACTATCTCCTTTCACAGATGAAATGATCTTGTAAGTAGACAATCCTAAGAAACCCACTGAAAATTGTTAGAGTAGACAAGTTCAGCAAGATTTCAGGATTACAAAGTCAATATACAAAAATCAATTGTATTTCTACACACTTATAATGAGCAATCCAAAATGGGAATTAAGGAAAACAATTCCATCTACAATAACAGCAAAATAAGGTTAGGGATGAATTTAACAAGCAGTGAAAATTTTGTATTCTGAAAAATGAGGCAGATTAGGAAAAAGAAATCTCATACAGGTGTAAGTTGCCTATCTGAGCAAAGGAAATTGAATCACTAAGTTGCCTCGCTTCTATCTGAACAAAAGAAATTGAACTATTAACTAAATTTCCCAGCTCCTGTTTGAACAAGTGGTTGGGATTCTTGACTGGATTGCCCAACCCCTGATTAAACAGGGAAATTAAGTCTTCGGCTACCATACCAAAGACCTGTTTGAACAGGGGTATTAACTAGCCCTACGCTAACATCGTATCTAAACAGGGTCTGGACTACCAGACCCACCCAAGGCATCATACTAGAACAAAAGGAGTGGAACCTCGATTAATAATTATTTTACAGTTTCCTGGAGACTTCTACGCACTAAGAAATAGCCCACCCAGAAAAAACCTACTAAGCTCCCTCTGACCTACCATGGGAGCCCCCCTGTTGAAAACTCAACCCCTTAGCTTCCTTTGTGGAGCCGGGGCATCAGCACTGGTTTCCTGGTACTGGTGTACCTTCTACATAAGCTTTTAATAAACTTTGTATGGTCCACCCAAAATTAGTGAATTTTCTCCTATTGGAGAAATGTTTTGGGGAGGTCTGTAACAAAATTATTCTTAAAAAAAAAAAAAAAAAAAAGGGCTTAAAATGGAATCATTCCTGGTGGGTTCCACCTGGTATTCATAGTTAATTGCCCTTCAAACTCTCTCATAAGTGTAATTTTAAACTAATCAATCTGGAATTTCCTCATCAGCATTAGTGAGGTAATCTGCATACTAGGACCCCCTTGTCTTCTCCTGAGGGAAGGTGGCTTTGATTGAAATAAACTTTTTCTTTTGCTAACAACCTATTACCTCCCACTGTCTGACTTAAAGACCTTCCATTCTGTGCAAGCTCCTTGCAGTGCCTTTTTATTTGCTAGATGAAATAAAGTCCCATTCATGCATGATTTAATAAGTCCAACTAGATCTCTAAATTTATTCTGATGAATTTTGATTTTTAACACTACAGAACATTGTCAAAACTAAAAAAGGTATAAATGAATGGAAAGGCACTCCATTTTCATGCAAAAAAGACAATACTGTTAAGATAGAAATACTCAAAAACTGATTTATAGATTCTACACAATCCCTGTAGTCCCAGCTGTCTCCTTTAAAGAAAGTGACAAACTGACCCTAAAACCATATGGAAATCCAAGGGGCCATGAATACTCAATCTTGGAAAAACAAACAAACAAAAACAAAAACACCGAAAGACTTATACTTCCTGATTTCCAACCTTACTACTAAGATACACTTAGGGTGGATATTGGTATAATGATATACAGATAGAACAATGCAATAGAACTAAGAGTCCAGAATTAAACTCTCATGAAATTTATAATAATAGATTTTGACAGGATACCAAAACAATTCATTGGAGGTAAAAATGGTCTTTTCACTAAATGACGCAGGGACAGTTGGATATACAGATGGAAAAGAATGAAGTTCTCACACTCACCCTATATATTAAAAAAAAAAAACTATTTCAAAATGGATCTAAATGTTAGTAGTTTAAACTCTTAGAAGAAAAGGAAGTGTTTATATATGTTTCATTATCTTGGATTAGACAAACATTCTTAGAGGGCACAGACAGTAATAGAAAAATAGGTAAATTGATTTTCACCAAATTTTAAAGTTTTTGTGTTTGAAAAGTCACCATCAACAAATTAAAAATAACCCCTCCCCAGAATGGGGAGCATATTTATAGATCACATAGCTTAAATATGTATTTGCTTGTAGAATTTTCCTTGCTTCTAGGGAATCCCAAATGATAGGCTAAGTTTTCATTTCCCTATTTTATTCTTCCCAACTCTAGATTTTTTATAATCTTAGTGGTTTTCCTGTGCTTTCAAATACATATTCAAGATATTTGGTTTAGATTGTAAAATTGTTTTTAGAGAGATATTTGAGCTAAAACTACTAGACTGCCATTGCCATAAGTAAAATCCACCAATGAGTTTTTCAAGATATACTTCTGGACTTTATTAATGTATAAAATAAAACCATCTCAGAATATAAAATAATGCTTTTCACTCTCCAGTTCTAGAATCAGTGTTACAGAGTTAGTTTTTAAGTTTGGGTTTATCTATTCCTTTGCTTAATTTCACTGTATTCTACTTATAAGTGATACCATCTGGTATTTGTCTTTCTCCTTCTGACTTATTTCTGCTTATCATAATTCCTTCTTGCTCCATCCATTTTGCTATTAATAGCATGAGTTGTTCTTTTTTGATTGCTGAGAAATATTCCATTGTATATAAGAACCACAACCAATATTGCTTCAATAAAAAAAAAATGAGTTCAGTTTCACACAGGAGGAGGAAAATATCTATTAACTAGATATTAACTAGATATTAAATATCTATTAACTAGAATCTGGCTAACCATCACATCCCAGTTCTTTAGCACATCCCAGACTTTTTTTTTAATACCCATATAATCTAAGATCACCTCTGAGAATTGCCTGAGTTCACCAAGGGAGGAGCTAGTATTTTAATATTAGGTAGGGAGAATCTCATGATATTCAGGGGTTAGGGAGCTTCAAAAATAATTTGTAGGAGCTGCTGATAACATGCATTTTAGAGATGGCTATCATTTTTGCTAACATTACATGGTAGACATCTTTCTCTGTTACAGCATGAAGGGCTGGTTTCTTCATCACCTGCTTCTGGCTAGTTCTGCTTCGGTTGAGGAAAGAGTGGGATAAAAGTATGCATTCCAGCATTTGGAAGAAAGAAGGCTTTTCTCTAGTTTCCTTTCAGAAAGGTCTGGAGGACTTCCAGGGGGAAAACAAACAAACAAACAACTGACCTAATTTTGGGACGATGTCTATCCAAACAATTGCTTTGACTGAAACTTATACTTTCTTTGGGGCAGGCCGATGAGCCCCCAAATTGTATGCCGACATGGGAAACTTCCAAAGTGACTGTCACCTTGAGTGGCATAAGGTTGTGGCATATAGGTTGTATACAAACCCTTGAAAAGAAATAGAAATAAAAAAGTCATCAAGATTAAAAAAAAAAAATCACCTGGAAAAATGAAGGTGGTAATGAATCTCTCAAGACATGCTGGTTTTCCAGCGGTGGGAAAAAGGAATAGAAACTTCCATGTTGAACTTAGGAGCAATTCCTTGCCTTCATTGTTCCCCTGATGGTTAGTACATGACCAGGACAATTTCCAGATGCAAAAAAGTCACTGTTTCTTTTTGGCACTGAAGTAGACCTTTCCCAGAAGTCACTCCTTAGATTCTCCCGCTAAGTTAACTTGTTGGGTTGATCAATGTATTCATCCCTCAGCTGATGGCTGGCAGTGGAAGTAAGACTGACTTGACTTAGAACAAGCAAGTGGCAGTGGAGCCCACCTCACCTGAAGCAGTTAACTGCTTTGAAGAGAAGGCACAGGGTAGTTTGAAATAAGGAAGGAACATGGTTATAGAAAATACAGCCAGCAGAAACTGCTTCTTTCTGTAGTTGTAGTGTTGACTTCTTAAACTTAAGTTGCTTAGCATGTTGGAAAACATTTTTTTTTTAAAGATTTATTTATTCATGCATACAAGCACTGGGGTACAGGCCAGAGGTGTGGGGGGTGAGAGGATTCATCACAGAGAGCAGGGAGCAGCACAGGCAGATCAATGGAAGTACACTGCTGAGGGGAGCCCCGGGCACAGCAGGAGAGGTCTGCCACGCCATGTGGGCCCCCTCCCTGGCCGGCAGCAGGGATCGAACTCGTGCTGCAGTGGCTGCTGTTTGCTTCACAGCGTGTTGCTTAACCCACTGTGCCACCAGGGAGGCCCATGTTGGAAAACTTTTAAAAATGAAAAATGTTCTGAAATATCTGAATATCTGAAAAATGTTCAGATGTTTTTACTTCCATTATGAATTGTGAATAACATGGTTCGATGTTTTTACTGTAGAAATTTTGTGTATTTTCTTGTCTAACAGATAATTTTTGCATTTCACAGTAGCCACATGAGAGTAAAGAGTAGTTTCTGAACTCAGGTTGTTATTATTAATTATGTTTTCCAAATTTTCAATATCTTTACTTTTTATTAAGTTGATTTTCTTCTCAACTTTCTTTTTTGGAATAATTTTAGATTTATAGGAAAGTTTGTAAACATATTACCAAAAATTCCCATGTACCCTTCAGCTAGCTTCCCCTAATGTTAATCAAATACCTACAGTGCTTTGTGAAAATGAAGAACATACCCTTGGTACAATTCTATTACCTCCAGACTTTGTTCAAATTCCCACTAATGTTTAGCTTGATCTTTAAAGACTAAGATCTATTTAAATGTCCAATTGCCCACTTTCTCTTTGCATTTCCAGCAATTTTTGGCTTCATATATTGTAATTCGATATAATTTGCCATATATATCTTCAAGACAATTTTATGTTAATGTGGATCTTATCCTTCATTGCTATAATGTGGTCTTTTAAAATCCTATTTAATGTTCTTTCTATGAAATCAGCATTTTCTGAGGAAGACGAGCCCTGACCTCTTTTTCTTTAAATTTGCCTAATATTCTTTTTCCTCGTTTGTTCTCTTTCAGCGTTGTGAGTAATTTTGTTCGTGTGTGTGGGAGGACCCTTGATGGAAAAAGATGCTAAGCTCAACTGGGGCAATTTGATGAGAGTTGTTGTCTGCTCTTTTTATATTTTCTTCTTTGCTAACTAAAAAAATGTAATGTCTGTTTTCAGATTTACTATTCGGTAAATCTGTATGTGTATTTAAATGACAGAGTTAAACATACTTTTAGTCCCAGATTTTCTTCATAGATTAAGCAATAGCTACAGAAGGCCCCACCTCCCACAAAAGAGAAGAAACTTGGCTTATCCACTTTCTTCCCCACTTCCAAGATTTTGTCAATATAGCGTATGATTTTGCTTATAATTTATAATATATATTTTTCCCTAATGTAGCTTTTACTTGAAGAATTGCAAATTTCACCTTCTGTTTTGACTGACGATTGTCTCTGTTACTAAGAGTCAAAACTTCACATGGATTCATTGTTCTGGAGAACAGGGCTGAGTTCTGCCCCTGGGCTGTGCGCTTCATCCTGAGTTTGTTCTCTCTGCTTTGGAACAAACTAGCTATGTTTGCATAAAATCCTAGAGGTTCCTGGCTTTTGGTTTAAGAAGGTTTTGTTTTTACCTCCTGTCCAACTTGGCTTTTTATCAGTCATCCTTGGGGGTAAATTCTCTTCTTTCTTACACCATGCTTAAGAAATTATCTGCATTGGGGAAAGGGATCTTGAAGTAGAGAATAGCATGTATACCCTCCAGTCACTTTTAGCCATTGTTCTCCTTTTTCTAGGTTGAGTATAGAAAGATGAGTGCTAGTGAGATCTTAAATTTTCCTCTTACTGTCCATGGGTCTGTTTTACATTCTCTCTGGCAATTGCTAGGGTCAAATAATTTTTTTTCAATTTCGGAATAACAGTTCTTGAAATCTGTGGTGTGAATTTGGAATCCTATTATAGTTTCAATGAATGTGAAGTTATATTTACTATTACCTTTTTTTCACTGTTGTAGTTTTAGAAAATAAAGGCTTATAAATCTGCATATGCTTCCATGTCTTTGAGCATTTTTCTTTTATGTTTTTGTATAATAAATTCTAATTTAAATATTTAATGTATCTGGTACTTGTTTTTCTATATAGCATAAGGTGGAGACCCGGCTTCATTTTGATCCAGTGGTTAGTGTTTTGTACCAAATAGTTAAATGAATAATCATGGATATTCAAATCATGAATAATCATGATTTGAAAAACTATTTCTACTGTTAACTAAATTCTTACATACCCTTGAATCTAATTTTGGTTTCTATTCTGTCTCATTCATCTTTCTGATTTTCCCATTGTTCTTCCTCACCATTGCCTGCACCCCCGCCACCCCTAATGCATTCACATTTGGGTTGTGACAACTCAAGCTAATCATCAGTTTTGAATCCAGCATTTCCTTTATCTTCCCTGCCTTTTAAAAGCATGGCATATATCCTGCTTCCTGTCTGGCACTTACTCATTAATGTCCGTTCCTGAGTCTTCTGAGGCTTCCATGCATGGCGTCTCCTGCTGAACTGCCACTCAGTTTGTATTTCTGAGTGGACAGGTATGACTTCTGGGACTGGAGAAGTCTGTTACCATCCATAGTCCTGAGGAAGGAGGGGGCAAGCTTTGCAAGGCGTATATTTTCAGCCACACCCAGCTGAAAGGCACACTCCAGTATGGACATAGGGAGACACTACACCCTTAGGGTTATCTCATCTCATCACCTGCAAGTATGCAGAATTTTGAGACTATGTGCTGTTGGGCATCTAAACTACTTGATGTTGGGAGTGGGTCATTTGTCTTCCTCAGTCTCTTCAAGAGCACAGAATGAAGTGTGTATGAAGACATACTTTCATATGAATGACTATTCAGAACTTCACAGGACTCTCAGTATTTGAGCAATTTCAAATTTTTAAGAAGCCTGAACCTACTAGAGGGGAAACATTGACAGGAATATAACTTTTCCTGTTTCATTTAAAAAAGGCAATTTTAGGGAAAATTCAAAATTTATGATGTAGTGTTTTCTTAGCAGTCTGTAAATCCAAAGCCATCTTGATAGCTGCAGAACATAAAAATGTATTATGGATAACTTGGTTTGATCATAAAATGATCATGTTTGGCATATTAAATGTCACAGTATGGTTTATGGAGATAATAATTAAACATTTACTAATTGAATTTACATTCAAATGCATCTTGATTTGTAATAGACAGAATGATAACACAATGGAGTTTAAGGAATGGAGCAACTTAGAGCATTCACAAAAAAGGCACGTTTCTGTCTTCTCTTTTGTGGATTTCATGGTTCCTGAACCAAATAGAAGCCAGTAAAGAACTTCAACTTCCAGCATGGGGTTTTTTCTTTCTCTGTGTCTTGAGAAGCAGGGGCTGTGTATTGCTAAATACCAGTGACTTTTCACATTTTCAGTTGGTGCATTTTTTCTGTATACGTATTATATATTTGTAGGTATATAATTTAATAGAGTTAAAACTTAAGACTCTGCACTTTGCTTAGCTGAACAATGCTGGGAGACATAAAATAGCTAAGAATGAGAAACCTATAGAGTTGCCATGGGAACCTGACCACGAGTCCGCATGAGCAGTAGGGGCTATGGAGAATTCTGGGAAATGCAGAAACAGCTAACAGAACCAGGCAGGACACCTCCTGTGCAGAAGGTCCACTGAAACCTGATGTCCCAGCAGACAGCAACCAGTAGAGACCAATTCTCCCGCTTCCCCCACCTCCACCCCCATCGTGAAAATGCCTGAGAAAACAGTTCATAAAAGGGAGCCGCAAATTCTTCTTCCTGTGCAGATCTCTCCCATCTCAACCTCTGTTCCCTTGCAGGGTATTTCAATAAATTCACCTTCTGTTCTTCACTCTGTCTCTGGTGAATTCTTTCATCCTCCACATACCACACCCCACTTGTGCCTCCAGCCTCACCTCAATACTACACTACCCCATATTTCACAATAAAATGATATGTAAAATCAATACTTGTGTTCCAGCAGAGCTCAACAGAACTGTGTGGAGATGTGAGTCCCTTAGAACCATCTTAGGTGTAATTTGCTCTTATATCTTGGGAATTTTTACACTTGGCAGGTTTTCAGGGTTACTCAAGAATAGTCAAACCATGAGTAGCCCCGTGAAGAAAGTAAGGAATATTGCCAAGATCTCTCCTTGGGTGGAAGATGGAATTTGAACCCATTCTGTTCCATTATAACTCAGTGATATCTCCAGTATACCAGGAAGTGGTTTTATGGTTACTGTTAAAATGAAACAAATATTTTTGCATGTGAGTGTTGAGTTTTCTTCTACCAGAAGAATACAAAAACCCTGATTCAAAAGGATATATGCACCCCTATGTTCATTGCAACATTATTGACAATAGCCAAACTCTGGAAACTAACCCTAACTGACCCAAAACAGATGGATGGATCAGGAAGATGTATATATATGATATATATCAGGAAGATGTGGTGTGTATGTGTATATATATATATATATATGTATATATAAAGGAATACTACTCAGTCATCAAAAAAGATAAACTCTTGTCATTTACAACCTAATGGTTGAAGCTGGAGGGTATTATGCCAAGTGAACTAAGTCGGAAGGAGAAAGACAAATACCAGGTGGTGTCACTTATATGTGGAATATAGAAAAACAAAACAAGAGGGTCAGATAAAGCCAGACCCTGGAAGTCTGATGGTAGAACTGAGACTACTAGTGGAGGAATGGAAGAAAACAAAAGAGGGGAGGGAACACAATGGACCATGGTAGAGGGCTATGGATGGTTTGGAGGTGGGTGCTGTATGGTTAAAAAAAAAAAGGGTGATTCTATACTTCTAAAACAATGTTGTAAACAAATACTACCTCTCTCTCTCTGTGTATATACACACATATATAAATGGAACAAAGAGGGAAAGAAGGAAATATTGAAACAGTTCGAGCATTTTAAAGGTCTATATTCAGTCTCTAAATTTAGTCAGTATGTTTTTCTCCAGAACACAGAAAGAACACTTAACTAGATCATGTTTTTTTTTTGTCTCCTGAATAAATTGTTTCATCCAAAGACTCCAAGAGGGTGGTTTGGGGCAGGGAGAGAACAGAGCTCTGGAAACTTCTAGTTCTAGTAATGGCCTGTTTACAGGGGAACCTACCTTCAAACCCACATTTGATTCCAAAGTTTGTAGAACCCTGATTGATGGTTTTCATTGCCATCACACCCCTAAACTTTCGGCATGCCATTATAATGAAATGGCAGCTCTGGCCCAACCATTCATTCCTGACGTGAACTTTAGACTTTTTTCTCTGCAATATGCTCATAGTCACAAATGAAACAATCACCTTTTTTGAGAAACAATTAAGGTAGATTTGCCTTCTCAGGATTTGCTCAGCTTTGGCAAAACCATTAATGCCTCTGCTCAACAGTTCACAAGGTGTAAATAATAGGGCAGATTAACCTGCCTATTATTACAATTGTTCACACAACTCTTATACCAAGAGCCATTACATGGAAATTAGACTTGGGGGAATGCTATTTACAGCTGCTGTCTGAACACTCTGTAGATGCTCCTAAATTCATTTTCACTTTTCCCCATGGAAATCCTCAATGAATCAGGTTACTCTCTCAGGTTCCTTAATCCTCAAATAACCCTAAATTGTCCACGTCATGCATTTTCTTTTCCATCACACTAAGACTAAGTACCAGGCAGAATTACAACCATCTTTCTTGCTAGATATCAGGGGCATTATGGGTTAATGTGCTTGATTTTTGCACTGGACAAACCTGTGTTTAAATCCCAGTTCATCTTGCTAGGCTGATGGCATTAGACAAGTTTTTTAACCTCTCATAACTTCAACCTCTTCACATGTAGAATGCAGTTATTACCATTCACTGAGATAATGCATACAAAATATTGAACATGGTGTCAGTCAATAAAAAGTTCTAGTTGTTTAATTCTTGGTACCATTATTACTGTTGTTTAATAAAATATTAATATTTTTATGGACACACAGATTGGGAGGGGCCAGGAACAATAGCGAGGGTCTATAGAACTTAGTGGAAATGAAGGTGTATTGCCCTTTTTGACAGCCTTTATCTTGAATTGGCTTCTGGAAGCCTGATACCAGCTTAGGGGACCTCTGATAACCCCTAATGCTCAGTAATGTCATCTCAAGGCTCATTATGCTCTGGACTTTGTCTACTTGGTGCCATTTATTTAGGTCTCATCTGCATAACTGACCTGGGCCAGAACTCTAGAACACCCAGGTAGCTGGTCAGACTTTCTAGAAGGGAGATAACGTCCCATGCTGGGTTTATGCCTGGCATCCATGCCCCTCCCCTGGCAGGAGTCCAGAGGTTGAGCATCGAGGACCAGCATTCGGAATTCATCCTGAGTCAGCCCTATCCTGTCACCTCTTTCTCTGCCTCTTCAAGTCTCGCCCAGGCTTTAACCTCTCAGTTCATTTGCTCTGGGCTTGTCCCTACTAGTGGGTCCTAGTTTACTTGCAATTCTGGACTCCGTTGTACCATTTCAGCTCCTGATTGACAGTGGCTTTAATTTCTCTTTAGATGTGACATAATGGGATCAATTTATTATGAGGGATGGCTAAGATAGAAATTATTATTTTTTAGCAGTTATTCATTTTGCCCATCACCTAAAAAGTTACATATTTTCACTTTTTTACTGTGGTAAAATACACATCATATAAAATTGACCATTGAACTATTTTTAGGAGTACATGTCTGTGGCAGTAAGCAAAGTCACACTGGTGTGTGATCACCGCCATCGTGGTTCTTCCTCAGATTTTCCAGACATTTTTAATTTTCCCAAACTGAAATTCTGTATTGTTGGGGCATGGGGAAAAATTATCCCACCCCTTTGGGTTCTTCCTGTACTGAATGAACAAACAAATTAACATTGGCCAGTTTAGTAGGAAGAAAAATCCAAACTTACCTATGTAAGTTATACATACATAGTTACAAGTTATACATACATACAAGTTATACCTATGTATGTATCTGTGGTGATACATTCTAGAATATGGGGGAAAAACTGGGGATTCTTCTCATGAGCTAGGGAATGGGGTAGGGCCCTGGGGGTGGAGGAGAGCGCGCAGCCTGATATGCTGAGGTAGGGATGACTTCATATGCCAACACCAAGCTCTGGATGCTTGCTGGCTTTAAGATAGATTTTTCTGATAGAAAGGTTATTATTTCTGGAGATGATCCTAAATCTAGACAGTCTTCATTCTTTAAGGCAATGGAAACAGTTCCTACTGAGGCCCAGGGCGTCTATTATCCATAGCTCCACAGGACACATACTGGAAAAGCCTGTTCTAGAATCCTGGAAGAAGCTTAACTTGAATATTTTCAGAGAGGCTGATCCTACCTACTCCCAGGCTCCCGGCACTGCCATTCTACTTTCTTCTCTCTGGGTTTTCACATGACGCACTTTAGAGACCTCGTGTAAGTGGCTCACGACAATCTAACTTTTCGTGACTGGCTTATTCTGCTTAGCACCATGTCTTCAAGGCTTGGCCATGTGGCGTGTGTCAAAAAACAGCCTGACCATGAAGCCAGGTATCCTTGAGCGGTTTCCTTAACTTCTCACTGTGAAATGAGGGCTATAGCAGTGTCAACCTTGCGCGGCCAGTGATTCAGTATGTGTAAAGTACTTCAACAGCAGCTGGTTAGCGGTGAGTGCTCATTTGATACAGTCTATTATTATGCTCCTCTCTGATCTGGTTTCAAGGTTTCTTTTTCAAAATCTCCTGCCCTGCTCAGCATGGTGTTCCCCAGCCATCAAGCATGCATAGCTGGTAGGTGATTGATTTTCAGTAAACCATTGTGGCACGAATGTATGATGAAATGTATTCTCTTTCCTATTCTGATCCTGGAGGGTCATATGAGGGACCAACTCTCTAAGATATAACAGAGTAAAACTGGACCCTCTTGAGGACCAAGTTACTTAAATGCCAATAATTTCACCAGGGTACCTAAATCCCACTGGAAACAAGTTAATTTCCCATCAGGATGAAATAGGTACAACATTGTCTACATCTTGGAGTTGACAAGCCAGGCAGAACTGAAGGTCTTGCTTTGAATAAAAATGGATCTGTCATATGACAATTCCACCTCCAGGTATCAGCCCCAAAATACAAAAACAGGAAGGAAACCTGCACTACCAAGTTCATGGCAGCACTATCTACAATAGCCCAAATATGGAAACAACCCAACTGCCCTAAAAGAGATGAAAGGGTCAAGAAGAGGTGGTATATGTACATAATGGAATACTGTTCAGTGGTCAGAAAAGATAAAGTCATGCCAGTTGAAGCAATATGGATGGAGCTGGAAGGGATTATGCTAAGCAAAATGAGCCAGAAGGAGAAAGATAAACACTGGATGGTGTCCCTTACAAGAGGGATATAGGAAAAACAAGGTGTCAGACAAAGACAAACTTTAAAATCATCCCTTAAAAGCTGGCCATAGATCTGTGACTTTTAGAAAGGGAGGTCCGGTGGGGAAAGGGAGAGAGCACAGTGGACACTGCCTGGGTACTGTCGGGCTTTGATGGGAGGAGGCTCCATTGACGACACAGGGAGAGGGAAATCCTATATTGCCAAATGCTAACAAGTGTGTAAGACAACTTCAAGAACAGTAAACTGGCTTTAAAAAATAGTAGTCAAAAATAGGGCCTCCCTGGTGGCGCAGTGGGTTAAGCAACGCACTATGAAGCAAACCGTAGCCACTGTAGCACGAGTTCGATCCCTGCCGCTGGCCAGGGAGGGGACCCACATGGCGCAGCAGACCTCTCCTGCCTTGCCCGCTGCTCCCCTCAGCAGTGTACTTCTGTTGATCTGCCTGTTCTGCTCCCGCTCTCTGTGGTGAATCCTCTCACCCCCACACCTCTGGCCTGTACCCCAGTGCTTGTGCATAAATAAATAAATCTTTAAAAAAAATAGTAGTCAAAAAAAAAAAGAGACATTATACTAAAATCAAACCAGAAAAGGTATCACTATGCGCCTTAATGGGAACACAGCCTTGGACTAGTAATTTCCTCTCGAGGAGTGTCAGTTTTCTCATCTATCTTTGGGGATGATAATTCCCACGGGCCAGGCTGCCGTGTGAAGGGCGCAGGCTCATGACGGGAACATATCCTCTACACTGCCACTCCTCGTCCACAGGCGCCAGTCCCTTCCGCGAGGAACAGCCTTGTGCAGGAGGGTGCGAGCTACTGGCGGAGCGGCACATTCTTGAAGTTTGGATTTCATTTCCTCCTGACTCTTCTTTTGGTTACACACAGAATAAAAGGGAAAGAGACAGATGGCATGACTTGACTCATTTTTACCAAATGTTTTTAGGATACAAATATAAAAATGAAATACAAGGGGAGGGGAACGGGAAGGTAGCAGTAATCTGGGGGTCTGGGGAGGCAGTGACCTCTCGGAGAAGCGCTGCCGGCTGTGGAGGCCTAGGCTTGGGCAGTGCGGTCCGCCAGCTCTACCACCAACCTGGTTACCCAAGACTCTGCTGTTGGTGAGCAGGGATGGACAGTGGGGGACTTCTCCCTGGACACAGCGCCTTTTCCAAGGTACATGAAAAGGCAGGGCGCGGTTCCCTTACTGGCTGAAGGCTCTGGGTAGACCAAAGAATGCCCCCTTGCCAAGAAGAGAAGGCACAGTTCTCCAGCCCATGGATAGCCAGTGCAGCTCTACCTTGCACATAGTTTCCTCTGGAACATTCCATGAGGCCAGGACTTCTCAATTTCAGTGCCCTTGACATCTTGCACTAGGCAATTCTTCGCTGTCCTGGATATTTTTGTATATTTCTCAGTGTCCCTGGCCTCCCAGATGCCAGTGGTACCTTCTCTGACTAAAATGTAAAAGCCAAAACAGTCTTCAGACCATGTCAAGTGTCCCCTGCTTAGGACTACCACGTTAGGCCCACGAGTAGGCTGGTTTGCCTTCTCACAGTGGTAAGCTGGGGTCTCATCACAGAGAGGCCCTGACATCTGGGTACCTCTGGTTCTCTCTACCCTGAATCAAGGGACCACCCTGTCCTCTGGGTTTGGTTGACTTTGGTCAATGGAGAATGAGGGAGATTCAATGAAGGGGGAGACTATGTTAGGGTTTCTTCCCATATTCCTCTCAGCAAGTTGGTGAGGGACTGGATGTGTCCTGTACAGATGGTACAATTCCTGGGGGTCTGTCCCTCCAGGCTCCTCTCTTATCCCCATGAACACAGCTGCTTCCCCTTACACACCCGTTCCCTATGCTGTCTTCACCTTTACCTTCACTCATAAACCAATTTGAAGATGCCTTTGGTTTGCTGTTGAAACTTGATTAACCCAAATATAGCATG
This sequence comes from Galemys pyrenaicus, assembly GCA_019455555.1. Classification (NCBI taxonomy): domain Eukaryota; kingdom Metazoa; phylum Chordata; class Mammalia; order Eulipotyphla; family Talpidae; genus Galemys; species Galemys pyrenaicus. The sequence continues at coordinate 1,408,707 of JAGFMF010011390.1, forward strand.
TGACCTTGAAGAAACATTTTAACCAACACATACGTGTTTTTTCTTGTATTAGTTCATTTGACCATTCACTGAGTCAATGCGTTGCTCTTCACATCTGCCTATTGGGTCAGGCACAGACATGGTCACATGGGGTAGCTGCCCAGACGAAGCTTAGCAGTCATACAGGAAATCAGGTGAGTGGATCGTTATAGCTGAGAGGTGATGCTCAGGTGCTCTGAGAGAGGGGAGCAAGAGCCTCATACTTTCTGTGGGAGGGACAGGGAGAGAATGTGGCCTAGTGAAGAAGGTACTGGATCTCCCCCAGAGAAGCTGCATCATCAGGTGGCTCTATGAAGAGGTCCCCAGACCATGGCAATGTGTCCTAGGAAGGACACAAAGTCTCTGAGCACCTCTCCCCAAGCCCAGGGACTCTGTCCTGCCTGCTTCTCCAGTGGAGAGCCTGTTTGCCCGGACCCCAGAGTACATCATATAAGGCCCTCCACACCTTGGCTTCCTGACATCCCTGATTGATACGTGAAGACGGAACATTCCAGAGCAGAGAAGTCCTTTCCTGCGGCTACAGCCAAACAGGCTCCTGTCCAAGGTCCCTCCCAGCTGCCTGCCAGCCAGTCGAATTTCAAAGGTCACAATTTCTTCCCAGCATTTTTCTGCAGTGCTGCAGTCTCCAAGACCCCGAAATAAATTAAAATATTGATTGAATCTTAATATTCTCTCGAATCTCTCAAAAATCTGTGGGTCTTACATAAATCCATGTGCCAGTTACACGGACTGATTCGATAATCTACAAAGTATCCTGGTAATTACTTTTGGGTTCACCCCTTGGCAGAGGCAGGCCACCTTTCCATCATGTTCAGGATGCTGGATACAATAATTTATCAGGGGACTCTCATTTCTTATTTTAATTCTGAAGTCTCTTCGACACAGTGCCTGCGGGGCAGAAGGAAGTCCAAGGTTCCTTCCTAAATGAACCTGCCAGCAGGCCTGGGTCAGGACTCGAAAACTCTGGGCTCTCTTTGTTCTCTGACCGCCCCCTACTTCATCCTCCAGTGTCCTTAGCTTTCTGGCAATGCCAGTTTAGAAATTAATTTAATAGCGCCTCATTTCCTCAGATTAAAGAGTTTGTCTTATTAGGGAAAAGCTGCCTGGGAGCCTCAAGCACTAGTGATGCTGCCCAAGGCGGCTGCCTCCATTCCAGCGGAGGTTGGGAGTTTGGGATGTTGGGGTTGGGGGTGGGCAGGTGGTCAGGGAGCTGGGCCTGTGCCTTACATAGCAGCGCTTATTTACTCTGTGGCAAGTAACAAAGTGACTTGGGTTCCTCTGGGATGAAGGTGGTTCTCAGAGAAGGTGGCATGTTTCTAAAGAGGCTGCAGAGGCCACTTGACTCCAGGTCCTCAGCATCCGACCCAGCCTCCTCCAAGTCTGCGTTCTGCTTGGCATCCTCTCGTGCTGAACTCTGGCCAGACTGGCCAGTCACTGCAGACATGTGGTGCTCTTTTGCTGTCCTTCACCATTTATATTTATTCCCTCTAACTGGCATGCTTTCTTCCTCTTCCCTCCAGCAGACGAATTCCTGACCATCATTCAAAGTTTAGTTCCACTGTTAACAGGGGAAGTGTGTGTGCCCTCTGTGGCTAGGAAGTCGGAGGTGCTTCAGAGGCATCTTTGGACATGTGTTCAGGGACCCGGCTTCCAGCATCATAATAGAATAAAGTTCTCATGGTGACTGACAGGCCCTATGTGACCTGAGAGGGTCTCCTGCACTCTCCCCTGTTCACCGGCTCCCGTCACGCTGGCTGCCTTACTCTTCCAAAGCTGGACACAGTCCTGCCTCGGTGTCCCTTGCATTTGCAGCTTCCACGGCCTGAGAGGCTGTCCCCATTGACTGCTTGTCTTGCTCCCTCACTCCTTGAAGTTCTTTGCTCAAATGCCACCTAGCTCTAGAATTCTTCCCTGAAGACCATATTTGAAAGATCCCCTCTCTCATCTCAATCTTTTTTTCCACACGTAGTGCCACCTGATATTTTACAATATATCTATTTGTATTATCTATGTTCTGAATGAAATTGTAACTGCTATGATGTCAAGAATGTTTGTTTTCTTCATTGCTGTATCCCAGAAACTAAACAGTATCTGATACACAGCTGGAAAACCCATATATCTGTTTACACTGTGAAATGAGTAAATTTGTGGGAGTTGACTGATGTTCTGGTCCCTCCTCAGCCCCTGGACAGCTATCTGAGTCCTTGGACGCAGCAGCTGAAGGAGCTGTGGTAACAGAGTGGACATGGAGGTCGCACTTTCTAGATCTCCACGTGAGCTTGTGCATCAGTGTGAGGGAGTGGGGCCTTCTGCTCTGCTGCTTGGGACCAGCTGGGCTCTGGGATGTGGCTGTGTTGCTCTCTGTGGAGAAGGATCAAGGAGACCGAGCCATGAGACCCAAAAGGAAACAGAGCACGGAGAAGGCCAGAGATCTCAGAGGGACTGGCTAGTGCATGCACAGCGAGGCATCACCCGGGGCCCCAGGGCTGCAGTGGTGGATGAGCAGAAGGAAGTAATGAGACAGAGAAACCTGAGCTGTTACTGTTCCTGGATACTATTCCCACTCACGGGCTAGAAGAAGGTGAACTGTTGAGTCGACGGGGTTGCCATGGAGTAGAAGCTGGGATTTCACCTGGAGATATAGGTACCTATTCAAAGTGACCTCAGGTTTGGGTCACCATCCTGGAAGACATGCTTCAACCGCCCTCCTCAGGCCTTCTGGGAACCAGGATTAAAATTCAAGCTTGTCTTCTTGAAGCCACTAGCAGGGAAGAAGAGAACATTTGGGTATATCTTTCCAGAGGCCTAAGCAGCTGGGGCTCTGAAATCTCCACCAAGGCAGCCACAGAATGGCGAGACCCATGCCGCAAGGCCCACTTGTAGGTGTTGAGCAGTTGCGCCTCCTGCTCCCCAGATAAATGGGGCAGTGGAGACCCTAGAGAGAGTTCCTTTTTGTTTGTGAACCACCTGTGGTGAACCATGGTCCCTGAATCACTGTGCCTCAAGTGGCGCCATTAATCACGTCTTTCTCCCAACCCAACCCCACAATTAGAAATAACTCATCTCCTGGCAGTTTGCCACGGTCCTCAGGGCAGCGGCCTTCTCTGAGAGTGTGCTGCTCTTTTTGGAGCGTCAGCTCTGAGGACAATGGCTTGCAGTCACTTTCCTTCCACGAGGCTGTCAGCTTGCAGGACCTGGCCTTCAGTACACGGAGGCCAGACTGACAGATGGAAGAAGAGACACTGCTGCTTGGCCGACTCCACTGGGCCCTGGTTCTGGCCATGCCTGAGTCCATTTCGCTCTGGGCATGTTACATAGTGTAGGGTAAATGGAAAAGTGATCAGGCTTTTCTGCCCTCCCGCCATCAGTGTCAACGATGGACACCTGCGGTCCTGCACGCGTGCCTGATGCGGGCACCTCCAGTAGGGTATGGGCATGAGAAAGTGCGCACCTGGGCTAAGACACAGGTGTATAAAAGCACTGTCATGAGGACACCAGAGGAGAGAGGAAAGAGAGAGAAGGCAGGAGCAGTAGAGAGCAGGGAAGAGTAAGAAGAGAGAATAAGCAGTAGCAGCAGAGAGTGAGACTCGCTGGGGCTAGGAGGCCTGACAGCCTCCTGTCCCCCCTCCACGTTGCCCCCGCCAGCCCCCTGCCTGCCACGTACCTGGTCGCCTCTGATATAATGATGCAATAAAAGCCTGAAAAAGCTACCAAGGGCTCCAGGACTCTCCTTTGCCCGTCTGCCAGAACCACTGAGAACCTTCTCTGTGCCCTTCCTGGCACGACACATAACATCCAACAAAGCCCCTTTTGCTGTGGCTAACTCGAGCTAGCGTCCTGTCACCTAACAACTAAGGTGTCCTGGCAAACACCAAACATGTCAGTTCCAGCTCCTCTGCAAACCACAAAGCAGAGGGCCCAGCCCTGGTGCAGATGTAGAAGACTGGGAGTGCTGGCGGGATCCTGTCCCCAGAGCCCCTCCGGCCCTCACCCCAGGCGCCTGTGCACTGGCAGGCTGGCCAGGGGCATTGAGCCTGGTGCTCTAGCTGGTGGGGCCTTGCACATTTAAAACCAGCTGCTTTACCCTTCAGCCAGGATCATACTTTTACCCTTCCCATCCTTAACCCCCATTGAAATTCTGTTTTGCTTGAGAGAATTGGGGGTGCTCATCTAGATTGTGGGCTCCAAGGGGCTGCAGTTGGAGCAGGCGGTTTTGGCAGGATGGTAGGTGATGTTAAAATCTGACGGAGCTTAGATCCAAGCTGAAAGTGGAGGCCCAAGAAGAGGGAGTTAAGTGACTGATATGAAAAGGCCAGAAGAAATGTCAACACTGGGGGTGGAGGAGAAATCTGGGACCTGGGGAGACAAGAGCAGGTGTAACAGGCAGAGGGGAATGAGGAGATTCTGGGACAGTCGCCTGGAACAGGCACTGTGCTTGTTGATGGCTCACATGGATCCATGAAGGTTTTGGAGACATTTACCTGGAAATCGATCACCCTTTCCAGTCTTGCCTGTACATAATCTGTTAGCACAGTCTTTGTTCCGGTTCTGAGTTAATGAGGGATGATTATTATTCTAACTGTTTTTTTTTTTGTAGAGAAGTCAGATCTGAAATTATCCATCTTAGTTCATTTCCCCCTAGTTTTTCTCTATGGCAATTACATGCCTCTTACATTTTCTGGGCCCTTCCTTTCGCTCACCCCAGGGCCTGCTGCTGTCCTTAGCAGGGGCTCACCCCATGGAGCTCTTGCCCCTTCCCGATCACTTCCCAGCTGTGTGACCTTAACCATGTCACTTCCCTCTGTGGGTACTTTAGCCAACTGCTCTGCTATTCTGGGATTCTGTAAGTCTGTCTCCTTTGCTCATCAATCTCTAAACCACAAGGACCCAGTCCAGAAATGCCATTCCAAATCCTCACTGGTAAGCAGGTGTCTACCCACAGACCCCAATCCCCAGATGCTATAGGCAATTTGGGAACTATATTTTTAAAATCACCACAGATGGGAAGACTAAACTATAATGAGACTTGTTTGAAAATGCTGCTTTTAGCATTTTAGCCCAACTCTTCATCCCTCATTACATTCAGCTTTTCAGATGGCCACCCCAAATAGCCCATGATCTTCCTGATTGCTCCTGGAGAAGGGCCTCAGATCAGTGTGGGCTCCACAATCACCCCCCACCCCACAATTCTGGTTCTAGTCCATTGCAGTGCTATTGAGATCCCATATGATCAATGTTACAGCCTCTTTAACAGCCTCTGTTATCTGCATAAACATGGGCAGATTTGCTTTTGCATCATGCCCTGGAGGTCTATTACAGCTTCCATTATCTTCCCTAGCATATCTTTCTATAACCTTAATCTGAGTTCTTGGCTTTGCAGGTTCGTTTGCATCTGTCATCTTTTTATCCACACAGTAATGCTCTTCCTGCCTCTGTGCTACTATTTTCCTTTCCTGGAAACCCTTCAGATCACATCCCTAGATACACAATATGGGACCATTTTTAACCCTTACAAACTTGCCCCTGGTTTGTTGGGTGATATAACTTCTGGGTGAGACGTTTGTCCCCAAGGGCTGGCCATGTGTGGGCAGGATCTCAGGTTGGCTAGTGAGCTGGGAGTTGGCATAGATCAGGGTGCCAGTATGAGCCAGGGTGCCGACATGAGTCAGAATGCTCGCAAGGACCAGAGTGCAGACTTGGGCCAGGGTAGATGCGCAGGTCAGGGGGCAGGCATGGGCATGGGCCAAGGTGCAGGCGTAGGCTGGAGGACAGGTGTGGGCAGATTGGAGGCTGGGGCATATGGAGTCTAAGCAGGAGGGGCTTGTTAGGAACTAGGAGCCAGGAATCGAATGGGGGGGAAATCAGAGGTGAGGGTCTTGGTAGTTGGGTTGAATCCAGAAGTTGGGAGCCTGGAACTCAAGCCAGCTAAATCCAAAGTCCCATTGGGAACCCAGGCAATGTGACAGCCCAGGAGACAGAGTTTTCTGCTGGCGATCTTGCATGAAACTCTGGAGACAGACTGTCTGGATTTAGATTCTGGCCATCCTCTTTCAACTGACAGATTTGGAACAACTTATTTAACTTCTCTGAACCTCAGTTTCCGCATCTGTAAATTGAATGCCTATAATAGTGCCTTCCTCATAAGGTTGTTTGAGTTAAAATATGTACAGTTCTCAAAAGTGGTGCTTGGCCCATAATAGCATTGGATTCAACAATTTCAATTTAATTTAAAAAGAGCTGAAAGCAACTAGGTCACATTGCTCATGGAAAATTCTGCTCCAGAGGCACGTTACAGGGTCTGTGCTGCTTCTGGTTCTGCTGTGGGAATATTTCCTACCTGGAAAGGTTTGGCCTTGGCTAGCGTGGTGCTCTAGTCTCACTGCTTGCTCTCTGTTTGCTTATTAGCAGGATAACTGAATAGTTATCATTTTTTTTCAAAGTATCCCTGAAAATCTGGAAAATGAACACAATATCTGCACTAACCATAGTATAGCTTTGAGGTTGGTCCTGCGTTTAAATCCTCATTCTTATATATGATGATTTGCTGTGAGTTTAAAAAAATCTAAATTTCCAGGAAAAAAATATAAATAAGTAAATAAATAAATCCTCATTCTTTTATAATGTGTCACATGATATTTGGCAAGTTTGATGCTTTTTCAGTCTTGGTTTCCTTATCTAGACAGTGGAAATAGAATACTCATCTCACAGAATGAATCTGAGTTTCCATATCAGGCTCATAAACACATGACTCAAAACTTCCCTTTTCTTTTCCTCCCAAAGCATCTGCTCCCTCCCTCAGCATGGATCCCCTGTTCACCGGGACTAGGGGCTCATCTGACAGCTCTACTAGAGGGGGTGCACTTCTCCCCTCTCCAAACACACCATTAGTCACAAACTGAGTAATTTTTCACTTTACCCAATCCTTACCCTCAACCAGAGCCCAACCCCAAATGCGCTGAGGCTTTCAATCTTTGAACAAGAAACTTACCTTAACAGAGGCCCTTATGAGAGTAATTGAAGATTTCTTGATTTTCCCTCGTAGTCCTCTACATTTTGCATTTCTTTAAGCAGAAAAGTGGCCGCTTTTCCTTCCAGCCATCCTCCCAAACTGTAGTAGCCAAATTCTTCTTAAGCGTATGCTTTACTGTAAGATATTTGAACTCTTCCTCCATCTTGTATTCTAGAAGTTTCTAACTCTGCTACTGTTAAAGATTGCCTTCAGCGTGGCTCAGGTGGCAGGACTTATTTGCTTCTGGGGCGATGGGATAGCCCTGCCATTCATTTCAGAGCTGAGATACATCTACTTAGGGCTTGTTGCTTTCTTCCACCAGGACTCAGGTTGGGCTTCAGTAGTAGACAGACTGAAAAGAAAAGAGCAAAGAGATGCTGATATGAGAGAGCTGATGGCAAAGTGGGACCATCCTGAGAGGAGCAGGGAACTGTGTGATGCAGGCCGACACAGGGGGTCTGTATACTCTGAGTCTTGGGGTTCAGCAAGACATCCCCCGATCTTTGCCACAACTTTAAATCTAAGGCTGGAGTTGACGTACAAAGGAAGTCAGAGCAGCAATAAAATCAGCAGCTGGAATAATCCTGAAGACTTAAAGTACTGCGAGGTAGACAGCAGAATTAATGGGAATTTAAGGCTCAAAGAGGTAGAGCACCTTGCTCAAGGACACACAGCCTGGAAGTGACAGAGATGGGAATTGTCTACATGAACCCAAGTCCCTGGGTCTCGAGTCTGCATCATGCTGCTGTTGGACTCCAGCACTGAGGTTGACCTCCTCTGCCCCACATTTTGATCTTGCTTCCTTCTGATCTGTTTTCTGTCTCCAGGTCAATGTCAGGGATAAGGGAAGTGGCAAGGAAAGATCCTAGAGATCTCTTTCGCCCAGTCTGAGCCTCACTCAGTCCTCACAGGTGCTGGAAAAGCCCAGATATTAGCATGGTAGAAACTAGCCGAGTCCGATCTGGCCCTAGTTAGCTTCCTCTGGTGCAGGTTCAAGGCCACAGGGGTCCAGTCACAATGCCTGCAAACATGACTCCACGCGGGGAGCCAACCTTGCAGCCTATCACTGCCTTCGCACTCAAGTTCCGTCTCTCCAGTGTCCTCCCTGAGCCTCACCCTACACTGCTCTGAGTAGCTCGCAGGCCAAGGACTGTCTGGACCCTTGGCTCTGCTGCAGCGTTGTGCCTGCAGTGGGCCCGTGATGCAAATCCCCATTCTCCTCCCCCGCCCCTTGGGAGTGAGGCACGTTCCCCTGACAGCCCATGGTTGAGTCAGTCTCCGGGTTTGCCCTCAGATGAAGAAAATTACCTCACCCATGGAGTCCCTTCCAGAGCCTGTATGTCCAGGTGGAGTCAGTGCAGGGGAGTAACGGGCCGAGTCCCTGCCCCAGCAGACACCTCTGCGGGGCCACCCTCACTCCAGAGCATCCCGGAAGGACACCAACGCCTTTGTGGCTCCCACGTTGCAGTTCAACCCCTCCTGTAGTTCCGCTCGCTTCACGACTTCCACAGGTGTGGATCCCAAGAGCTCTCCTCAGTCAACACCCTGCACACCTGCTTCCTTTTCAGAGCCTGCTTCTGGAAGAACTCCACCTGAACAACTCCTACATGCTATCTCAGGTCACTGACAGGGTCTAGGCACCTCCCTTACAGACCAGCCCCAGCCCCGGCCCACTGAAGCCCCCACTCCCTGACCCCCAGGCCCTGGCCCTGGGGAGCGGAATCAAGCACGTCCATGCTCTTCATCGCACAGGTATGAAAACAGACCCAGCAAGGAGAGGGCAGGCTTGCCCAAGGTCACATTGCCAGGCAACCACCCTACGTTCTCCCCTCCTTATCCTACACTATTTCCACTGTGATGATGACTTTTCATTTTAACAGACTGAATCCAATCCAAGCACCTTTCTTGAGCTCCTGCCCCTGCTGCTGGTATTATTTCAGTGCTCCCAGCTTTCCTGTCACCATGGATACCTTTTGTGTCATTATCCCCTCTGACTCCCTGCTTTGAAAACTCTTACTACCATGTACTCTTCCCTTGCAGATAATAATAAATTTGTTTTCACAGTTTTATTCATCAAAACCATATGTAACTGCCAATCAGAGCTTCTGATCCAGAAGAAATCATCACAGTTGGTATAAATATTGAGTTGGAATAAATTGAAGCTTGTAGCTTCATTTAGTTTGAGGGGGATGGTGATCACTGAGGAAAACATGCAGTTTCCACGAGGTGCTTTAAATTTTTGGAAACCACAGACACCTATGCCTGCTCCAAGGTGGAAGTGAGTCAGGACCCAAAGCACTCGGCAGAGTGACGCTCCCCCAGCCCCCTGTAGAAGATACCTAAAGGTTCCTTCAGTCAGGCACTGACCCCTCCCCCACCCCTGTCCCTGGGCTCTAGGGAGCCTTGGGGGTAGGACCAGATGCCTTCTCCAGATGCCTTCTCCTTCCGCCATTTTCTTTTTTTTTTAATTCTTCAAACAGATACATTTGGGAAGGGGGGCAGGTAGGCACGATTTAAAGTGTGATTACCACTTTACTCCTAGTTATCAGTTAAGCCCTTTGTAGAGCTTCCTGACAGCTCCTTAAACCAGATGATTTGGAGTCTGGGCAAAGCCTCTGGGAGGCGGTAAAGGCCCAAGGTGGTCCGGGAATGGCTCCAGCTCTGGGAACAGTTCCAGATCTCCAGGCTGTGTCTGTGGGTGTGACATATCCAGGCCCCACAAACGGGTGGGCAGCCTGGTCCACTGCTGGCACCCACGTTCAGCTCTCCCTCCCTAGCACAGAAGTGCTGCCCTCACAGGGCAGCCTCAGATGGAGCATCAGGGCAGCAGTGATGGAGATGTGGGCTTTCCAGACTACACCTGGTTCTTCTTCTGGAGCTGGCCACAGGGCCCACAGCGCCCAGGTTGTGTGGTAGTCTAAGGGTTGATCCAGCTTGTCCCCTAAGATGCTGCAGGCAGGAATGGAGGCCTGGGGTTTGTGCCCAAACAAGGGGCAGAAAGGTGATTAACACAAAGATAGAGGAAGCAGCGAGGTAGCCAGGTCCCCAGGTCCTCCACTTGGTCCTGTTTGCTCTCCCTCTGGCCCCCCAAACCTTTCTTGATCTTCACGATGGACCGAGGACATTATAAGGAAGTTGGACCTTGCAAGAAGGAGAATTTGATCCATGGAACTGATGCTCATTTTCTAGGAGGAATGAGAAAAGTTGGTCAGGACCCTGCCCCAAGGGACCCCCAGTGGGGGTTGCACAGGTATATGCTAGAAATTTGATTATCTGACAAAAAGTAGGATATGACAGATAAATTGCCTTCTGGAGTAGTTATGTCAATTATGTAAGTGTACACTTTTAAGTATAGCTGTATTTTGGTCATTTAACCTTTATTGAAGGAATCGATAAATATTGAAGGAGATTTGCAATAAAATTGAAATTAAAATAACTTAAAGATTTTGATTTAATGGTAGGGGCTAGGAAATCTAAATGAAGATTCAGATTAAGAAAGCTGATGAAACTATTTTGAGCCAAATCATTGATAGTATACAAAGATAAATAACAAGTGAAAAAAGTCCTTGTCTTGCCCTCCCTGGTGGCGCAGTGGGTTAAGCAACGCACCATGAAGCAGACCTGCAGTCACTGCAGCACAAGTTCGATCCCTGCCGCCGGGACCTCTCCTGCCTCGCCCGCTGCTCCCCTCAGCAGTGTGTTTTGGTCAGTCTGCCTGTTCTGTTCCCCACTCTGTCTGGGGGATTCTCTCACCCCCCGCAAATCTGGCCTATACCCCAGTGCTTATGTGCATAAATAAATAAATCTTTAAAAAAAAAGTCCTTGTCTTAACAAATGTCACAGAAAAACACCAGTTTATTTCAAGATAACATATAGAAGAGGTAGTATATCCTAAGAGGCAAACTTAAATTACTAAAAAAAAAAATAGTAATAAAACAAACCCTATAGGAAAGGGTTGATCCAAATGGACTCATCAGTGAGCGTTCAGACTGAACTTATTACATGCATTTTCCCAGCAATTTTAAATGAGGTCAGGCTCCAGTGGGGCTAGAGAACTGGTTTTAGGGATATATCAATACCCATCAAGCTGTGAATCCTGTGCCATTACACCTCTAATTGTTTGGGTTTCCTCCAGTCCCAAAGGCAATAATTCAAACGTCTCTTTGACTTCTTAAGCCATCCTGATTTCCAGAAGCTCAAGTGCTGCATTTCTTTTCATGCCTGGAACCTGAAATTGGCTTCAGTAGATTCTTTTTTCTTTTCTTTAAACTCCTAAAAATACTACTCCTGGCCAAGGCGCGAGTCTGTGCCCTCCTTCAAACCAATGGCGGGGCCCAGGGCAAGGCGGGAGGTGCAGGAGGCGCTATCACCCCTGCCCTGTGCAGGAGGATGCCTTTAGTGCTGGCACCAGGAGACATGGGGCAGGGATCAAAGGACCAGAGAAAGGACCTCCAAGTCTTTAGCTCCAAAGCTTCTGACAACTCAAGCTACAGCATTAAAGTTGGTATAAAGAGGTCAAAGGGACATCTCTTAAACCCTCAAGATTGTTTCTTAAACTTTACATCAAACTCTGTTGGCTGCAGAGGTACCTTAAGTGATGCTTGCAAACACCTGGACCCATTCTTTCCTCAATAATCTTTTTTGGTGAACTTGTGCTGTTGCTGTCACTCTTGTCCTGGCCACAGCTGATTGGAGAAGAGGGAAGCCACCCCCGACTAAGGGGTATTGGTATAAAATTCTTCAGGGGGGCCTCCCTGGTGGCCCAGAGGGTAGAGCGTCCCACTGTGAATTATCCTGGCATAGCAGCGTGTGTTCAGTCACTGGCCAGGGAGAGGACCCACATGGCGCAGCAGACCTCTCCTGCCTCATCTACTGTTCCCCTCAGCAGTGTGCTTCAGTCCATCTGCCTGTTCTGTTTCCCGTTCTGTCTCTGGTGAATCCTTTCACCGCCCCCCCACCTCTGGCTTGTACCCCAGTTCTTGTATGCATAAATAAATAAGATTTTAAGAAAGCTTATAAAAAGTAAATAAAATTCTTCAGGGGTGTTTGTAGCGGCAGGATGGGAGCACTGGAGGCAGGTTCAGGATGGTTCTGGGCAGATGGGTCAAGGAAGGAGAGTCTTGGAGCCCTCGGTGGCTTTTCATGCTTTTATTAGTAGAGGTGTCCAGGTACATGGCAGGCATGGGTGCCAGGGCAGGGAGCCTGGCAGGCCTCCCAGCCCGCATCTCACCCTCTCAGCTGCTTTCTGCTCTCTCTGCTGCTGCTGCTGCTGCTGTTCATCAGTTCTGTCGGTCCTGTTGGTTCTGTCGGTTGGTCCTCGCAGTTCTGTCTGTTGGTCCTCGCAGTTCTGGTGTCCTCATGACGCCACCCATTTATGCCTGTGTCCCACACAGGTGCGCCCACTTGCGCATGCCCACCCTGGAATGCTCGCAGCACCGCAGGTGTCCATCATCACAGTGATGGGAGGGTGGAAAGACCTGATCAAACTTTACCCTACAGTGTTCCATAAACTTGACCTTCTGTTTACGGAATACTGTGAGTGGAATAGTGGTGAACCCACTCCATCAAACCTTCAGTTTTAAAAAGAATAAACACGAGGTATCCACGATGGAGTAGAGTCTTTCTTGAATTTGAATTGCATTCAGAATGCAATTCAGTTCTGGTCTCTCTGAGGAGCCTGGGGTCCCAGGGAGCATGACAAGTTAGGATGATGACATTTTCTGCTTTTCTAGGCTGTATTAGTTTCCTATTGCTGCTACAACAAATTAGCACGGACACAGTGGCTTAAAAAAACACAAATTTATTCTCTTACAGTTATGGAGGTCTACAAATCAAAATGTTGGTGGGGCTGTGTTCCCTCAAGAGACTTCAGCAGGGAATCCATTTCCTCGCTCTTTTTAGCTTTTAGAAGCTGCTTTCATTTCCTACCTTGTGGCCTCTTCTTCAAACTTGTTTCTGTTGCTACATCTCCTCCTACTTTGTCTCCCGCCCTCCTGCCTCCCTCTTAGAAGGGAGTCCACCTGATGATAACCCAGCAGAATCTTCCCATTTCTAGATGTTTAACCTAATCACTCTCTTTATAGATAGGTAACAATCACAGGCACCAGTAATTCTTGAGGAGACCATTATTCAGGCTACCACACCACCTGCTTTGCCGTGTATGCTTTCAACAGGTCTGCACTTAGGATGATCATCTGTTGAGTTCTGTAATGTTTGGGCTTCTCTATCTTCCCTGCCCACACCCCTGGAAGGGGACAGTGCAAGATTTGTGCGACTCTGCTCTCCTTGGCATTAGTGGTGATAAAATGGTGACAAAATATCTGACCTATTTTCTGGTTAAGACCTATTGAGTAATAATTTATTATTAACTTGCCACTTACCAGTCAGTGAAGGCAAAATTCATTGATTCAATCAGAGTCTGAGGAATTTATATAAAATCCAGAGGGACTGTAGCCAGTTGATGGTAGACCCTTTGAATGAAAGTGATCTGGAGTCAGGATTAATGGCTGCCATGGGCAGTGAGGGATATACACTGTGCATAAGCAAAGGAGGTCAGAAAATTTTGACCAAAGGAGGAATCAAGTGGAAGTGGAATTAGAGAGGTTATGTGAGCTGTGAGCGACAGGTATTTCTAGGCCTGGAACTGGTGGGGCCTTGCTGTGCTTTCTAATTCTAAGGTCTCTGTGTCACTGCAATAAACCTCATCTCTATTTCTGAGTCAGTCAGAATGGCATCTGGTTCTCTCCAACAGAACACTTCAAACAGAAGTCTTTTTTGCTTGACTCCTTAAAAAAGGTGACTTATACAACTCTTTAAACCAAAGACCCTCTTTCAGGAGTCATTTCTAAACATTAAGAGCAAAGAGAAGGAGGAGAAATATTACCTCTTGTGGTCTTGTTATATCTGAGGCACTTTAGCTCCTGTGCCCTGGGGGTCCTCACGTCCCATGGCTAGAACTCTTGGACAGACCTGGGTCCTCCACCCTGACTGGGCCAAGGAGTTACTTGACTGTTTTCTCAGGGTTGAACTGGTGAGTAGAGGACAAAAACTACTTTCACCTTATTGTCACCATTTTATCATCACTAGAGATGGATTTCTGCCTCAGTTTCCCTGTGTTGAACTTGGGTCCCTCATCCTCAACTCTGCCTACCAACCCTCTCCCAGAGTGACTGCCATTTGTTTTACTCCTTGACACTGGTGGAGGCTGTGCCGTGACTGAGCCATCGCGCAGAACCACACACCATTTTGCTTTCTGTTGTCTGGGCTCCTGTTGCTACAGCCCACCCACCAGGCCCCTGCTCCAGCCACGCCTGAGCCTGTTAAAGGGCTCTGGACATCATTTGCTCCTTTCTGAGAGACTGGCAGTCATGCCCCCTTCTGCCAGATCAGGGTTTCCCCTTGACCCCCATCAGTAAGTAAGTACGAGTGGTACCCCGACACCTCGTTCATTCTCCTTGCCACCCCTGCTTGCCTGAAGTAGGCACTCCTGGGAATCCTAGAGCCATGGACTGAGGGTTTGATTTTCGCTTAGCAGCACGCGTTTTGTGCGGCGAAGTATTAATTGGGTCTCTGTTGCCTCTGGTGCTGTGGTTGTCAGGGAAAAATTGAAGGAGCTGCTGAAACTGCTGAGGAGTCGGCTGGTGATTTAATTTTCCCTAATTTTATACCTCTGGGGAAATTGCCAAATTAATCAGAAGTCAGACCTCTCGACTCTGCGGCAGTGTGTGTGTTTGCCCTGGGAATGTGAGTACGGCGCTTCCCTCAGAGGTCTCAGATACTCTGTCCTGTAGTTCAGGGCCATCCGGGGGTCACAAGACAGTCCCCGCTGCAGCTCCGTCACAGGATCTAGGGCACCTGGCAGGGAGAATCCTGCTTCAGCAATCCTGCTGGGAGCAAATCTGCTCCCAGGTCACCCTACCAGAGGCTGCTTTATCTGTGTCCGCCTCCCTTGTGGTTGTTTCTGCCATGGGGTTTGTGTTGCTTTGTCCTGGGGGTTCCAGACGAGCCTTGGGTACATAGACAGGAGCTCAAGACTTCCTAAGCTCTGGACCTATCACTAAAAGCCCTGCAGTTGGCGCTGTGGCCTGGGGTGGGGCTCCTACGCACTTCCCTACATCATTTGGTCTTGGAATGCTTTGGTTTTGCAGCACGGATTAACATCTTCCTCAAATAGTGTTTAGTGAAACACATTTAGGAAAATGTTATCCTATTATAAGATTCCTCAAACTATGTTGCAATGATTTATTTGCATGTCTGCCTTTTTCACCAGGCTATGCTTCCCTAAAGGGTAAGAAATGTATCTTATTCATCTTTTCATCCCCAGCACCTAGCACACGCCTTCTTCATAGAGTCGGCCCCCAAGTAACTCTCGTCAAGGTCACCAACAACCTCCATCTCTGTCCTCATCTTATTCAAATCCCAGGTAGCATTTTACTCAGTTGTGTAGTCCCTTTTCTTGTGGTTCCTGTGACAACCTACACACTTGGTTTTCTCCTACAATACTCATGACTCCTTTGCAGTCACCCCGCCCCACAACTGTCACCCAAATGTTGAAGCGCCTATGGCTCCATCTAGTTTGTCGGCTCCAGCTATCCTCTTCCCTGGGGTCCTCAAACCTCAAACATAAAACGCTTTCGATGAGCTGGTGATTACTGTTCTTCTGTCTCTAGATGTGACCTTTCTCTTGAGCCCTCGACTCATCCCTGTTTGCTATCTCCTCTTAGCTGTCAATATTTAACAAGTCCCAAACAAAACTCTTGATCTTACCCAGCAAGCCTGTTCATCTTCTGGCTCTTCCTATATTAATAAATAGCAGCATCCACTTCCCAGGTGACTCTTATCTAAACTCTAAAAGTCATCCCATTTCTTTACTTTCTCTTTCAGTCCATCAGGATAGCCCACTGGTACCATTTCTGTGATCATTTGGATTACTGTTTGGCAAATACTCCCTTTCCCCTTGCTCTGTGGAGTATCCCCTCTACCCTCACCCCACTGATATTTGTCTTAGTCAAGTGACTTACTTTGGCCAGTGAGATGTTAGTAAATGTATCCAAAGCAGACGCCCTAACAGAGTTTGAAAGTTATGATTTGGCACTTGGATGCGGAGTGGCTTATTGATATATTACCTTTCAGTTCCATATTTACCCTTTATTGTCTGATTTAGAAATGGATAAGGTCCTCTACAACGTTTTCCTTTGCCAGCAGGTATGCTGTTAAGCCTTGCCAGTGGAGGGCACGGGCTGTGGTAGAGACCTTCACATAGCTGCCTTCATATTCCTCTAGCTGTGGTCTCTTAACTGCTCTCCTTTCTTCCCTTCTTGCTACTCTGCATCCTATGTTGAGCCCAAATGATGAATTACATTTCAGTAATTATACATAAACATTTAATATACATCAGTTCTGTTTCAGACTAATTCATCCCATTCTAGTACATTGATTCATCTCTTTATTTGAGTTGGGGTTCTTAACACTTTTTAAGTATGACATCTTTATAAAATATCCTCATGGGCCTCCCCGGTGGCGCAGTGGGTTAAGCAACACTATGAAGCAAACCGCAGCCACTGCAGCACGAGTTCGATCCCTGCTGCCGACCAGGGAGGGGACCCACATGGCGTGGCAGACCTCTCCTGCTGTGCCCGCTGCTCCCCTCAGCAGTGTACTTCCATTGATCTGCCTGTTCTGCTCCCGCTCTCTGTGGTGAATCCTCTCACCCCCCACACCTCTGGCCTGTACCCCAGTGCTTGTACGCATAAATAAATAAATCTTTAAAAAAAAATAAAATAAAATATCCTCATGTCTGGTCAGACTGGTCTTCCTTACTATTCTTCAACACATTTTTAAAAAGTTATTCTTTTCTGTTCACTCCTCCAGATGAATTTAGAATCATTTTGTCATGTTCCAAGAAATCTCCGATACTACAAATTCATTTGGAAAAGTGAACATCTTTATATGTTAAGTCTTCTATCTAAATGATTGGCATATCTATATTTAGTCATCTTAAGTCCTTAATAAAACTTTCTGATTTCCATTACATGGGCCCTACACTTTCTTCATTATGATTACTGGTAGGCATTTCTGTCGTTTGTTGTGCGTGGAATTCATTATTTCCCTATTATGCCCTTTAAATGATTACTGTTGTTACATAGAAAACTTATTGATTTTTGCATGTTTATTCTATAATGAATCATTTTATTGAGTTCTTATTAACTCTATGTGTTTTCAATGGATTCTTTTGCATTTTTAAGGTATGAAATTGTACTGACTGTAAATAATGGTGGTTTTTCTCCTCCTTTCCAATAGGTACTTACTTACTTCTTGTTTATGTTTTATATTTTATACCAACCAGAATTTCCAGAATAATATTACATAAAAATATTGTTCTGGAAAATTTTTATATCCATAAACTTTTCTCACTTTTTATATAAAAATTAGCTTTGAATGAATCATAGAATCAAGTATAAGATCTGAAATTATAAAGGAATGCATAGAAAGAAAAAAAACTATGTCTCTGAATTAGGCATTGATTTTTTAGACAGAATGGCAAAAAAAACAAAACAAAACAAAACAAAAAACATGAAGCCTGAAAGAGAAATGATAAATTGGATTTCATGAAAAGGAAACTTTTGCTTTTTGAAAGACAATGAAAATGACAAGGAAAACAAAGTTTTCTAAGAAAGCGAAAAGACAGACCAGGAGAAAATATTTGGAAAATGCAAGTCTGATAATTTGTCTTCAGAATATATAAAGGATTCTCATGGCTCAATGAGAAGATATACAACTAAACAGAAAAATACACAGGTGAACAGTTTAGACACTTCTCCCAAAAAGACACGTAGATGTCAAATAGACACATGAAAAGATGTTCAACATCAGTAGCTATAAGAAAAGGGAAAAAACTGCAAACCAAAATTCTACTGTATATCCCCAAGATGGCCAAAATGAAAAGACTGATAATAGCAAAAGCAGGTGCGGGCACAGAACAAATGAAACTCTCACAGAGTCTTCTTCATGGAAACTCAACAGCACCTTGGAAAATAATGTGACACTTTCTTATAAAGTTAAACATTTTCTTAATATGATCCAGCATCCCTATTCAGATATATCTGCAATAAAAATAAACATATATGCTTACATGAATACTAATAGAAGTTTTATTAATAATAGTCTGAAACTGAAAATAACCAAACAGTCCATCAGTCATTGAATGGCTAAATAAATTTTGGTACTTTCATATGATGGCATGCCACTCACAAAACAACATGAATCTGAAGAGCAGTGTGCTTAGTAAAAGAAGCAGGACACCAAAAGCTACAGTATAATTTTTTTATAGGACATTCTGGAGGCATCCACATTACAGTGGCAGAAATCAGATCAATGGTTGGCAGAGCTGAGTGGGGGGAGGGAGATAAATCTAAAGGAGCATGCTTGAGGGAATTTCTTGGGGTGATGGAAATAGTTTAAATATTGAATCTTGTACCATTCAAATGGTTATATATTTGCTAAAACTAAAGGGATAAATTTTAGTATCTATAAATTATACCTCAACATTTTGAAAAGCATATTAGCAATAATCCTTATTTTGCTCTTTGTTTTAATGGGAATGTCATTATTTGTGTATTATTTTGGCCACAGTTTTTTTTTTAAAGGTCATATTCCTTGTTAAATAAAGGAAAGAGCCTTCTGTATTATTAAGATTTCTCAGCTGCCAAAACAGAAACTGATAATGGAAGATTTAAGCAGAGAAGGCATGTATTGACAGGTTCTTGGAACGCTTAGCGAATCGGTGGAAGGTCAGAGACAAAGAGCCTGGGTAACTGGCGCCACAGCTCAGATGAACACAAAACACAGAGAGGAACAGCTGCCATCTTGGAATATGGGAAGTCGAGTCTAAAATGCCAACAGTGCTGGCCCCTGGAGCCCGGATACAGTTACTTGTGATTATCAGTCTTGGCAAATTGATGCTGCTGTTACTGGAACCACCATAAAAATTCCTCTGCACTCAGTAAAGATGCAAAAGTGTTCTTTGCTGCCTGGTTTCTTTGCTCCAGCATCTGAGCTTAGGTTGAGTGCCTCACAATTGCCGCGAGGGTGGAACTAGCACCCGGAACAGCGAGCATCTGGCATTTTCTCCATCTGTGTAATGGGAAGGAGTTTCACTGCCCACCAAAGCTCAAAAATGGGGAATTTCTCAAACACAAGGAGGGGGTTTAGATGAGGAGTGCCCTCTCACTAAAATCATGCCATAATTGTCCATGTGTACCATCTATTCTTAGTATTTTAGAGAATGTCCCTATTAGAAAACAATATTGAATCTTCATATGATGGGCCTACTCCTATTAAGAAAATCATACTGTTTCTCTTATTTGACCCATCGATGTGTTCTATAAACTGATTAATTAATATTAAAACAACTTTACATTCTTTGGGTCAACACTGCTTGGTTATGGTAAATTATTCTTTTAATATTTTGCTGAATTCAATTTGCCAGTATTTTGTCCAGAATTTTCCTTTCTATATACATGAGTGAGATTGGTCTCGTTTTCTTTTATTTTATGCTGACTTTTTGTCAGCTTCAATGACATTCTGGACTCTTCTTCTCATGCCTCTGGGTTTGGATTTGAGCCCTGAAATCTTTTTAATAAACCACAGGCTCTCCTACAGCCCACATGGCTCATCGAGTGTTAGGAAATTATGGGGATAGACACAGATATGATGAGAAAGTCCAGATGCCTGAGGCACCCCTTAAATTACTTTGGGACATTTACTGAGGGCCAGCCATGTGCCAGCTGCTGAATTATTTAACCTGAAGCTTAAATAAGCTTCTCCTTTGTGGGTTGAATTCAGATGAACTGTGAGAATCATCTGGAAATAGAGAATGTGAGAGAAGACCTGAAAGGACATCTCATATACCTGTGTTTCATGGTAGGGAAACAACAGCTCAGGGAAGTACAGGTGGCCAAGGTAACATACCCAGGTTTCTTTGACTTTCTGCTCCTTGCTCTTTCAAAAACTCTTCTTATTCAAAGAAAGAGCGGTTAAAAAATCAAAGACTGGTGAAAGCATTTTTATGCCCCCCAGCAAGGGAAGATGAGTTCAAATTTTTAACACAGTTGATAGTGATATACTACATAGTTAGCCCCCAACCAACCCCCTTCCAGGCCCCTTGGGAAATGATGCATAGCCCTGACAAGCTGCTCACCCTGCAGTAGTCCAGTCTGAAGTCCATGGAATTTGAAATACATTCCAAAAATTAAGCCAGGTACTTGGAACCAAGATGTCTGGATTCAAACCCTAGTTGACTATAACAGTAGAGTAGCTGTGAGACCTGGGGTTCTGAAGCCTCAATACCCCATCTGCAAAGTGGGGTAAGGAGAGTGTTAAAATGAAACCTCTGCCAGGCTCAAGACAAGCACTCAGTTGTTTCCAAGAAGAGTCTGCGCTAAGCCTGTGCTCACAGTGAGGCCACAGAGACAACCAGGGCTCTACACGGCGTGTTATTCTAGTGCAAACAGCCCTTCAGAATACAAAACTCTTTGCTTATAGTAATGCTATCCTTTTAGCCCCTTGTCAGATGTACAAAATGCAAAATTTCACTTCCATTCAGTGGGGTGTCTTTTTGGGTTTAATGATAATTTCTTTTATGGCGCAGAAGCTTTTTAGTTGTACATAGTTTATTTTTGCTTTTGTTTCCTTTACCATTGGAGTTAAGAACCCAACACATCCCTGAAGTCAATGTCTTAGAGTACTTTGCCTATGTTTTCTTCTATATATTTTATGGCTTTGGGTATTACATCAGTGTCTTTGATCCATTTTGAATTAAGTTTTTTGTATGGTGATCATTCTTTTGCATGTGGTTGTCCAATTACCCAAAATCATTTGTTGAAGGGACTTCCATTTCTCCATTCTATACTCTTGTCTCCTTAGTCATAAATTAATTCTCCACATAAATATGTGTTTATTTCTGGGCTTTGAATTATGTTCCATTTGTTTGTGTGCTTATTTTTATTTCAATGCTATTTTAATTGCTATTGTTTAGTAGTTTAAAGTCTGGGAGTATAAAAACTCTATTTTTTTTTTTTTTTTTCAGAATTCTTTTGGAGATTTAGGATCTCTAATATAAACTACAGTATGTTTCCTATAAGCTACAGTAATGTTTGCCCTATTTCCTTAAAGAAAGGTACTGGAATTTTGATAGGGATTACATTAAATCTCATGTTGCTTTCAGTAAACAATGTTAACTATTTTAATTCAAGAAATCAAAGAAAATATTTCCACTTCCTGTGTTTTACATTTCTTTGAACAATATCTGATAGTTTTTGTCGTACACATCTTTCACCTCCTTTGAGTTTACTACCACATACTTATTTGTTTTTGATGGGACTGTGAACAAGGTTTTCTTAGTTTATTTCTCTTTCAGTTCACTGGTTGCATATAGGAACAAAATCAACATTTGTATATTGTTTTTATAGCCTGCCACTTTACTATACTAATTGCTTTCTTATAATTTTTAGTGGGTTCTCTAGAATTTCCTATGCATATAGAACTAGTGAGAGGTTTACTTCTTTTATTTTCCAACTTGAATTCTTATAATTCCTTTTTCTTGCCTCGTTGCTCTAGTTAGGACTTCCAACACCATGTTGAATAGTGGGGGCGAGTGTGGGCATCCTTGTTCTAGTTCTGATCTTAAAGGAAATGTTTTCCATCACTGAGTATGATATTAGCTGTAGGTTTGCTATATTTGGTCTTTGTTATGTTGAGGTGTGTTCCTTCTATCCCCATATATTGAGAAATCAATAGTACCTCAATATACATAACTAACTAAACAAAATACCATTTAGCTAAATAAAATAGCTTTCATTTTTCTCTTAATGTGATATTAACAGAACAGAAAAGCCTTTGAATAATTATTAGGAAATTTCCTACCATGATCTTTGGTTTTTAGGGAGAGTCTCCCATGATCACTCACCTCTGCCCACTTCTGTGTTGCTCAGAGTCCAGAGTCTCTCTGGCAGTTTGTAATCACAGTCAGAGTTCTGGACCAGCCACCCACAGATGTCTCCCAGCCACTCTAACCCTCATTCCTGCTTAAGAAAAGGCATCTGCCTTGTCTGTGGGACTCAGTCAATTCCCACACATGGGAGACTACTCTCTGGGCCCGTGGCTAATATCTTCTTTCCCAGCAGAAACAGCATAGCTTTCCCTCAAGTACTATGTCCTCCATTTATATCCCCAACTCCAGCATCCCAGTGGTCTATTCCTTGTTATTTTCCAGAACACATACCACACCAGCGGCCATGATTGCTCCCTAGCAGAGTTCTGCAGACAGTTCTGACATGATAGCAGCCTTGGTCTGGAGAGGAGAAGTGCGCAGGGAGAGAGGGACCACCGATGTATCTCTGGGGGGGGGGGGGTTCTATGGCCTGAGCAGAGCTTTGTGTTCACCTTGATTGTCTTGAGCTCACTGACCTTGGGCGAATCTGCATGCCTCTTTGGGCCTTGGTTTCCTTGTTGTTGCAATGAAAGCCCTTCCTGCAGCACCACTCCCCTAAGCTAGTGGGTTTTAAAATGGGATAAATCTGGGGTCTTAGGAGAACAGAATGCTTTTGAGAGCTAGCTGTTCTTACTGGTTGAGGTCGGCTTCAACTGACATCCAGTATAAGAAGACATTTTAGTTAGCAATCATTTGGTACTAGGAATAGACAGTCTGAACCACATGTAACAGAGAGGATACAGGGCCTCCCTGGTAGGGCCAGGGGTTAAGTCGCAGAACTAGGAAGCTATCTGCAGCATGAGTTCGATCCCCGGCCAGGGAGGGGAACCACATGGCACAGCAGACCTCTCCTGCCTCGCCCACTGCTCCCCTCAGCAGTGTGTTTCAGTCAGTCTGCCTGTTCTGCTCCCCATCTATCTCTGGTGAGTTCTCTCACCGCCAACCCACCCCCTCCACCCACACACACCCCTCTGGCCTGTATTCCAGTTCTTGTATGCATAAATAAATAAATCTTCAAAAAGAGAGAGGGGGGGAATTTCCAGGTATCCTATTGGAGAAATTACAGATGGACTTCACAGAGACTGAAAGTCGCCAAGTGACTCCTCTCTCTGGGCCTGGGTGCCCAGACTCCAAGCCACATGCAGCAACTCACAAAGGAATGTACTGTGCATTCTTCTGTCTATGGACCTGTTCCTTCTCCCAGACTTGCAATGTTATCCCCCGGATTCAACTACTTTATGGTTCTGCTGGGCACCTGTGCAACTTGCTTCTTCTAACCTGTGGTTATGGTACCAAACCCATAAGACTCTTTGTGGTCAAGACCCAGTTTGGGCGGGGTGGCTACCCTTTGGCCATCAGGCATTGTGTATGTCACCTACAACTGATCCTGGTGTGTGGGAGGCAGGTTCTCTGAAAAGGAGAGAAAGACTAGTACATGCTTATTAGCAATAAGGTCTCCATCTCACTATTTCACTTTGCTAATAAGCAAATAAATCTGGGCATCAACATGACTGGTGTCCAGTGACTCAGAGAATTAGTGGTCATGCTGGAAGTCTGAATTCAGGCCTTCCAACCCAGAGCACCAAATTTTCCCATGCTGTCACTCTGCCCTTGTCTGTTTCAGATGCAAAGAAGTATGGATGTGGGTGGATGAGCTCTGCAATGGAGCAGTGGAAGTCAGAATGACACATCCTTGTAGACCCTCTAGCTGCCTGGGTGTGTCTTGCTGGAGCCAGGACATTAAAGTGGGTGGGAGGAGCTGTCTCCAGGCCAGATGCTCTGCAGTGGCTCCGTGCTGCTCCTTGCCGTGGCAACACCAGGGGCTGAGAATCCACAAAGCCTGCGGGGGAGGCGCTGCGTTCTAGAGGCTGCTGGGGCTGATTCAGTGCAGTTCCTGGAGCTCCTAGTGCTGGGCAAACCACTCACACTATGTCTGTCACTAGAAGGGTTCCCCAGGAGGTACCACCTGCCTCCCAGCTCCCCAACTCCAAAGTGGGGAGAGAAAGCCCATACCATATTTCATAGTCACACCCTCAACTCTGTACCAGAAAAGGGAATATTTATTTTGAGAAACTGTGCTAGGCTCTGGGGATAGAACAGTGAGCAAACAGACAGAATTTCTGCCCCGAGGGAGCTATGGCCAGGAGCAGAAGGCAGACAAATCTACAGAGTGGAAGGAACAGGGCACTGTGAGAACGTACAGGAGAGCATCTGATCTGGCAGGTGAGGGGCCTGTCCCCAGGGAAAGATGTTTGCGCTAGGCCTGAGGATGAGCTGTGATGATAACTAACACGTTTTCAGCTCTCCCAATGCACCTACACTAGGCTCCAGTGTATTATCTTGTTTATTTATTCCTGCAGCTTTAGGAACTATTGTTGTCCCCATTTTACAGATGAGGATACTGAAGTGCAGGGAATTTTGTACTTTCCAAAGTAACACAATTTTTAAAAAACTGCTGGAGCTGGGGCTGCGAAGCCTAACCATCTGACTGCAAGGCCTGTGAAAGTGGGGAAATAAGGGCAGGGACCCCGGAGATCCAAAGGGAGGGGGCTGGGCTGGCCAGGGCACAAGTGAGCAAGGCGTAGCCAGGTGCAAGCTGAGGCCTGAGACCATGGAGTGCCTTGCAGGGCCATGGAGGGCTCTGTAGGTCACACTGAAAACTACTCATTGTCTAGAGTATGATAGGTAAGATGGCACTGAAGGAATTTAAGGACAAGAATCACATGACCAGAATTGTATATTTAAAAGACCATTCTGTTTGCAGAATGGAGAACAGATTGGAAGGGGGCAGGCGTAGCTGTGAGGAGACAAATTTAGAGGCCACTGCAGGGCCCCAAGATGGAATGATGGCAGCTTGAAGAAGGGGGCTGTGAAGACAGGGAGAAGAGGGTGGGAGGACTGGAGTGCTCTTGAAGAGGTAACACTGGCAGTGATGGTGATATGGGGGCTGTGTGAGAGGGAGGACTCCATGGGACCCCCAGATTCTGGCTTGTACAACTAGATGGAAAATGGGACCATTCACCGATATGGAAGATGCTGCAAGGATGTAATTATTTTCTGCATTTGTCTACATTTTTATGTACATGTGACTCTCAAATTGTAAGGATAATTTTACTTGCAGGATGTCTAAGAGCAGCTGCATGTAAAGGGGTGATTTGATGCCTCTGAGATACAACAAAATGGCAGCATCCTCCTTCCTGCAACTTACAGAAGCTGCGCTGGGATTTCAGCAAGAGAATGACTTCAAGTGTGGCCCCAAAGCCCACCCCCAACTGGGTCAAGGCAGTAGGTTCTTGGACAGCCTTTCTGGAGGTAGAGTCTCTGCCTAGGCTTTCTAAGCTCACTTAGTGGGAAATTCACACTCCTTCCAGGAATTCCACATTTGCAAGACCCAGGGCCTCCTAGGGAAGCCTGAATATCAGTGACACCCATGTAACTCTATGTAGCAGGCATAGAGAACTGCAGGAGAAAATCCCAGAGATGCTGTGAGGAGTTCTGCCTCCAGCCATTGGAACTGGGAGGAGGTTTGGAGGTGCAGATGAGGACACAATCTCTAGGTGATGCTGCTGTCATGGGGAGATCATCTGATTCCAACCAGTGCACAAAGCTTTGTGGCCCCACCTAACAAGCCCTCCTCCAGCAGAGTTTATGCTGCCTCACAGGCAAGAGCAATTGGTGAAGTAGATTTACTGGATACTTGTGCCTACCCAAATGCCACTTTGGGGAAGTAGGCACTTGTTCCTTTAGCTGCCTGGAGTAATGGCTGCTGAGGGCTCACAGTTGAGCCTCCTCTAGAAAGTGTCCTTCACCTCCTCATTGCCATGTCCAACGTCATGTGCTCTTCCCGAGGCTGTCTCGCCTTGCTCCTGACAGCCCAAAGGTCCTCCCCGCTCCAGACCATGTGCTGTGCCATGCCTCTTGTACTGCATCTCAGTTTGGGTTCTCCCTGAGCCCTATCCTGCTTCTTGCACCCCAAGAACATGCCCCATCGACCTCCTGCATGCCCACCATCCTTTCAGAGTCTATTTCCTGGGGAGTCTGAACTACTACACTGATGACTTTGTAACATTTCAACTTGGCTTGTCCACATACAAGAATTCCCTTGTGTGTTTTCAGTTAGGATGGGTCTCATGGGGGATACTCAAGATTTTGGAGGGTGAAAGGAAGGCACAGTCTTCTTGGAGCATTAAGATTAAATCTGATGACTCAGCTCCTCGTGTGACGCAGCAAGCAGCTAGGCTGGGTGTGCCTTTATTTAGCTCAGAGGGCCTTGATGTCTGCATGATTTCCTCTCTACTTAGGGCAGAGGCAGTATGAAGGGACACAGCTTGCAGGTTCTGTGGGATCCTAGCTTATGCTTATGCCTATGCCTAGCTATGTGGGGGTTCCAACCTGCTCATGATCTTTGCTTCCTAACTCTCCTGTGTAGTTGAAGCTCTAGTATCTCATGCAGGTGTCTGACAGGGACCATTTAATTCGCTCCCACAAAGCACAGGTCAAATCCCTGCAATAAATCCTTCTCTTACCTATCTCTCTGTATATAAATCAACTCATTATGCTTCACTGGTCCAACCCTGACTGACACAGACACACTCTGTAATTGGAGGAAAGTCAAAGCTGCCACACAGATCAGTGCAGTAGCGAATAGGGTCAGGATTAGCTACGATACAGTCATGCCTCTTAAATAATGCTTTGCTGAATGATGGCTGGCGTATATGATGACAGCCCCAAAGGGCTATGCGCCATAGCCTAGATGTGTGGCAGGCCATCCCATCTAGATTTGTGTGAGTACACTCCATAATGTTTGCATAATAACAAAGTCACCTAATGACACTTTTCTCAGAAGGTATCACCATTGTCAAAGGACATATGGCTAGAGTAGAAACACAGCTGACAGTGTCTGTTCTTTGAAGAAAAAAATGTGAACATCTAGTACGTCTACCCTGGTGCCAGGCTGAGGGAGAGCAGGCTAGTCACCCAGCCCAGAAAGGAGAATGAAGCAGATGGGCAGGCCTAGAGCCACAGGCACCACCAATGTGGGGGAGCCTTGCCCAGCCTCCTGTTTCAGGTGGCAGCAGTGTCCAACATGGCAGGGCTGGGAGAAAGGCCTTGCCTCATCTGCAGAGTCACAGTGGCACCGTTTCTGGACATGTGCACACATCAAAAAGACAGTCCATTCTCAGTTCTCAGCTCCTTTCTTTGTGGTTCATAAAATGTTCCAGTTTTAAAGCTGCCATGGATAAGTGCAGTCTTCAGCTATAGCTGATCAGCTGAGCCCCACACTGCAGACTAGGGATTGAGCTGAGAGTTTGCCTGAGAGATCTTGCTTTATCTAAGGGCATCTGTTTGCAAGTCATTCTCTCCCCCCTCTTCTTTCAGAAACCAGTCTCCATCCTGTGCCAGGATGCTGCCTCCAGAGTTTCCAGGGTTGGAAGTGATTCTTACCCAGTACCAAAGATGAAGAACAGAGCTCCGGGCATGGGGGAGAGGGGAGTCAGAAGAAGAAATAGAAAGTTTCCAATTTAGTCGTGAGAAGGGATAAAAGTAATAGCAACAAAAGGGAATTGGAAGAAGGAGTGGGAAATGTGTCATTTATTAGCTAGTGTCTGAAAACATGATGGCCCCAGAGCAGAATTCTTAACAGAGTCAATGATTTTATCTTCAAAGCCTATAGCCTGTGGGAAGGGAATGTGGAGACTCTCCAGAGCACAGTGGAACTTTAGGTTCTGCTGTCCTGGTAAGACCCAGCCTCCTACTCTTTCAGCCCTGGGGCTTCTCTCCAAACCTTCCCTTCCTCTTAACAGATCGAACTACAGGGGCGTCTGTTTTCCTGGGAGGCAGGGCACTCTTTCTTTTTCCATTTAATCCAGACATTAGCATATCTATAGACTCTGGTCACTGAAACTGGACCTCTCAAAGATAGTCCCAGCCTAATCCCTGGGATTTATAAAGGGCAAAAAAGGTCTTTGCAGATGGGATTAAGTAAAGGATCTAGAGATGGGGAGATCATCCTGGATTATTCAGATGAACCATAAGGGCAGTCACAAAGGGTGAGGGACATGTGATTCAATGCAGAAGAAGGTGATGTGAAGATGGAGCAGAGAGAGGCTTGAGGATGTTGACCTTCCAGATGTCGACCTGCAATAACAAACCAAGGAGTGCTGGCAACCACCAGAAACTGGAAGAGCAAGGGATGGGGGCTTAGAGCCTCTGGGAAGAGTATGACCCTGCCAACGTCTCAGATCCAGCGCTGTGATACTGATTTTGGACTTTGGACTCCAAAACTATGAGAGAAAAATTCCTCTTGTCTTCAGACACCAAATTTGTTACAGCAGCCACAACAAACTAATACACATTCCCTATGTGTGTGCAGTAAAGATGCTCCTTCATTAATAGTTTGAGGGTGCGGGCCTCTGGGAAAATGGAATGGGAAGGATAATCAAGGTTGGGGTGCCTGGTGTGTGGGGTTCTCAGCTGGTGAGAAGGGACTGAGTTCAGATATAGGGGGGACCACGGGATCCAGTTAGGTAGGATGGTGCAGGGGCTGTGGATTCAGACAAACATGTTTCTATTCTGGGTTTACTGGTTTTCTCTGGCTTCTTTTTTTTTTTTTTAAAGATACATTTTGGAAACTTTTTGGAGACCTTCTCTATTAAACAGGAAAAATAATACACACATCACTGGCTACTGGAAGAATTTAATGAGCTGAACCAAGTTAAAAATAGTGCACAGATTTTAGCACATTTAAATGCTAAGTGATAGAAAAGTGGTAACTATAGTGTGGTGATTCAGGAGGATAAGTCCCTTGGGCCAGGCAGGGTGGCAAATGCTGCTAAATTGTACCTTTTTTTTTTAAAGATTTGTTTGTTTATGCATACAAAGAGCTGGGGTACAGGCCAGAGGTGTGAGCGGTGAGAGGATCCACCAGAGATAAAGTAGGGAGCAGAACAGGCAGACTGACTGAAACACACTGCAGAAGGGAGCAGCGGGCGAGGCAGGAGAGGTCTGCTGTGCCATGTGGGTCCCCTCCCTGGCCGGCAGCAGGGATTGAACTCATGCTGCAGTAGCTGCGGTTCGCTTCCTAGTGCGTTGCTTAACCCACTGCACCACCAGGGAGGCCTGCTAAATTGTACCTTAATTCACCTGTTAGCCCAGGCTGCGACCAGGACCCAGATTGTGTTTATGTGTGGAAGAACTGGCACTCAGAGTGGGGGGCAAAGGCAAAAGGGAAAGAAAGTAGAAAAGTCATGCAGATCCTAAGCCCCTAGAGGATCCCAGGGTTCTGGGCATCAGGATCAGCTAATTTGTGGAAATTAGTGCAAACTCGGTACCAAATGAAAAGGTGGGAACTTTTGTTCAAACATATTACAAATTTCAAGACATAACGGCGGCATGTTAAACCAAGCACTGGACTTGCAGAGCGTGGGCCCTGGTGCCAGACTGTATTCCCACGAGCCCAGTCTAGCCAACTTTACGGCAGTGGAGAACTGGGCTAAAGCACCAAGCTGGCCAAGCTAAAAGGGCCAGAGTTCTCCTGGGCTCTCAGCAGAGGGGACCAGCTCTGATGAGAATAGGAGTCATAGGGAGCGGTGAACATGTCATGCTTGTGCATTAAGCCTGCAGGAGGCCTGAGAGTTGTGTATCTCGTTGGCATTTCTCACAGGGCATGCCTGGTGTGACGATCCTCTAGCCGTGCTCTGAGTAGCAAGGTCCCAACAGATATTTTAGGAGGTGTCTCATCACCCTCAGCACACAGGCTGTTGAAGACCTGGGCCCCAGCTTATTTTTGCAGCCCATTTTCTTAGGCTACTAATCTCATCAGTGGGGCCTGGCCCTTCCGCTCTGAACCAGCAGGAGGACACTTGAATCTTTCACCTACCTGTTATTCCAGGAGTCAGGCTGGGTTTAGGAAGTGTAGATCTGCTCGTGGTGTTACAGGGCAACCCTAATATAAAGTGGGTTTCCCTCACTGGGTTCTCACCCGCGCTCACAAGACTTTTAAAATAAGCCTCAAATTCAGGCACATGCAACAAACGTTATTAACGGGTTTTATTTTACAAAAGAAGGGGAATAAAGTAGAAATAACACAAGAAGAGAGGGATACAAATCCGTAAATGTCCTACCAGATCTTCCGAGCTGAGAGCTGGCTCTGAGTCAAGGGAGATGGCTCCAAAGGAAAAGAGAGCCCAAGGCTCACCTCTCTGCTTAACCGCACCCTCAGGTCCCAGTGACCCACTCTTCCATAATCATCTTATCGGATTTGTGGTTCTGGAAGACCGGTGGCCTGGAGTGGGGGTTGGAGTCCACACACCCACTTGTGTAATCCATTCAGCACTATCCCCCCTCCCCAACAATGGCGGGTCGTCTGTACCTGTCCTATATCTGATAACAGTAACAGCAGCAAGGAGGAGAGCCCTTGAGTTGCTGGCGTTTGAAACGTTTTGGTGCGGTTGGACGGGAGAGCAGGGGAGAGAGAGAGATAGAGGGAGAGGGAAAGAAAGAGCCAGGCCCTGTTTCTGACTAGCAGGGATTTTTATTGCATTCCTGGCTGAGGTTCTCCAACCCCCAGAGATTGGGGGTCGGGAAGTGGCGCCCAGGTTACAGGCTGCTGGGTTTTTATAGGCGGGTACTTTGGAGTGGAAAATTTTGAAGTTTCTTCTGGTGGGAAGGTTGTGGTGGGAAAGAAGTTGTCGGTTGGTGGTGGTCCATATCGAAGCCCCAGGTTGCGTTCAGGTCCCCAGGCCACATGCCACTGGGATTGAGTTAAGTGAGTCGCCTTGGTTCGGAACTGCTACCCTGTGGGCCTGGGTGGGGGTCTGGGTAAGGGGTTAGGGTGAGGGGCCTGTGTGACCTTTCAGCATTCATCAAGGACAAACCATGTGCTAGAAACAGAACTAAACACTTTATTTTTTGTGGTTCATAACATTATTAAAGAAAAGGTAGTAATTAATAACTCATGCCAGACCCTATTATCAGTTGTTATATGTTAACTCATTTGAAGGCATACAAAAGTTTTACTGTGAACTTTCAGTATTATCTTGCATCTGCCGCTAACAGCCCTGCAGCAGTTACCACTGTTATGCCCATTTTACAGATGTGGAAACCAAGTTGAGAAAGTAACTTGTCCATACTCATCTCACTCCAAAGTCCATGCTCTCAAACACTCTCAATTAGCTGGTCCTAGTGGTTACCAAACAGGAGAGGGTCAAGTGGTGGCTAAGACTCAGCAATTTCTT
The DNA here is from genome assembly GCA_019455555.1 of Galemys pyrenaicus. Lineage (NCBI taxonomy): Eukaryota > Metazoa > Chordata > Mammalia > Eulipotyphla > Talpidae > Galemys > Galemys pyrenaicus. The sequence goes on from JAGFMF010011390.1 coordinate 1,439,980, forward strand.
TTTTTTTTAAAGAATTATTTTTATTTATCTATGCATACAAGAAATGGGGTGTAGGCCAGAATTGTGTGTGTGTGGGGGGGGGGGTGAGAGTATTTACCAGAGATAGAGTGGTGAGCCAGAGACAGACAGGGGAGCAAAACAGGGGCATCTACTGAAATACACTACTGAGGGGAGCAATGGGGAAGACAGGAGCAGTCTGCTGTGCCATGTGGGTCAGCAACCTGGAAGGGAATTGAACTCATGTCTCAGTGGCTGGTGATAGTGCTAAGACCTTAACCCCTGTGCCACCAGGGAGGCCTGGACTCAGCAATTTCTAATGTGGTCTCCTCGGTGAGAATTCCCTTGACCCTCGCAGCGACCCTGGCAAGCAGAGTTGGTGTGTAGTTTATGGAGAAAGAGATGGAGATTTGGGCATGTTCAGTGACTTGTCAAGTTCACACCCAGTAAGTGGAAGGTGGGGAGGCCAGGGAACTTAAGTTCTTTGGGTGCCCAATGCATGTATCTCTCTCTTAGAGGGATGATAGGATGGGGGTGATTGGGGAACAGGCATTGGACTCCCAGGAGTGGCATTTCTAGCAGCTTCTGCTGTGGAAGGGAGTCAGAGTCACCCTTTCATGGGCTCTCCTCTGTGGCTGGCCAGTGGACAGGCGGCAGAACAAAGGGATAAGAGGGAAGACTTGGGCCCTTGGATAGGAGGCTAACTCAACCTCTCACTGGCAAATTTTCACAAGTTTCAGTCCAGTAGAATTAAAATAATTGGGCTCTCAGCCACCAACTGACTTTTCAGGAGGCTTAGAGGAGTTAACTCATGCATGGCTCTGAGAAGCACACCCGGCTCGTCTTCCTACTGCATGGAGCCATCTTCCTGCACACGACTCTCACCTCAGATGTAGAGTAGGGCCAACACTGGATCTCCCTGAACTGAAGCACTGAGGGTTTGTTTTCAGAGCTGCAGTGTTGACCAGGCCCTGCACCCAGACCTCTGGCCTTCTCCAGACCTCAATTCTGCTAACATTTTAGGAAGCAGCTCGTGATTCTTGCCGATCCATATGGAGTACATGTAATCTCCTAAGGAAATGACACCAATATGTCTCTCCAAGTGTGATAGGACAGAAGCAGCTCTTATTGGGGTCACAAGGTTCTGGGCCCACCTTTTCCATTAGGTTGCTATGTGAGTTTTGGAATACCACCCAAATTCTGTAGGCCTTGGTTTTCCCATATAAAGAATGAGGTGTTGGGTTGAATTTAAGAAAAAAGTGCCGAGTCCCCTCTCCAAGCTGGGCAATGTGTGGGGTAGTAGGGGTGTGAAAGCAAAGATGCAAGGACCAGCTCCCCTAAAGGAGCTCCATTCAGGGGCAGAGAAATGCTTGGTACAGGGATGAATCACCTACTACCTATGTTTGGCTGTGACATTCTAGAATTATCTCCATTCTCACCCTTGACTCCTACCAGCAATATTGTGCTGAAAGGGAATGAATAAACATGTCTTTTGTTCATCCTTGCTCTTTCACCAGGTGTCCATTTGAGGTTAAAAAAAAATTTCCATAAGACAACAATTTAAACTCTGAACAAGGGGGTTAGTTGGCATCTGCCCCCAGCAAAAGTTTTCTTACTGGTCAAAGTCCAGTGACTTCCAAAGTCCAGAGCCGATGCATTAGACATGACCTTGGGTTTCTTTGGGTTGGTGAAGACTTTTCAAGGTCACCTTTGGCCTCCTCCCAGCTCACCTGTACCATTTGCCAGGAGGCCTAGGGCTGGTGCTTACAATCAGTAGGCCTGGAAGCTTATGTCTGTAATTCAACAACTACAGCAGCTGGTTCTTTTCCCTTAAGATTTAATACTTGTCATTTATCTGTGTCAAAACTGCAAAGGAGCAAGTTTCCAAAGACAGATTTATTATGTGTGCTGAGTGTCTCAGGTGCAGCAGTGCATAGAGATGGGCTCAATTCCATATTTTCCCAGGGTTTTTGTTCTATAAAAATAGCCATTTTTACTTTGCATTCAGACAAGTGAGAAATATAGAGTCTTGAGCTGTGAGTCACCGCGGGGCACTCACAGAGTGTAACATTGTTGTGGCGCTGGGTTCTAGCCTTTGCTTTCAGGGTCAGCTGCCAGGCTTGCACAAGTGTTGACTTATGCAAGGAGCAAGTCATAACCACAGCTGGCTGTGTAATTGGTGAGGTTCAGTGCAAAATGAAAATGTGTGACCTCAAGGTTAAAAAGCAGAGGAAAAATGCAGTTACAGATAAAGCTTTCTTCTTTGGTCTGTCACTGGTCGCGGTGTTATTCATTTGCTACTAAATGTCACTCTAAGAAAAATTAAAATGTTTTAGTTAGCATGAATTTTACTGTTCATATTTCTATGGTGCAATGCAAATATAAGAGCATTTAACTCATAGGTGGAGACATAAAAATTGCACCACTTATACTTTGTACTTCCTCTCCAGAGGGTGACTTGAGCATGTGTGATCGCTCTGTCTTGAAAAACACTAAGTTCTCCATTTGTGGGCCCCCTCCTGCCACCCTCAGGATGGGAAGTGGGGTTTGGAGTCCATGCTGGGATATACTTGGCCCTTTAGTTGAGGGTAGTGACTCGATGCCCTGGAGACTTGGTCTCTGGCTGACCGTCCACTGGAAATGCCATGGGGCTGCTGAGCTCCACCCCAAGACTGTAGGGTGTTTGTAGGATCCCCACCCTTTCTGTTCGCTACTTGGGGTGGAGAAAAGCAGAATTTATGGGCTGACGGTTGAGGGACAGAAAGGTTCTTCACACCTCTTTGAGAACCACTTGGGGACATGGAAGAGGTAGGAATATAAGTGACCAGAGCCCAAGCCCCTGTGAGTGCTCCACTGTCTCACCAGCAGGAAACACAAAAGTGACGTTATCAAGAATTTCAAGATGGCAGCCTTGGAGCATCAAGCCTCAAGCGCAGGATCTTTCTGGCAACCTGGCATGAACTGTATTGCCCATGAGGTCTGCCCTGGTTGCAACGACATCCACAGCATGGCTGGGGACTAACTCTAAGTGTCTAAGTCCTGGACACCACAGGGCTCTGGCCTCTTCAGGACCATCCCCCAGCAGGCCAGAGGGTCAATTGTTTGGATAGAGACTTTTTGATGGGATTCTAACGTAGCGTATCCAGATGTTGAAATTTGAAGCTGGACACCTAAAACCTGTAGAGCAACATTACTTTAGTGAATTGCTTTCTTAAGTTGAGGACTTTGCAATGGGGAAATTATCCAGAACTATTTGGAGGTGACTAAATGTTATCATAAGCATCATCTCAGAGAGAGGGAGATCCCACACAGACAGACAGGGGAGGAGGGCAAAGTAAAGGTGGAAACAGAGTGAAGGGGCACAAGGAATGCTGGAACCACTGAGTTGGGACGGGTTAGGAGCAGATTCTCCCTTCGAGCCGCCGGAGAAAGCAGATTCCTGCTGACACTTTCTTTCAATCAACGAGACTGAATTTGGATTTCTGGCCTTCAGAACTATAAGAGAATAGGTATCTGTTTCTTTTAACTTTCAGATTGGTCATAATTTGTTATAGCAGCCTTGAAAATCAGCACACAATGAAAATTTACAAGTATAGTTAGTTAGCAAAGTTGCTGGTTACAAGATCGGTATAACAAAAATCAACTGTATCGCTATCAGAAATAGGTAATAAATTAAAATCAGATATTCCATTTATAATGACATCAATAAACATCAGATTCCTAGGGTTAAATCTAAAATGTGCAGCTCCCAAATATTATTGAGAGAAATTAAAGACCTAAATAAATGAAGAGGTATACCATGTTCACAAACTGGAAAGCTCAGTACTGCAAAATGTCAGTTCTTCCCAAACTAATTTATAGATGTATAATCTCGATAAAATCCAAGATTTGCCTCCCCCAAATTTGGTAAACTGATTCCAAAATTCATATGGAATTGCAAAGCCAAGAACAGCTTAGGGAATCTTGGAGAGGAATAGCACCGGACAGCTTACATTACCAGATAACATGATATATTTTTATCAATTTATTATAATTCAGTATGAAATTGTCATAACAGAAAGACTTACTAATGATACAAAATAAAGTCCAGAAATGGACTCACACATATAATCATTTTATTAAGTGCACAGGAAAAGAAGGATAATTTGATTTGTTAGTGAATCTTGTTCAATTGTTTATATGGAAACAATAGTATTTTTATTTCTCCTACATCTTATTGAACAGAAAACCAATCAGCTCTATGTGTGATAGATAAAATAGTAAAGTCATACAAGAAAGCATAAGATAACATGTTCATGGCTTTGTGTAAGCCAAGTTTGAAAAAGAGGACAGAAAAGCTGATAGACAGCAAAAAGAATAAACCGATAAATTCAACTTAAGAACTTTGGTCTCCCAACAGACATCATTAGGAGAGTACAAAAAATGAACAGAATGGGAAAGCATATTTGCAATATGTGTATCTAATTAAGAATTCCTATTGAGAATACCAAAAGAGCTCCTATAAATCAATTAGAAAAAGAACCCAATAGAAAGTGACAAAAGGCTCCAATAGACACTTCACTAAGAGAACACTCATGTGGCAACCTCCCCAAATCCCAAAACCATAATATGGGAAAGCACTAAATGTCATTAATCATGAAGGAACTGCAAATGAAAGTCACAATGTATCACTACATTCCTACCAGAATGGCTAAAAAGACCAGAGGGTTCCAAATCAAGGCTGGTGAGAATGTGGACCAAAGCAATTTTCCTACATGGTGGTGGAAGCTTAAATTGGTACAATTATTTTGGTAAACTGTTTAATAAAATTGAACATATGCATTCTTTATTACCCAGTGGTTTCACTTCTAAAATGATATACCTAGTAGAAATACCTTCATGCAGTCACCCAACGATAAGTACTAAAGGGATAACAGCGGCATTATTTGTAATAGTAAAAAGCTTATATTGCCTTAATGACCAGAGGTAGAATGAATAGACAGATACATATTCATGAAATGGAATATTGTATGAGGATAAATGATGTACAGCCACACAATAGCGTGCATGAAACTCAGAAAACATAACAGTGAGTGAAAAAGTCAGACCCAAATGAGTATGTATTAATCCATTTGTATAGAGTACAAAAGCAGACAAAAGAATCTGTGCTGTCAGACATCAGACAATAGTCATGCTTGGGTGGGCACAGTAACTGGAATGGACCCCAAGGTGGTACAGTCATGTTCTGTTTCTTGATTTGGGTATGGGTTATGTATGTGTGTTTAGTTTGTGAAAATGAATTGCGCTCAATATTTATACCATGTGTGCTAGAAAAGTATATTACACTTCGATAGAGAGTTAATGAAATCTTGCCTTATAGGCTATAGTGTTATGACAATGGTTAAGGAAAGGAATTTCTTAGCATAGATCCTGGAACATAGTCGCTATTCAAAAAATGACAGCTATTATTAATATCTAATGCAAATTATTTCTTCATGAACATCTATGCAGCTAATATTACCAGCTTCATTTTACCTTCCTGACATTAGCCTGACAAATGAGGCCCTACCCAATCCTGATTCTGCTGCAGTGGCTTGGAAATCCATCAGAATTTGTGAAGCAATGTTGAGCACTATCAGATGTGTGAACAGAACCCCAGTGAACAGTAATGCCTGTTAACATGGACTTATTGCTCTCCACTTTCAAATTTTTCTAAAGCAGTCTGGCAAGTGAAGTCAAGAGCCATGAAAGGGCAGTGACTAAAGTTTTGCATGTGTGACACAGATTTCACATACAAGTATATTATCTAGGTGAGATTTAAAAATGGCTTTACTTGGGATGTTTTCGGGGAACTATGTGTTTGAGGAGCATTCAAGATACAGAAATGCCCACTAAACAGGAAACCTGCCTCTCCCTGGTCCCCTCTTCCTTATTTGTGAAGCTTCTATGGTCTCCCTTTGTTGGAAGAATCCTACAAATTTTCAGGTGATGGGTATCTTCCATACTGAGCATCTCCATCTGTTCGCTTGTTCCCTCCTCCATTGACTTATGTGAATAAGTCTCCAGTGACTCATGTGAATACTACGCCAAAGCTATGTTTAGGGGTATCTGTCCAGTCTGTGACCTCCCTTTTCTTTTTTTTTTAATCTTTATTTTTAAAGGTTTATTTATTTATGCACACAAGAGCTGGGGTACAGGCCAGAGGCGCAGTAGGTGAGAGGATTCACCAGAAACAGAATGGGGAGAAAAACAGACAGATCAATCGAAACACACTGCTGAGGGGAGCAGTGGGCGAGGCAGGAGAGGTCTGCTACGCCATGTGGGTTCCCTCCCTGGCCAGGGATCGAACTCGCACTACTGTGCCACGGATGCTTTACAGTGTGGCGCTCAACCCACTGCACCACCAGGAAGGCCCTGACCTCCCTTTTCTAAGGATTGTGGTGGTTCTAACCATGTTTGACTTCATTAGCCCTTGCTTCGGCCTTTGGAGAATAGACCTAGTAAGAGGGGTGACCCAAACTGGACCAATTGCAATCTTTTCCCTGTGAATTTAAAATTGGTCCTTGAATTTCCATTGACTGGCTGAATGCAGCCACATCGACTTACCTGTTTTCACAGAGAAGAAAAGAAAGCTGATCTATAAAGCAGATAGAAGGAAACATGCAGAGGGAAAAAGTATAAATGGGACATTTGGGGAAGAAAAAGGGAGCGATGGAAGGAGGGATGCCTTGGTTTCTGGTATTTCCCTCAATCTTGATTTTATTCCTTCTATGGCCCAACCACTGATCTTCCTCTGTCTCCTTGAGATAACCTTAGAATATTATAATAATCCCCTCCCCTCCTATTCTTTTAAAGCTAGTTCAAGTGGTTTTCCACAATCGTCTCTAGCTAAAATGGAACACGTTACAGCACGATGAAGTCACATTTAAAATGTGTCAACAATGGAAAATGAAACCTGCAGGCTAGTAAGTGTCAGGAGACAGGAGACATAGCGCGAGCACAGCAAGTGGCAGCCACAGATCTTGCAGTGGGCTGCTGGTGGCCGCTGTGCCAAAGGGGATGAGTCATCCAGTGTCAGTTATTCTCAACCCTGAATGCACATCAGGGGCACTCGGGAGCTTCTGACAAAATACTCGCAGGCCCCACCCCAGGACCATGGTTTAATTGGTCTGGACAGGCATCTTTATGCTGGCAACTCCCCTGGGTGAGTTACATTATTCACAACACGTAGAAATAAAAATAAATAACAAACCAAACAAAAACATTTCCTCGGGAGAAGTACAGGAACAGTAATGAAGCCACAAAAAGAAATTCTTCCTGTAGATCCTTATTTTCAGGGCACATGAGATGCAGCAAAGAATGACCTCTGAGGATAAATACAGAAGTGATTTTAAATGTGAGGCAATGGATAACCCCAAAGCACCATTCAGGAAGATTCACCAGAGACAGAGTAGGGAGCAGAACAGGAAGACTGACGGAAATACACTGCTGACAGGAGCAGCGGACGAGACAGGAGAGGTCTGCTGCACCATGTGGGTCAGCTCCCTGGCTGGGGATCCAACCTGTGCTGCAGTGCTGACATCTAACCCCTTGCACCACCAGGGAGGCCCCGTTTGGAAGTTATTTAGAGCACATTTTAACAACTGGATTCCCCAACATGTCTCCCCTGCCCCCAGAAAAGGACCTATAGTTTTTATTAGCATTTCAGTAGTGACTCTGTTGTACCCAAAAGTTTCAGAACCCCTGGAAGAGAGGAGTTCATGGGTTGACTATATTTGACATTTCTCTGATCATACAGGAGTCTCTCAACTGCCTAGCTGGAGTTGCAGGTCAACCTGTGTGGGCACCCAGCATGGGATACAGCTTGTCACCTTCTGACTTGAGAACTGGGCAAATCAGCTTGAACGGCCAGCAAGCCGGGTCAGGCTCAGTTCCCCTCAGGGAAGTGGAGGAGAATGGCAAGGACACATGAATGACTGTAAGGCAAGGAGGAGGATGTGGGAATCCTTAGTGGGCCAGGATCCTCCTCAGAAAGCATTTGGAAAACACTCCAGTGCACAGACCAAAAGGGCAATTGAGCTTCAAGGTTCTCCCACCTGAGCACAACAGCAATAATTTCTGCCCGGAAAAAATTTCAAACAGGTCGACCAAATACCCATCTTGTTCATAAAACATCTCTGTAAACACCCATGGAATATTTAACTTTGAGAAATATGGTTTCCCAGCGCCCTCTCCAAGCTAAATTGTTTGTAAAATATATGACTATGTGACTGAATTAGTTAACTTTCTCCTTAGGGTTATTGACCATAAGTCAGTTTAATGTTGGAGACTGTCTACCCAAAATGGTGGTTTTGTTTTAGAAACATGTGATCTGTGGTCCTTCTTTACAACATAAACTGACAGTAGCTACGTTCTCTACTAAGGTCAGTCCTGGCTCCTATCATTAAACTATGGTACCTATGAATAAGTGAGATCCTCTTTCAATTTTTTATGTCAAGGGGATGATAGCCTAATCACTAAAGCGGTGTTAATTAAGCAAAAGGCTTCCTAGAATAAATATCCCCCTTATCTCTTTGTCAAATGCCATCTGATTTATCAAAAGACTCTCCTCATTAAGTAGTTTTGAGATCAGGGATCATCACTAGCCCTGGCCACTGACAGCTTTTTGTGTGTGTGTGATCTACAGACTTTAAAAAAAGGTAAATATTTTCAACTGGTTTAAAAAAATCAGAAGAAAACACTTTGTGACATAAAAATAAATGAATTCAAATTTTAGAGTCCATGCATAATATTTCACTGGAATTCAGCTATATTTATTTTTTTACCTATTGTCTATGGCTACTTTTATGCTACAGTGGGCAACATTGTAGTTAAGTAGTTGTAATACAGATGGAAAGGCTCACACAATCTATTTGCTCTCTGATCCTCCTACAGATATAGCAGGTTAGACTCCCATGTGATGATAAGCAGCATCACATTGAGACCATGGAAACTCTGTTGACAGGTCAAAAGTCGAAGCTACATCCAGGACCACCATCAGTCTTACATTATTCTTAATGGTACAATAGTCAGTGGCAGAATAATCATGCCTAAATTATAGCTGCACCTAAACTAGAACACTGACCTGAGCAACTCAATTTTAAATTTTGATTAGAAAACAAATATACAGCTGCCACATCTTTAGATGAAATTTCTCACAACAGCGGGGACTAAAAGGATTGCTCTTAAAATGTGAGATACCACGTTTGGGGTTATTTCTAAAAATTATCTCGACAGATATTCACATATTACTATGTGCCTAAAATAGCATGTCTCGAGTATCCATAACAGACTCAAAATTCACAATCACACTGTTAGACCATTCTGGAGCAGTTCTGGGCACAGGAAATTTTGCTCGGGTGTTTTATTTAGCTTGAGGACATCATTTTAATCAATTGTATAAATAGTCAATGTGAGATTATTACCAGGCCTCAGTCAGAAAGTGGCTTGGGATCTACAAGGTTTGAATAATTGACCTTGCTTTGTAAAGCTGTGAAAAATTAAGCTTTCTGTCCCTTAATCACCAAATGCATCGCTCGTGTAATTATTTCTTTCCTGGGCTCGCTCCCATTGCTGGTTGTTATGGTCGGTGTGGATCAATTATTCCTGCAGAACAAGATCAAAAGTCACCAGTGAGGCTTTTCTTTTCCTCCAGCTTGTTGTTTAACCACAATCTAGGTGAGTAAGGACTTTATTTCCTAGGATACAGCATGGACAGAAGTATCTTTTAAGTAATCAGCATTCTGCTTGGTAGGAAGTCAGAAAGGAGACATCTCTCTTGAGGCAATGGAAGCAAAATGTAACAGCCCCTGGATAGAAACTGGTCCTGGCAAGGGCTGACTGACTTGCAGAGGACATATTTAAAAGTAGGCAGTCTATTTGCAATACTGGGCAGGGGCTATGAGATGGTAGACAGCTGCACAATTCAGACAAGTGTGTCAGGTATACAAAGAGAAAGAATTCTGGGGAGGGCTACAGGGTGGTGGGTTTTCTGGATTTTCAGTGAATGGGGTAGAATAGAGGCCTTGATTAGGACAGGATGGGATCTTCTAAAAGGAAGAGGGTGTAGTTTTTAGGACAAATGCAGGAATGATTGTGCAATCTCCTCTCCTTACCAGCAAGGTTTTCTTTTACTACCACAGCTAGAGCAGCACATTCTAATTCGTTGTTGTAAAAAGAAGGGAAAATTATAGCATATATATATATATATATTTAAAGGGGAAATGAATAAGATTATTTCAGTCTTGAGAGTATAGAAGACCAGAGGGTAGAGGCAACAATAAAAGAGCAACACACTTTTTAAAAGAATATAAATCACAATCAAGGCAAAAGGTTAGAACTTAGAAATAACAGAATAAAAGGGGAGAGATTTAAAAGAAAATATAAAAGGCTATAAACCAACACAATAAAAGGTTAAACATATAAAAATAAGTGAGATGAAAGATTAAGATAAAAAGATAAAACCATAAGGTTAAATGCAAATAGATAAAATTGGAAAGTTTATGGAATTTAGGGATTAAGAACTAAAATTGGAACTGTGAAGATACTGTATATAAAAGCATAAGAAAAATAAGATTGGAGATATATTTAAATAAAATAATTGAAAAAATTTTATAATGAGATGGTAACTAAAAAAGAAGAAAAATTAACAGTGGGGTAAGGTACCAGCTAGAAAAAGTTAGGATGAATTTGGGGTGGCTGAAGCTGGTTGATCAAATTCCCCAGAACTGGGAACTCATCTGGAAGCACCCGCACAGAAAACACGCAGAATAAGGTTTGATTACGATCCAGTCAAGTTGACACATAAAAGTTACCATCACATCCTACTGTTTTCCTCAAGAAGGACTCAGGAGAACAATATTCCCAGAGTTACCCCTTAGGTTTGTTTTCTTTCTTTCTTTTTTGAAAAGAAGAAAAACATTGTTTTATTTTTATCCTTTTGAGTTGTATGAAGAAATATCTAGAGACTAATATATGCAAAAATAGTTCTGTGCCATTATGAACTTTGTAAACTGTGATTATAAGCATCTTTCCATACAGACAGTTTTGTATAACATTTTAAATATCTCCACAGTATTTCAGGGGTTTTTTTTTTCCACTGACCACTTTTTTCATATAAATAATCCCAAATTTACTTCACCCTAGTGTCCTAGTGATGAAAATTTAGTTCCCTTGCCATATTGGAATGAACACACTTCTTCATATATATGCAGATATCTCTATGAGCACTTCTTTGTCCTAAGTTCCTGAAAGTGTTCTTTTAAAACTACACAACCTAAAAATCTCATGTCAATGCATTGCTTTCAATTAATTAACATCCTTTAAAAATTTTTACTTTCTTAAATGAAGTATCATTTTCTTACATCGTTTGTTAATATTTTGACAGAATAGGATTTTCTCCTGTAGTCACTACAGCTCCTCATCACTGAAGCACCCACGGTCCTTCTCTATCAGCCATTATGTTCTCCACCGCCCCTGTTTTCTCTCTTTGCCTCCCCCACCACCATGCCTCAGAAGTATGGTCATCTTTCAAGAGGGTGTTTTAATGCTTTGACTGACAGTTTGCTTGGATGTAATGGAACAATAATACTTTTTTTTTAATAGATGACACAGAGATTTAATGATCTTCTGTGGGAGAGGAGAGGTTGGTTACAAGACCCCTTTTGGAGCACCCAAAGGTTGCCTGGCACTTTGTACAGGAAGGATTAGTTCTAATCTCTTGCTGGTATAGGCTACAGAAAGACATAAAGTTGACTAGGATCCCTTTCAGGGGCAGGTGAGCAGAGCTTGGGTACAGACTCAAGTTCTCAGCGACAGAGGCTGATGGTTCTGGTATATGCTGGGTGGTGAGGGTGGTCTGAGTCTTCAGGCTGAGTGGATATGCTGTAGTGATCTACAGGTACCAGCTCACTGCTATGGAACCAGAGCTAGATCTCTTTCTGGGCCCCCTCTATGGAGTCACTAGAGTGGATAATGTTCCTACTGATGTGGACTCCCAAGATAGTGCCAGGCATGGTCTCAGCTAAGTCAGTGAGCTCTGTCATGGCTCATGAGGTACAGACCACATTGACGCCTTCCCAGACCATGGCCCCCGTGGGTCGGAGCTCCTGTAGCTGATGATGCAGGTTAAGAAGGCTTCCCTTACACATCATGGGAGTGTTCTCCATGGACACGCTCCGGTGCCGATGCCATCTCTATCCCCACCAGCTTGAAGCCCTTCCTCTCAAAATTCTGGATCACAGGAATTCCACTCCTAGGAATCTACCCAAAGGGCACAAAAACACTAATTCAAAAGGAAACCTACACTCCTGTGTTTATTACAGCACTATTTATAATAGTTAAGATATGGAAACAACACATATACCCCCAAATGGGTGACTGGATCAAGAAGATGTGATACGTATACATAATGGAATATTACTCAGTGATCAAAAAAAGTTAAACTCATGCTATTTATGGCAACATGGTTGGAGCTGAAAGGGATTATGCTACGTGAAGTTTGAAGGAAAAAGAAAAATACTGGATGGTTTCACTTATACATGGAATACAGAGAAATTGAAAAGGGTTAGGAAAAAGCCAAAACCTGCAAGCAGACTATAGATCTGAGCATACGGCAGGGGAAGCAGAGGGGTCAAAACAGGGGAGGGAAGAGTACAAGGGACTGTGGTGATGGGTCACAGGTGCTAGGGTGGTGGGAAAACTACAGGGACTACACCTGAGGAGAAATGTGATACAAAAATGAACAATGGTGTAAGAAAATAAATTTAATATAATTTAAAAAAACAAAAACAAAAATGCTGGATAACATTCCCAGCTAGCAGGGGCTGCATCCCACTTGGCTTCACCATGACCAGGGAACACTCCCGAGGCCAAAGGCTCTTCCTGAGCTGGGTTCCAGCAGAGTCCAAGCTGGACCCAGCAGGCAGCACAGCAGCCCCAGTGGCACCAAACACCACAAAAAGCTGCCCAGGATCTCAGCCTGTGGGCCGCTGGCTGAGCCTGGCTGGAAAGAACGTCTTTGTCTCTAATGTCTCTTCCTTGAATATCTTATAAGAATTACTTTACTATATTGGTGTTAAATGGGTGCTGTGGGAAGCCTGATTTCTTTCCTTTACCAGTGATTTGGTCTTTGTGCTTAGCTCCAAGAATACTTTATATTTAAAATCTAATAATTTTACTGGAATATGTCTCAGTTATGACCATTTGGAGTCCGTTTTCCCTAGTACATGATTTGTCCTTTCAATATGTAAATGCAAGTCTTCTTCAGGGAAGTGTTCTTGAATTATATTTAAAGTTTATAAATTATATTTATTCTGCCTCATGGTGTTGGTTTGCTTTTTTGGAGCCAACACACACACACACTTTCCTATCTTCCTATGACTTTTGAGAATCTGCTGTTTCATCTGCAGTGTCTTATTTTCTTTGTCCACGCACCTCCTCCTCTGTTCCTGAAGCAGTGGACCGTTTCTTTCCAATATGGTTCCCTGCGCAGCCATGCCTGCTCTGCGCCTAAGCCGTCTTACAAGGGCTTCCGTTTGCCTGTTCCTTTATTGGTCGCTGCCACTGTCGGGTAAGTGGCTATCAGCTGACGTTGTGAGCGCCTTGTGCTGATGCAGGAGGCGCTCGGGGCATGCTTGCCTAATGCTGGACACCTGGAGGATGGTGTGGGCAGGCGTGAGTGGGCACACCTGGGCCTGGAGGCTAAGAGGACCTCGGAAGGGCTACGAGAGAACACCAGAGAGAGCCCAAAGGGAAAGATTCGGTGGGAGCCCCCTGCCTGCCCTGTGCCTGGTTGCCACACTACAATTGGGGTAGAAAGATCATTTAAGCCTGAAAAATCCACTGAGGGCTCTAAAACTCTTCTTTATCTTTCTCCCAAATGCATGGAGAACATGCCCGGTGCCTTATGACACAGCCAGCCCCTACCTGCAAATGCCTGTTTGTTTGTGCGTCTGAGGCTGCCATTCGTAGACACTCCAGAGGGGGTGTACTTTTGGCTCTTCTCTCTGTTTCTTATCCCACTCTCACAAGTCCCCACGTAGGACAGTGCTCCTGCCCGCTGAGGTTATGCTTTCTGTGGGTGATGGTGATCTGCTAGCTAGCGGACTCTGGTTCTTCCTGGCTTCCCCTGTCTCTGCCCTTAAGAGGAGTCTTGCAGAACTCAGGTGGTCACACCTGCTTTGGGGATTATTTAAGAGTACTTTGGAATTTGTGGATCTTTTCTGTTTTTATTTTACATAAAATGGTGCTTGCTTTCTTTTCGTTTTACCTCCTTCATTCTTTTTGTTTCTCTGTTTGGCTTCCAAATGGCAGAAGCCCCAAATAGAAAAAGTACCGGTAGTTTAAGAAAACCTTCCTAGATTTTAACGTCCAGGGGGAGAGTGGTGATTATAAAGAAAAAGAAGGGAAAGATAAACACAAAATCCAGGGTTATGGCGATCCCTGGATACAGAAAGGATGTGGGAGGCAGGAAAATACAACCAGAGAAAGAACGTTCCAGTAGTATTGGTAATATTTTATGTCTTAAATTAGGTAGTAGGTTCTGGGTATTTATATTATTTTACCATTCCCTGTTATATAGGATTAACATATTTCAAATAAAAATCAACAAAATCTTTTAAACACTCAAGGGGAAATTTTTATTTTAGTGATTTGAATATAGTTCATTTTAATATGACTGAACAAATGGGTGACAGAAAAGCAGGTCTATGTGGGAAACCAAAGAACCAACTTTGTTACTTTCATCATTCTCAAGCAGATGAAAAAACCTTAGAAAGTCCACTGAGATTCGAGTGTTCTTTTCATAAAAATATATATGTGTATACACACACACACACACTGTAGTGTTATGTGGATTTTAAGGGATGATGAGATGATAACATCCTACACTGCAATAATCTTGTTGGGCTGGAGCCAGGAGAGCTGGTGTGGTAATCAGAGGTCTGGGTAATAATTACTGGTCCTTGTCTCCAATCTGGACTCAGACATTAGGGCTGGAGATTCCTTTCTGCATTACAACCTTTTCTCAAAGAACTTAAAATGTGCTTCCCTGGTACAGCATCAGAAGGTTCATGACAATAATAATAATACAATAGTAATAATAATGATTCTCATAATATGAAAAACATGCTAATTTTACATATATGGGCATGGGAAGTTATGATGTGAAGGGAACAAACGTGGGTCATATCTAGCAGGTGCCATTCTTTAAATAAAATTAAAAGGCACTGATACAGCTTCATGGAGATGTTTACAAACATCTTTAGTTAATGGACAGAAAAATTCAGGAAAGTGGACGGTGTCCATCATGGCAAAGGGGTTGGTGTGAGAAGAGAGGAGCTTCCTTTCCTATTTTAATAATTCAAAAATGAAGGTGGGTTTATACAAGATTTTACTTTATTGTTTTATTTTTTTTTAATTATAATTACAAGTTTTTTTGAACTTTCATATGCATTTTATTCTATTTCTTTTTTCCCTTTATTTATATGTATTTGACATCAATTGTAATCCCCATGTATTTGCCATCACCATATCACCAGTCCCCCCGTGCTCCCGTCTGCCCTCCACCCTCCCCCTCTTCCCTCCTCACCAAGTGTCCCCAGTTTGTCTTTGTCTTTTCATGTTTGGTTTTTGTTTCTTTCTTGTTGTTATTATTATTATTGTTGTTCTTATTCCTTTCCTTGATCCTCCTTTGGTTCCCTTATATTTCTCCTAGGGGAGGAACCATCTGGTATTTTTCTTTAGCCTTCTGACTTACTTTGCTGAGCATAATCCTTCCAGTTCCATCCATGTTCCTATGAATGCGTCTAGTTTTTCTTTTTTGATTGCTGAGTAGTATTCCATCGTGTCTATGGACCACAGCTTCCTGATCCACTCATCTGTTTTTGGGCATTTAGGTTGTTTCCAGATCTTACCTACTGTAAAGAGTGCTGCTATAAACATAGGGGTGCAGGTATTCTTTTGAATCAGAGTTTTTGTGTCTTTTGGGTATATTCCTAGGAGTGGGA